>CM040238.1:105964928-106388293 GCA_022545495.1 Chrysanthemum lavandulifolium | reverse complement strand
TTAAATTAAAATTACTCTAGATCACTTCTCAATGACTCCTACGCTTTCTTTATAGCTTTTCTCGAACTCTCCACTTGATTACGAACATATCCCATCAACAATATCAACCATTGATTCAGTCAAATGTATCTCGACCATCAAACTTACTTTTGGCGCCAAAATTGAGATAAGGTAGCTTGAGGCAGTTTAAAGCAATTAAAGAAATTTGGGATGTTATGTGAGGTGTAGGAGACAATTTGTGAAGTAGGCATGGGTTTAGGGTGATTTTCGGAGAAAAAAGAGGATTGTGAGATAAGCAAGAAGGTTCAATGGTGGGATGCATTAAATGCAAGGTGGGCTAATGAGAGGAGGGGATGAGTGGAAAGGGTGGATGAGGTGGAAAGGGTGAGGTGGAGTGGTAAAACCATGGTGGTTTTGGGATTACGGTGAGGAGATGAGTCTCTGATGTAGGCGGTTTATTTTGATTTAAAATTTGGGCGGGTCAAAGTGTTGGGTTGGATTGGGCTTATATATAATAAAGGTCCGGTTTGGCTAATGTTAACAACAAGGACCATTCATGCAATTCTCACGAAAGTTGAGGGACCTTGAACATTTTCCAAAGCTCTCATAAGGACTAAAAGCGCCAAGTAAGATTAGTACAAGGACCTTAGTTGATAATTTCCATTTTACAAATCAGGGGACCAAAGTGTCAATTTAGAAACTATAAGGACCAAACTTGTAATTTTCTCCAAAGTTTACCATAAGGACCTATATTGCCATTTATTAATAGAACAAGGTTAAAAGTTGATAATTTTCACTTTTAAATTAACCAGGACTATTTTGACAATTTTCAAAGTTAAAGGACTAAAGTTGTCATTTTGTGATTTTTAAACTTGGAAGGGTTTGTTTTGACAACTTTTGAATCTCAAGGACCTAAAATGATATTTTACAAGTTTTGGAATGACCAGGGACTAGATTTGACAACTTTTGTAACTTGGGGACTAAAGCGCCAATTATGCAAACTTGATACGTTTTCACCGAGTTTTGATGTTTTGCATTTAAAACATATAAAACACTTGTTTGTGATATTTTATCATTTTGATGTGTTTACGAGTGTTTCGGATGTTTTTGGCATTAACGAGATAAAAATGATGAGTATTTAGACACTCATCAATCCCAGCACACTAAGATATTGCTAGTCCCTAGCAATGATTTATGAAAAATTTAATGGATTTTATCTCTTTACCAAAAGCCATTACTTACGGGTAACCAATTGTTTTAGTTCAAGTAAGAACCTTGGTACAATGATAACGAATGATTTTGAGCAAATCATAAGCTTTCAACGGATTTGATTTGTCTTTACGAAGCCGTGCCATCCGGACTAGCCAACTCTTAGATAAATTATCAATATTATCTTTGGTGAGCCGATTACCAATTATGGATTTTCAACGCCTTTACCACAAGCCATAAACTTGCGGGCTAGCCAACTTTTCACTAGTTTAAAGATATGGTGAGTTGAACACCATACAATTTTAGGCAAATTGCAAGCCATATAAGCGGATTTGAGATATCTTTACCAAGAGCCGTTTGCTCTGGATTAGCCAATCCTTATGTGGGTTAGACATGGCGATGATTACCATTTGTTGAGTAAGTGAAAACACTTACTCCAAAAAAAATTTTGGCCAAAAGGGGGAATTGGGTGAAATAATTACATGATGAAATTCGTGAGAATTTCCCACATAGAAATGAATATTGCCCTCAATATTCAAAGTACCGTGATTATCTTTGAAACAAAGAACATAAAAGGAAATACTACGCCATTATTTTGTTTTGATATATACACTTTTTTTTTTTTTTTTTTTTTTTTTTTTTTTGATTCATTCAGACAACAACAGTGGAAAAACTTCCCACACTAGGGTGATAGAAAGGGGTAAGAAAGGCGAAACATGGGTGAAAACCCATATGGTGTGTATTATTTTTGATTCCCGAGTCACTAGCTTGACTCGATCCCCGCATTCATTGGTTCATGGGGAATGTTTGTAGATCGTGACAACGACCACGGGAATGTCCTCTCAAAGTAATGCTTTAATCGATGACCATTTACTTTAAAATTAGGACCATCAGTGAGATAACTCAATGGTGCCATAAGGATAAACCTTAGTAATAGTAAATGGACGGACCAACGGGACTTAAGCTTTCAGAAAATCTTCAATCTAGAATTGAAAGAAGGACTCGATCACCAACGTTGAAAACGCGGTTCTTGATTTTAGAGTCATGAATCTTCTTTGTCTTTTGTTTATAGATCAAAGAGTTCTCGTATGCTTGATCACGAAGTTCATTTAGTTCATTCATTTGAACTTTCTCGTGATCACCGGTTGTCTCAGATATCGAAGTTTGCATGTTTTAAGGCCCAAGAAGCCTTGTGCTCTAGTTCAATCGGAAGATGACATGCTTTTCCGTACACTAGCTTGTATGGAGTACACCCATTGGTGTTTTGTAAGTGTCGAAAAGCCCGAGTCGTCATCCAGTTTATCCGACCGGGATGCACGATTTTCACCTCTTGTCCTTTCAAGTATTCTTTTAATACCACGGTTTGAAACTTCCACCGCCCACTTGTTTGGGGTGGTATGCGATAGATGAGCGGTGGGTAACACCATACTTTGCATGACACGATCAAATTGGTCATTACAAAATGTGTACCACGATCGCGATTATTGCACGAGGAGTTCCAAACCCGGCAAAGAGAGCTTTCAAAATTTCACAACAACTCGGGCATCATTGGTGGGTAAAGCTTTTGCTTCAACCCATTTTGACAGATAGTCAATGACCACGAGTATGTACTTGTTACCACGAGATTTAAGGAAATGGCCCCATAAAATCAATACCCCGGATGTCAAATATCTCACAAACTTGAATGGCATTTTGTGGCATTTCATTCCTTTGAGATATATTTCCATGACGACAAGCGTCACAAGTTTTGACATAATCGTGGGCATCCTTATAGATTGCGGGCCAATAAAACCCGGAATCAAACACCTTTTGGCGGTGTAGTTTGGACTATGATGGCCCCGGTGGGTCCAAATGGCAAGCTTTGAGAATGTCAAGAGCTTCTTGTCCATAAACACACCGCCGGATGACTTGATCCGCACAGATTTTGAATAAGAAAGGGTCGTCCCATAAATAATGTTTAACATCCTTGAAGAATTTGTTCTTCTGTGGGTCGACATCCTTTCATTAATGAAGTTACCCGCATGGTAATTTGCAAAGTCAAGAAACCATGGGGTAGAAGAGTTTCCACGAAAAGAAACCGCATTGAGTGTCTCGAGAGGAAATGTTTCATTTATTTCCTTTTCTCGAAAACATCTTGGTGAGGTTTTCTAATGCAGACGAGATGATCGACAGACTGTGTTCTCGGCTCCTTTTTATCACGTATGATGATATCAAATTCTTGGAGGAGGAGAACCCAACGGAGCAATCTCGGCTTTGCATCTTGTTTTGCAAAGAGATATTTTAGAGCCGAGTGATCCGTATACACACACATTTGGTCAAGATTAAGTACGGCCGAAACTTTTCAAATGCATACACCACGGCTAATAGCTCTTTTTCTCGTGGTGGTGTAATGAGTTTGAGCTTCAGTCATAGTCTTACTTGCGTAGTGAATAGGTGAAAATGCTTGTTTCTTCGTTGCTAAGACTGCGCCGATAGCAAAATCACTTGCATCGCACATAAGCTCAAAAGGTAAATCGATCGGAGCAACGAGAATAGGTGCTTGATAGCTTTTTCTTCAATGTTTCAAAAGCTATGATGCACTCGGTGAAAAGATAAAAGGAGCATCCTTTTCAAGAAGATGGGTCATTGGTCAAGGCGATTTTGGAAAAATCTTGTATGAATCTACGATAGAAACCGGCATGACCTAAAAACTCCTAATACCTTTGATTTGTAGTAGGATGAGGTAGCTAGCAATTACATCAACTTTTGCTCTATCTACCTCAATCCCGTTCTTTGAATTTTATGGCCAAGGACTATGCCTTCTTTGACCATAAGTGACTTTTCCCGCTTTAGACAAAGATTGGTGTCTTCACACCTTGAAGCATTTTATCTAGATGGAGAGACATGTTTGAAACGAATCCCAATGACCGAGAAGTCATCCATAAACACCTCCATTGTTTCCCCGATCATGTCATGGAAAATGGCCATCATACATCGTTGGAACGTGCGGGAGCATTACATAAGCCAAAAGGCATACGCCTATAGGCAAAAGTTCCGTATGGGCGGTGAATGTAGTTTTATCTTGATCCTTCTGATCAATGGGAATCTGAAAGTACCCCGAGAAACCATCAAGGAAACAATAGTATTCATTCCCTGCTAATCTCTCAAGCATTTGGTCCATAAAGGGTAGAGGAAATGGTCTTTACGAGTGGCGCTCATTCAACTTACGATAGTCAATGCAAACACGCCATCCCGTAACTGCATCGAGTTGGAATTAACTCGTTATCTTCATTTGTGACAACGTTATGCCACCCTTTTAGGAACACAATGAATTGGGCTAACCTAAGGACTATCTCGAGATTGGGTAAATCAATCTCGCATCAAGAAGTTTGATAACCTCTTGTTTGATAACATCATGGATTTTTGGATTTACTCTCTCGATGTTGAACTAGCTTAAAGTCATCCTCCATCAAGATTTTGTAGTACAAAACTCGTGGTTTATACCTTTGATGTCGGAGAGTTTCCAAGCAATTGCTTGCTTGTGTGACTTCAAGATTTTATGAGAGCAATTTTTTCATCTTTACTCAAATCTCTAGCAATAATGACGGTAATTTATCATCACCTTCAAGAAATGCATACCGAGATGAGGTGGTAAGTCCTTGCTCAACCTCAGAAATTCTTCGCTTTCTCAACCGACTTGATTTCCTTGTTATGAAGTTCGACGGTAGGGAGTGATGATGATGATGGATCATCATTAAGCAACTTCTCAATGAGAAGTATGTCCCCTCAATGTCGATGGGGCGTGATCAATTTCCCATGGAATGTAATCATTAGATAAGTAAGCTTCAATCTCTTCCAAGATGAAGTCACTTTCTCAAATGGGGTGAGAGAAGGAGTAGAATTGGCGATGATAGGTTGAGATGAATGAGTGAGATTATCACTCGAAGAATTATGATCATAACCAAGAACTTCTTGAGAGTACTCTTGAAGCAACATCAATGATATCTATTCGGTTAACCGATTCGTAATCATAATTTGCGGAGTACCTCAAGTCCGATCAAGGTTAAAAGTAATGACTTCATTACCAACACGTAATGTGATTTCTTGCTCAAATACATCTATGAGAGCACGGCCCGTCCTCGTGAACTCTCGACCAACAATGAGAGGAACCCGATGATCGGCATCAAAATCAACAATCACGAAGTCACCGAAAATGGAACTTTCCTACTTTCACAAATACATCCTCGGCAATGCCAAGAGGACGGGATATGGAACGATCGCAAGCTCGAGAGTCATGCATGTAGGAGTGAGTTCGGAAGAGAAAGTTTCTTCCACATCGAATATGGCATAAGATTGATGCTTGCACCAAGATCTCGCTAGAGCAAAGATTCAACCATTCCCGGAATACACAAGGTAAGAGAATTTCCCAGATCTCCAAGCTTTCGGAAGCTTCTTGTAATAATCACGAGCGAGTTCGTTAAGAGGAGTTTTAGCCATTTCAAACGACTTTTCCTTGTTGCTTAACATGTGTTTGAGAGTCGATGCAAACTTGGGCATCGATGATAGCATCCGCAAAGCTTATGTCAAAATGTAATTCTTGGAAAATTTGGAAAATTTGTCCATTTGATGACTAGCTTTTTCACTCGAGCTTTTGCTCATTCAAACGTGATGGATAAGGAATAGAATATTTGGATTTGGTATTTTCAACGGGAGCTGGTGGTTCAAAACAACTCTGGATTAGACTTGGTTCTCGGACAACTTGAGGTTGGACTCACAAGGTAGGACGTGTGGTATTTCCATTATCAATAGGAAGTTCCTTGTCCTTTGTTGCCTTGGTAACTTGACTCATTGCCAGAGGAGGAGGGGCATTGGGTCGAGGTCCATTGTGAGTCGGAGGTTCACTTTCCACTACCTTTGGAAGAGAAGAAGAAGAGGTAGTAGAATAGCGGGTCCATTGTATGAAACACCACTTACGGTCGTGATCGCTTTAGCATCGCCCCTCGGGTTAGCGATCGTGTTGCTCGGAAGTTTTCCCGAGCCCGAGGGTTGATCATTTAAAGACTTCTTCAGATCGCTAACTGACCGACCAACAACTGCTCATCTCATCTTGGGATTTCATGAACTGCTTCAAGAACTCATCGATGATGGTCCCGGAGGAGTAATGACGGAGGTGGATTAGAGGAAATTTTGAGGTCGAATGTTTTGATTATGACCTTGTTGTTGAAAATTCCCTTGATTAGGATTCACATTCCCATGAAATTGATTCCCACGATTGAAATTGTTTTGATGAAGGTTTCCTTGTTGTTGAAAACCTTGATTGGATCCGTGATAGAAATTACCTTGGTTTTGATAACCTTGGTTCATTCTAGGTTGATTCTCGATTCGATTAGGATTCTCGTTAAACCGGTGGTGCCTCGATAAGTGTTAGCACGGTAATTTGGTTCATTCTCGAGGACGGTATTGATTACCTCCTTGATTTGAAGTACCGCTATAGCATTTGCTTCAAACGGACTACCATCGGTGGCGATGACAGTTGTAGTATGCATGAGGACCACCACAAGTAACACAAACTTCAACTTTCTTCACTTCACCATGTGATGGTGTTTGAGTGAATGTGACTTTCTTTTGGTTAGCAAGAACAAAGCTCGAATAATGTCTGTGAGTTTATCAATCTTAGCATCGTGCTAGATGTACTCACAGGAGATGAAGTAGAAGGCCCAAAGATTAGACCGATTCTCGATATGTCTTAGTGCGGAAAGAACGGACCTCGGGACTTGTTTTCAATGATTTGTAAGGCTTCTTTGTGGTTTTGCTAAGGAAATTACCTCCATGCGGAGGCATTCGAGAGTCTTGGTCGCCTTGTCTCGCACCATTATAGAAAGTATCCATTTGCATTAACTCGGTAAAACCATGATGTGGACACTTGCGAGCAATTCTTTGTAACGATCCCATGCCTCCCCGAATGATTCATCAAATCTCCGAGAAAATTTCATTATCTCATTCTTAAGACTTGTGGTTCGGGATGGAGGATAGAATTCATTAACAAACTTGGTAACTAGATCTTCCCATGTCTCAATGGAACGAGGGGTTGTTTCTCAAGCCAATTCCGGCTTGTCCCTCTAGAGAAATGGGAAATGTAAAGCTTGATAGCTTCTTGTGACATTCTTGTACTTGATGGTAGATGCTATCTTGTTAAACCATCGAATGTGTGCATGAGGATCATCCCGCCTAAACCATAGAATTGACTTTGGGTTACCGACAAGCAACCCGTTTTGAGCTCGAAGGTATCGCCCACAATGGTCGGGACAACAATGGCATCTCCGTAACCCTCGATGGGTGCTTGGAGAAGCTCATTCATGGGTTTGTCTTCCGCCATTTCGACGGTGGTGGTGGTGGTAGACGCCTCATCACTACCGAAGGAGCCGAACGCCCTCTACGTCTGCGAGGAATCTTTCCAAGTTCGAAAGTGGACTTGTAGAATCTGGAAGAGCGAGTGCGCATGCACTAAGTATAAAAATCAATTTTCAAAACAAATGAGGCAAAACACAAGTGAACTTAACCAATAATCTCAAATGAAATGGCTTTGAAAAGGTACACCAAATCACAAGTGACACAAAGGCAAGTTTTAAACCGATGTTCGGGAACTTATTAATGGTCGCACCCAGCTAGGTAGTGCAACGCCTTTGATTTGCGGTGGTTGATTTTATGTATATTAAGTACCAAAGGAAAAGACGAGGTATGATTTGTGCAAAGGGTTTAAAACTTTTGGAAAATATTTTTGGTATCGTCTCGCTTAACCAAATCGTATCTCTTTAAGAATCACCTTAAAAGAAACACAAGATAGAAAACGTTACGATTGTTTTGTTGTTTTATATTGTTTTGGGTTTTAACACTTTAGGAAAAGTGCTAATGAACTTTTGATTTATATTAACTTTACGAAACTTTTAAAACTGTGGTATATGTGCAAGTACGGTCTCGAAAATGCTAGAAACACGCTTACAGCCCCCGTGATAGCGCCAAAAATTTGATCTGTATAAACAACAAGTCTAACAGACTTAAAACAATTTAAACACAAATGCAATTAAGATCGAGGAATATAGGGAATTCGGTCCGACAGAGCTCAAGAATCAGAAATGACCAACAACCAAATGTTGTAATCGAGGACTTATCAAACTGGGCAAGTTGTGTGTAAAGGAAAAATGTTTTTGTATTTTATAACTTTTATATATATACAAAGAAATGGCTAAAAAGGAAACCTAAATGAGATTTTAATACATGATATCGATTTAAACCTAATCTATCATATTCCGTGAATTATACTAAGCACAAAATCTTTTTAGTGTAAACATGGTGTTTAGCCAAAATTTAGACCTAGGAATATCAAGATTAGGAAGATTGACAACAAATGCAAATCAAAGCACGTATAGATTTCAACCATAAAATCTTTTGTATTTTATATTGTTTATATGAAATGAAGTATATGTAATTTACATACAAGGATAGGTATTTCAACAAAGTACAAAATACAAGTCATAATCTGCAACTAGCCTCCCCAACGTGGCGCAAAATTTGATCCGTGCTAAACAACAAGTCTAACACTTAAAACAACAAACACAAATGCAATTAAGATCGAGGAATATAGGGAATTCCTGGGTCGTTAAGTCCCACGGAGGATGAATTGGTGTTAAAACACTTAATCAGATGGTAGAATGATCACTATAATAGCGATCAAGAAGTGTTTTGGATGGAAAATTATACCTAAAGAGAAAATCTACAAATTAAAGCGACTTAAATGCAAATTAAAAGAAATAAAAGATAAAATCTATTAAATAAACGCTATCACTATTTTTAAAGGCGATGAACGTTTAAAACCTAAAACTTAAAACTTACGCTTAAAATAAAATTACGCTTCACGCACAAAATAAAACGTGAGTTTTAAAGAAATAAAATGCCTATAAATATGAAAATGATATTTTTACAATCCTAATAATAAAAGAAAATTATTAGAAAAAGAAAATTATTTTTATAACTATTTATTTATTTATTATTAATTAAAACTATTTATTAAGTATTTAAAATGCACTAAAATACAAGAAAATACAAAATTAACCTAGAAAATGAAATTATAACTTGGAAAAATCTAAAATATGATAAAACTTATTTTAAAACTAAAATATATTTTTAGACTTATTATGTATTTATTATTAATTTAAAACTATTTAAAACTAATAAAATGCTAAAAATACTTTTAAACTAAGAAAATTATGGAAAATACTTTTATTACTTTTATATTTATCTTAACCTAAGAAAATTGAAAATCATTTTTTTGAACTTTTATAATTTATTTGTATTAAAAGCTATTTAAAATACCTAAAACCTGCTTTTAATTAAGAAAAATAGCAAACAAGCTATGAAAAATTATGAAAATTTCAGGAAAAGTCTATTTTAATCTCTCGAATCTAAGAAAAATAGAAAACATGGGCTTGTTTGGAGAAATAAGAATCTAGCGATGTGGCCGCTATTAAAAAGCACTTGAAATAAGCTAGAAGGACACAACAAGTACCAAACTGATATACAAGCTAAAATAAGCTATAAGAACTCTATTTCAACTAAAAACAACAAACCATGACCTCTGGATTGCAAGTTTAACACAGATTTGATGTTTGAGTTTAAAGAGCAAAACAGATTTTGGTAAGCTACTTTGAGCTTATGCACAGATCACAAAATAAGCTAGAACTAAAAAGCAATTATTGGAACTTGGAAAAGACCTGGTTAACTGTCTTAGAACCAAAAATCAGATCCTGAGAAGCTCTTATGAGCTCAGGACAAGCTTAGCAAAAAGCTTGGAAAATCTCAGTTCTGAACAAGCTTTGGAGCAGGGCACATAAGTGCTTTTTGATGAGCTTATTTGAAGCTTTAGAAAAATTAACAAAAATCTAAAAAAATGCTTATAAGAAAATAGACCAAGAAAAGTTATAAAACCCAAAGTTTGACTAGTTTTTACCCAAAGATGAGCCTGTGATAAATCCCTCTAGTTGGCCCAAAACTGGATTTTTGCAAATATCTTGACTTTTGACAGATATAGATATTTGACTTTTATGAGATTCTGATGACCCTAGATGATTTATTATGATGTATTAAGGTATAATGAGATTAGATTAAGCTATGCTAACAAATTTTAATCTACTGTGATGATTTTGACACTCCAAATCCCAACAGTGAACAAGATAAATGAGATTAAATGAAAGTTTGACTTTTCACAAAATAAGGACTAGTTTTCTTGTTTAACTGAGTTCTTTAGACCAAGTATGACATGTAGCAACCAAGAACAAAGTCTGCAACAACCTGTTACACAGAGAAATACACAAATCCAAACACACTTAATGAAACTGTTTTGGAACTTTTTCAAAGAGTTTCAAAGATTCAAAACATTTTACTGATAACAAACTTTATAATATCAATTACTAGGACTAAAGAAACACTAAATGACAGCAATAACCATATAGAACTGAGAAATTACAACTATGCTAATAAAATTGTCAAGATGAGATTTTTTCAAATATGAGACTTAAAAGAACAACCTATCTATTTTATTGATTAGTTGTGATTAAATATGACCAATAAACATAAACAAACAGAATTTAAGTTAAAGAACACCTCTAATATTGGAATGCCAAAATGATCAAACTGCTTACAAATGAGATTCCAAGTAAAAGCTGCTAACCAAGGACTGTAACAAATTCCTATAGCTTCCCAAGAAGCACTATACCAAGGCCATCAAAGATAAACCCTGCTCCAGCTTCTTGATCACAATCACCATGGATTTTTATTTTTTTTCTTTATTTTCTTGATATTTTTGTGAATTTTTGGTTTTGGCTACTAATACTGCTTTTAAGGTATCTAAAAGCTTTAATAAGCTTTATAAGGAGCTTATATGAGTTTCTAAGTCCAAAATAACCACTGCTAACAACATTTCAACATAATGAGATTTCTTTGAAATTTGAAAATTCACAAACTTAGATTAGAACTTGAATATCGAAATTGATTATTGAAAAGTTTCAACATACACTGATAATACTTAATAAAGTACTTGAGAGCTTAAAAATACACTGGATAAAGAAAATTAACTAAAACGACATAAGCTTAAATTAAAATTACTCTAGATCACTTCTCCAATGACTCCTCTGCTTTCTTTATAGCTTTTCTGAACTCTCCACTTGATTCTGAACATATCCCATCAACAATATCAACCATTGATTCAGTCAAATGTATCTCAGCCATCAAACTTACTTTTGGCGCCAAAATTGAGATAAGGTAGCTTGAGACAGTTTCAAAGCAATTAAAGAAATTTGGGATGTTATGTGAGGTGTAGGAGACAATTTGTGAAGTAGGCATGGGTTTAGGGTGATTTTTCGAGAAAAGCGATTGTGAGATAAACAAGAAGGTTCAATGGTGGGGATGCATTAAATGCAAGGTGGGCTAATGAGAGGGGGGATGAGCCGGAAAGGGTGGATGAGGTGGAAAGGGTGAGGTGGAGGTGGTAAAACCATGGTGGTTTTGGGATTACAGGGGTGAGGGAGATGAGTCTACAGTGTAGGCGGTTTATTTTGATTTAAAATTTGGGCCGGGTCAAAGTGTTGGGTTGGATTGGGCTTATATATAATAAAGGGTCCGGTTTGGCTAATGTTAACAACAAGGACCATTCATGCAATTCTCTGAAAGTTGAGGGGCTGACCTTGAACATTTTCCAAAGCTCTCATAAGGACTAAAACTGCCAAGTAAGATTAGTACAAGGACCTTAGTTGATAATTTCCATTTTTACAAATCCAGGGACCAAAACTGTCAATTTAGAAACTATAAGGACCAAACTTGTAATTTTCTCCAAAGTTTATCATAAGGACCTATATTGCCATTTATTAATAGAACAAGGTTAAAAGTTGATAATTTTCACTTTTTAAATTAACCAAGGACTATTTTTGACAATTTTCAAAGTTAAAGGACTAAAGTTGTCATTTTGTGATTTTTAAACTTGGAAGGGTTTGTTTTGACAACTTTTGAATCTCAAGGACCTAAAATGATATTTTACAAGTTTTGGAATGACCAGGACTAGATTTGACAACTTTTGTAACTGGGGACTAAACCGCCAATTATGCAAACTTGATACGCTTTTTCACCGTATTTTGATGTTTTTGCATTTAAAACATATAAAACACTTGTTTGTGATATTTTTATCATTTTGATGTGTTTCGAGTGTTTTCGCATGTTTTTGGCATTCTAACAAGATAAAAATGATGAGTATTTAGACACTCATCAATGACAATATCCTTGCGACCCAATACTAATCTATCTTGTACATCGAATCACACCATATCGAATGTACACCTTAGGCACCTTTCACTAATGCCTTTGACTCGATCTCTAGGCACTCTTCACTAATGCCTTGTGACTTGACTTCTAGGTACCCGTTATGTTTTGTGGCCCAACATAACAAACCTTGTGTTTTATGGCACAAACACATAAACCATCTAGTCTAGTCATAGATGTATGACACATCCATGATACCCGTTATGTTTTGTGGCCTAACATAACAAACCTTGTGTTTTATGGCACAAACACATAAACCATCTAGTCTAATCATAGATACAAGAATATGATACTAGACAATATCCAAGACAATGTGTCTAATGGATATGAAGTCCTAAACTAAACATCAATAACACAAAGCATGATGTAGTTTGTCTTCTATGAATAAAGATGACAAGTTTCCCAAGCTTGTTGTTGAAGATATTCATGTGCTTGTATGCTGGTGATGGGTGATCAATTCAGTAGGTAAAGATGCAAGATCTCTAAGCTTGCTTTGGAGGATCACTTCGGGAGTATGCTTACAACAAATGAAAGTTAGAAGCATTGATAACGCCACACGCTGCTCGGGGTCAAAGGAACTTCCTTTTGTCGAGCAAGTTTTTCAACACCCCAGGCAAAGGAACCTAATCGTTGTAGTGTAGTATTAGGGTAAGCCACGGAATTGATATCGCTTCTCTAGGGAATAGGAATGCTAGTGAGAAGTTACTACGCTAAGGTTGGGGTTGAGGAAGATTATTTTTATCTTTTATGTTTTTAGGAAATGGAAAGGTACTAATCTCGGGTTTGGATTTGGGGTTGGTATTTCACCGATTACTCTACTTATCTAATTGTCTAATCTAGTGGTGTATGTAGTCTATGTCTAATTATTGTGTGCTCGTATGATGATTTAAAGATGTGTTTACTTAGGTTTTATTACTCCTTAATTATCTCCTATTGATGGTTGAATTGTCACGCCCTTATTCTTAATCGCCTTATTCTTAATCGTGTTGTGTCTAAGGTCGTAGGGTATGCGCTTATCCCTAACTCTTTGAAACTACCAAAGGGTGTCGCCTACAAAGTCTCTAGGATTTATAAACTTTAACTCTAAGGTACTCTTCGGATGGTTTAGCCTACAACAACTCTAGGTATTATAAACTAAGGTTCACAAAGATTAATCAAGCATTAACTACACAACGGATGACCTATCGCATTACTAGATCATTAACAATTAAGAAAAGAGACAACCAATCAATATTCAATAATTAAGTTTCATATTCCTAAGCAAACACACAAGTAAATTAGCCGACATGGGGAACATGCAAGCATACACACAAGTAATTGAAGACATAATTAAATTAATGAAGTAAAACACTTATCTTGATGTAAGATAGGGTTTGAACCCTAAAATACTGTACAAGACAAATTTTGGTTCGGTTTAGGTTTTACTCCAAAAGACTACACACCGAAAACTAAAAATTCGGATTCTATATATAAGATTACATATGCGACGGCGCCACCTTTGATTTGTGACGCCGCCGGTCGCCGTTATTAGGGTTTCGCTCTTGGCCACGTTAGTCTTGGCGACGGCGCCACCTTATGCTTCCGACGCCGTCCCTTCAGCCTCGACGCCGTTCGATCAAATCTAGGCCGTCCGAGTCATGACGACCTACTCTTTAAAACCCGACACCGCCACTTGTAAATAAGCAATTTGGCTACCGAGCCGTCAAAAGTGATGCGACGGCGTCAGCAGATAACACCGACGCCGCCCCTTCGCTTTAGCAAGCCGAGTGTCTCGATTCTTGACTTTGGCCATTTTCTTCAGATATTCGCGCCTTTTCGTCCGAATAAGTGTCATTCCAAGATTTTGCCTTCAAGATACCTAAAAGTGAAAAGGAACGATATTAAGTAATAACGGATACAAAAGTGATCAAATAAGGGCTTAAACGACCCTCAAAAGGTACATTTTAAAACCTTATCAAATATCCCTACACTTGGTATTTGCTTGTCCTCAAGCAAATGTGCTTTTAGCCAATTAATTTATAAGTTAGGGGTCATGAAGCATTGGTTTAGAACAATCCACAACACATATAAGCCCCAAAAAGTCATAACAAGCACGGAATTACATACTAGCACCTCACATGGGGTGTTTGGATACTCACATCTCTCGTGTATATGAAATATAACAAGTTGGAAATGGAAGATAAACACTCATTAACCGGTCCTAGTACATAGATTACCATAGGCTTGAGACTAGATCAAACCTCCATCGCTTTGGCGTAAGCACCTAGGAAAGACTATCAAAGAGGTCTTTAAAGGGTTGTAATGTTAGGCTTACGGTAGGGAAACAAAGGGTTTGGTGGGATAGGCTATTTAGTGGTGGCAAGTCAAAAATCTTTATGTTACAAGCATGCGAAGAATGGCGCTGCTAAGCCAAGACTCGACACTCTAGACTCTAGATAACTCAAACAAACAAACATAATTTAAAGATAGATGTAGGATGGTAGCCCGTATATATATATATATATATATATATATATATATATATATATATATATATATATATATATATATATATATATATATATATATATATATATATATTATATTCAACACTTTTTTTTTTTTTTCAATTTTTTTCGATTTTTTTTCTTTTTATACACTTTTACTCTACCATCCTCTATGATAACATCAAAATGATGGGGATTTATAGGCACATCCCTACACTTGAGTTTTTATTACTCTAATCACTAATTTGACCCGAATTGAAAAGATCAAAACACTTGGAGTACATTATTACGCAAATAAAGGGAATTTGAATTTAACGTTCCCTTCCCGTCATTTCATAAACTTTAACTTTTCCCATGAGTCCCAATCGTCCCAAAACTGTGTACAAAGGATATGACTCGACTTAGCAACTTATGCAAGCAACTAGATAATTGAACTAAGGGTTTAGTGTGATAACAATAATGCACTAAAAGTGAGTGCATACAAGGTAGGCTAAGGCGATTTGGGTGTACATTTGGGGTGGGTGTAAACAATGCTTTTCATTGATATTCCGAAAACCAAACATCACGAGAACCGCGAAAAGGATAGGCTCGAGGGGTTAACTAGGGTATCGTACTAAAGATGAGTACAACGCAAAGGTGTGGGGAATTACTCAACCGATGTGGAAGAAGTAATTATATTACGGTATTAAACAAGGGTTATCCTAATGCCTCTTATCATTTAGTTATTCCTAACTACACAAGTGTAGTCTTACTAGCGATCTCGGATGCATCACAAAACAAGTTCTAGAATCTATTATACTACCGGTTCACACACTAAGCATTAAAGATGAATGCTTTAATTCCTACTAATCTAAGGGCGATCCTCACATTTTGGGTGGAATTTAAGTGGTAAAGGGTTTTGTGCTAGTCATATAACTTCCTATCCATGAGACGCTTTATTAAGACTAATGGCCCACTCCTATATGTCATGAAAAATTTTAAATTTGGTGCCAAAATTACCCTAACCGACATTTTCTCATGGTTTATTACACAAATGCAATTGGACAAAGCAAACATTCAAGGATAAGCATAGTTTCAAAGTTCCGCTTTATTTTCCTCCCTACACTTAAACCGAACATTGTCCCCAATGTTCCCGAAAGTATCAAAGTTATGATAATGGAAGGTAATAAAAGATAAAAGAAACTAGTACTCCCCGATTAGCTCGGTAGGATCCGTAAAGTGGTGGTTACATTCTTCAAGAAGAACGCTTGCGTGAAAAGCTCCTTCTCATCTTATGTATCTTCTTCTTGATAAATTAAACCCGCACACTTGAAGAAAACAAACGAAACCTTCGTGTAAAATCGGCGGTAATAATATATATAGGACTCTACTAAACTAGGATATAATGCTTGTGGAATGGATGTTTACTGCACTTCGAAAATTAAGACCGAAAATTCCAAAAATTATAAGTAGCTCGTAAAACGAGAAAAGTAATCATTGTTTTGCTCCTTCCCGACGCCGTCAGTTGCGATCTCGACGCCAGTTATCCCGACAAAACCGGTCTCGCGATTTTCTGAAAAAATTCGAAAATTTACATCTTTAGAATGGAAAAATTTCCGCAAAACATCCATTATGACTCGATACAAGCATTTGACTCGAACAAACACACATGTATATCTTTTAATTAATTGAAATTCTCATGTTTACGCTTTCTTTTGAAAACGTGTAATCCTCCCTACACTTATCCCTTATGTAAAATACCTTTATATGTAATTAAGACGAGGTTAAAGACAAAATAAAGCATTTTACAAATTTAAACATGAGAATAAACAATCAATAAAAGATATATGACACAAACAAGCAAACAATTAAGCATGGGTTGCCTCCCACTAAGCGCTTTTCTTTATTTATGAGTCTTGTAGCTAGACTCGTAGTCGTGCCCTCACGTGACTTTATTACCGCCACCTTCTTCCTCATGACGGTCTCTATTGGGGGATTCCATGTTGTAAAAGTGCCCTATGATGCACCTTTCTAAGAGGTCGTCCTCTCCCCAATCGGTTCTATATTCCGGTCCTAAGTTCAAGCAATCCTTATAGAATCCGAAAATCTTGGCCATAACATAATCTACTCCTTTCTCCTTATCCTCCTCATTCCTATAATAGACCGATAGTTTAAGTTCCTTTTCATCATTGGAGAGTGATGAAAACTTCTCAATCTTAAACGGCATTTGGTAGGCTACATCATCGGTCTCATCCTTGAATCGCACTATTCCTAATGAGGGATCATAAGTCATCCCTGTTTTCTATGAAAGGTTTTCCTAGAATAACGGGACAAGCTAGGATCTATGGCCGCACTAATATCATCCACAATTATGAAATCCAGAGGAAATGTGAAACTACCTACATAGACGGGCAATCCCTTAACTCTACCAAGAAAATTGCAACTAACCCTAGGATTATCGGGATCTTGCCTAGTTGGGATAGGCTTCTTCATTACCCAATTATAGTAGGTGCTAGTCATGATGCTTATTGGAGACTTGGGTCAATGTAGGCCTTTGCCACGAAAAGGTGTCCTATGCAACATGGTATGTTAAGATTCCAAGGGTTCCCAAACTTGATCCTAGGGCTCTTCCTAACATACATGTGACGGAGGTCACGTACTAAGTGAGGGTGGCGAGATAGTTCTTCTTCCGTAGGAAACTTATTGAAATAGTCATTGTCTACTTCATCTACTTCCTCGGTTGTTTCATTCATCGGTGTTTCACTAACCTCAAGTATCGTGTCATGGTTCGCTTCGTCATTTGTTCTATTAGGTTCCACTAAGGCGATGGTATTGACGAATTGAACGTGCTTAGCTAACTTACTTGGGTCCTTAATCTCTACACCGGAAGGTTCGGGAGTTGAGATAGCATTAACCTTCCTATCACTATTGGTCATGGCTTTCAAGAGGTTATCTATCTTCCTATCCATCTCGGCTTGTTGTTGGTTAAAACGGTCCGAGAGCTTAGCTATTTGAGCTTCTTGGGATGCGACTAGGTGTTGCAACATCCCTTCAATGTTTTGTTGGTTAGGCCGTGAGATGGGGCCATGAGAAATCATTGAAGTGAATTCTTTGGTTTGTCCCCAATAGAAGTCGGGCTTGCCCTTCCATGCTTCTCGGGCCATTAAAAGTCCTAGGTCCGGTGTTGTAGGAATCTTCCTCCTGCTCCATTAATACGCGAGGATGCGAGTCAACGGAAGCTTGTTCGGGAATTGGGTGCAAGTGCGCGTGTTATGAGGAGCACTACACGGCTCACATGAGGAAGAAACTTTGTTCACATGGCGTGAAGACTTAGGATTTTTGTAGAAGCTCATTAGGAATTTAACTTGATCTTCAAGTTCGAGCATCCTACGGTCGGGAGGTTGTGAGTCAATGGGAGGCAAGGAGATTGCCTTAACGGTTTTAGGAAGCTCACGGGGGTCATTCCAACTTTCGTTGTCATAGAGAGCAAGGTCATCTATTATACCCCATGATTCTTCCGCGGTGAGATCACTAAGTTTTCCACCGGCCGCTTGGTCAATGGATCGCTTGGTGGGGAAGTTGACATGATCATAGAAGAGTTGGACTTGGAGCCAAAGATCAATGCCGTGATGAGGACTTTATGAAGTAAGTCCTTGAATCGAGTCCATGCTTCAGAGAGATTCACCTTGACGTTGTTGGAACATCAAGATATCATTCCTAAGCTTAGTGGTTCTCCCGTGGGAAAAATTGAGCAAGGAAGCGAGAGGTGAGATCATCCCAACTTGAGATGGAGCCGACGAAGTCGCCAAGCCAATTACTAGCTTGGTCCCGTAGAGAGAATTGGAAGAGACGCAGACGCGGGTCTCCCGAGTAGTAGCATCGAGGTCGATGGAATCGACAATTTTAAGGAAATCCTTAAGATGTCGATTAGGATCTTCGAACGAAGTCCATGGAATGCACATCCGCTTTGCACCAACCGGATGGTGTCGGATCGCAGGCCGTAGTTTGGGCTTGGTCGGAAGCTCAATGGTGTTCCTATAGCCTAGGTGGCTTGGTCTCGAGTATTCACCAAGAGTACGGCCTCTGGCGGTCATTTGGTGGTAGGTTGATGAATGGTGGTTGGTTATCACCTTCCATGATGGGGTTACTAACAAAGGTCACAAAGAAGGGGATAGACTACGAGAAAGCTAAAATTGAAAAAGCTTACTTGATAGGAATCAAGCAAGGAAACCTAAACGAGGTGGACTTCTAACTAGCTATTCTATTCCCGCAATGCGCCAAAAACTTGATAACGCTACACGCGCGCTCGGGGTCAAAGGAACTTCCTTTCGTCGAGCAAGTTTTTCAACACCCTAGGCAAAGGAACCTAATCGTTGTAGTGTAGTATTAGGGTAAGCCACGGAATTGATATCGCTCTCAGGGGAATAGGAATGCTAGTGAGAAGTTACTACGCTAAGGTTGGGGTTGAGGAAGATTATTTTTTATCTTTTATGTTTTTAGGAAATGGAAAGGTACGAATCTCGGGTTTGGATTTGGGGTTGGTATTTCACCGATTACTCTACTTATCTAATTGTCTAATCTAGTGGTGTATGTAGTCTATGTCTAATTATTGTGTGCTCGTATGATGATTTAAAGATGTGTTTACTTAGGTTTTATTACTCCTTAATTATCTCCTATTGATGGTTGAATTGTCACGCCCTTATTCTTAATCGCGTTGTGTGTCTAAGGTCGTAGGGTATGCGCTTATCCCTAACTCTTTGAAACTACCAAAGGGTGTCGCCACAAAGTCTCTAGGATTTATAAACTTTAACTCTAAGGTACTCTTCGGATGGTTTAGCCTACAACAACTCTAGGTATTATAAACTAAGGTTCACAAAGATTAATCAAGCATTAACTACACAACGGATGACCTATCGCATTACTAGATCATTAACAATTAAGATAAGAGACAACCAATCAATATTCAATAATTAAGTTTCATATTCCTAAGCAAACACACAAGTAAATTAGCTCGACATGGGAACATGCAAGCATACACACAAGTAATTGAAGACATAATTAAATTAATGAAGTAAAACACTTATCTTGATGTAAGATAGGGTTTGGAACCCTAAAATACTATACAAGACACCTTGGTTCGGTTTAGGTTTTACTCCAAAAGACTACACACCGAAAACTAAAAATTCGGATTCTATATATAAGATTACATATGCGACGGCCACCTTTGATTTGTGACGCCGCCGGTCGCCGCTATTAGGGTTTCGCCTTGGCCACGTTAGTCTTGCGACGGCGTCACCTTATGCTTGCGACGCCGTCCCTTCGCCTCGACGCCGTTCGATCAAATCTAGGCCGCCCGAGTTACGACGACCTACTTTTTAAACCCGACACCGCCACTTGTAAATAAGCAATTTGGCTACCGAGTCATCACAAAGTGATGCGACGGCGTCGCAGATAACACCGACGCCGTCCCCTTCGCTTTAGCACTGAGTGTCTCGATTCTTGACTTTGGCCATTTTCTTCAGATATTCGCGCTTTTCGTCCGAATAAGTGTCATTCCAAAGATTTTGCCTTCAAGATACCTAAAAGTGAAAAGGAACGATATTAAGTAATAACGGATACAAAAGTGATCAAATAAGGGCTTAAACGACCCCAAAACCCCAAAAGGTACATTTTAAATTACCTTATCATGTTGTGACTAATCAATAGGATATAACTAGGGAGTAGTAAGATTCTAAGTAAACACATTCACTTATTATACGATTTCACTAATTTACTTTTCCGCATAATTAGTTTAATTTAGTTTTAGTTAGTTAATTAGTAGTTATAAAACCAAACTCTTCAAACCCCGTGATTTTTACTTTGCATTCTAAAAAATATAAAAGGACCAAAAATAATTATCCCTCAACCTTTGGACTTAATTCGTCATACACTTCGAGCCTTCACAACACTATTCTCCTAGAGATTGATCAATCCCCCTTGTCTTACCTATACTACACTACAACGGTTAAGTACTCTGCCAAGGAGGATTGTAAAACATTTTGTGTTTACAATTATCCGCATAACTTACCAATCAACCAAGAAATCTCTTTTGGTACCTGGTTTGGATTCGTAGTAGAGGTTGCAATCATGTTTAGTGAAGTAGTAGGATATACACACAAAATCATAAAAAACAGTTCAAATCTAGGTGTTTGGATTTGAATTTTACTCCCCTTCATCCACTGCAAAGTAGTTTTTTGTGTTCCTCTTAATAGTAGTTTCCTTCATCTCTACTTAAATTCCATCCTTAGGTCTTGGAATTTCCTCATAATGTTGCCTAAAATGGAAAACCATTGTATCCAAAGCACCATTTCATAACCACCTAAAGGCAACAACATAACGTATGTAACAAACTCTTTATCTTGCAACTTCCATGAAAATCCCTTACACATGTAAGTACTAGTCAACTGATTGCCACCAACTACATCTACTTTCAATGGACAAGTATTTTTCAATTGAAATTCCAACCTGATAGCATAGTTAAGATCCAAATTTTTTTTAGTACTACCACAATCAATCAAAATGTGTAACTTATGTTTTCTTACATGACCACACACCCTCATTGTTTGAAATGTATTAGTATCATTGATAGCATGTAGTGAAATTTGAGGTGAATACTTAATACTCTCCCTTATATAGAATTCCTCACTTTCTTATGTAAAATTCTCACCACTATATCAGTATACTCACCTAACACCTCCTAAGAAAGCACTTGTCCAATACGTTTGGTCCTGGTGTGTACCTTTCATCACAGTAAAAACATTGATTTTTTGCTCTTTTTCTTCCAATTCTTTCTGAGCTAACTGCTTCCTAAATGGTGTATTTTGAGAAGTAGAAGCCTTATTTCTCCAATTAGCATTGGGTGCAGGCAAAGCTAAAAGTTTAGGTCATGTGTTTGGAAAAGAATGCTAAAATTTTGGTGTTGATAATAGTGGTATCTTTTTCTTTTCTTTAGAAACATTTAATTTGGCCTCTTCCAATTTACACAAACCATACAATTCAGCTAATTTTCTTGGCCTAAACATCCCAACTGCTAACTCAATGTCACTTTGCAATCCAGCCATAAAGAAACTTAATGCATTGTTTCTCAGGCAAATCAATTCTACATAACAACCAGTCATATGCATGTATATACTCTTCAATAATGCCTACATGCCTTAATCGCTTAATATATCCTAATGGATCATCATAAGCAACACCAAACCTCTTCAATATAACTTCCCTATACAATGGCCAAGCCACATTATCCCCCATAATTCTCACAAATTGTCTATGCCACATTATAGCCAAATCATCAAGGTGAAGGGAAACAAGATTTACCTTACAGTCATCTGCAATGTTATCCACCTTGAAAACTGTTCACACTTGAATAACCATCCTCTAACATCTTCACCCCTAAACTTAGGAAACTCAATCTTTATGACCCTACTAAACCGCATCTCCTGAGAACCTCTATTCACTTTACCCAAAAACCTTCCACTCAATGCATTACTGGATTCTGGTGTATAACTCAAAAGATCTTATCTCAAGCGATCTACAATACTATTCACTAACTCATTAACAAGGTCACTAAGACTCTGTCTTATGGAATCATCAAGAAACATTGTAGCTCTTGTACTAACTATCATTCTTCATTAGTTTTGTAAATTCAACCTCTATTTGACTTCATTTTAACAAAAACTAAAGTAACAAGAATCAATAAAAAATGTACTAGACATTGATTTTAAAAATTAATTTAACTCTTAATTAAGCAGTATCGTCAAATATTATGCACCTCGGAAGATTAATTAAAATCACTTGTTTACAAAAGTGTTTTTCCTTATGAGATCCACACTAGGTATTTAACTAATCATGCAAGAATAATAAACTTAATCTAACTACCCAGCACCACGTACAGAGGATCTTCTTCTTCTCCTGCTAAACGATAAAAGCTCTAAATTCACACGGATTACAAACTTTTTTCCAAGTGTAGAACAAACCTTTCAGTGTCCAAACTAACACTCAAGCGAAGTCATATAGCTGCTAAGCTTGAATTATCTTCGTCACACGAATAAATATATGATCAAATCACAAGACACAAAAGACTCGAATGGGGTGTTTTGAGGTTAGACCGATGCAACACCAAGTGAAGGAGGAAGAGGGACTTTTGGGTAGTCACAAACGTTTCACTATTATCTACGGTACGAAGAGGCCTTTTGATCAGAATTTAATTCCTCTAATGGCTGAGAAGTATTACGCAATAACGGCAATTGTACGTTGAAAAACTGAGTTCCCAGGCCAATCAAGATTCAATGTAGCCTGGGAAACGTCCCATCACTTATAGAGGACAAAAAACATCAAGGACAACTTAGTCTATCGCTATATCATATTAATATAATATAACAATGGATTGGGGGACGTGATCATGTATGAGAGTTTTAGCCTAAATAGCTAAAGCCCATACTATAATAGTGGGATCATAGAGCTAAAGGCCAAATATATTTCAACTAGCCTGACAACTTATCCCTCAAACCATTATTGTACTAACGCCACATGCAACTGCCTCATTCATGCAGAGGTACAGGTTTTTTGTTAGTACGTGAAAATCATGTCAAACATTCCCATATCTTGAAGAGCCAAGGATGTCACGTCATATGTCATTGTTGTCTCCACCATAGGATTACCTCCACGTGGTTCATCTAGAACCGTTGGATCATATCCACGGATCACACATGCCCTCAATGCATTCCTATAAATATACATGAAATTTCATGAGAATAACCAAGTTATCTTCTCCACATTTTACACACACTAAACCCTAGTTGTATGTGAGTGTTACTCCAGATTTAGATTAACACTCTTATCCCAGGGTTCTTACCACTAAAAAAAACTGAACAAATGATTAGCCTCATCTCATACATTGATTTACGTATTATACGTAGACATAGATTTGAAATCAATGTAGAACCAAAATTATCTAAATATCCAATGAACCCCAATCCTAGCCACTTATTTTTAATCAAAAACTACTTTCCACCTCTTTATTAAAACTAAAGTATCTGGAAAACGGGAAATCGTCAAGTGAAAAAAATACACCATCGCGACGAGTAATTTTTTTATTTTTCAGTAGACTGACACTTCGATATACTTTCAACAAACTTTTTAAAAAATTTTTTTCCAGTTATGTCTGAAAAATTACATGTGATTTCATAAACCACATGTGATTTGTGATACAGATAATATGGATTTGTGATACAAATCACATGTGATTTTTTTATACGTAACTGAAAAAAAATCATAAAAATTAGTTCATCGAAAGTATATAGAAGTGCTCCTCTACAAAAAGATGATTTAATTCTCGTCGCGATGGTATGATTCGTTTTGCGTAACGATTAACGGTTTACAAGATACTTAATTTTTTTTAAAAAGATGAAAGTTTATGTTTTTGTTTTGATAAAAAAATGAATGGCCAAGATTGATGCATTTGTTTTTTTTTTTGAAAAATGTTGGATCTACATGGAACTTTTTTCCGTACTATTCAAAAAAATACTTAATATCCTAAAACACAACTCTAAGTTACGCAATTTTATATAGATTTTTTAACTCATGTTTCGGCAAGAGTTTTAGGTACACATACGTAAAGACACGCGATCCACAAAATTGTACTTTTCTCGGATTCATACGTCATTTTCGCAGAAATGCTTAATTAACTCATCTTTTTGCACATGTTGACAAACCCTTTATATAAGATGGAAATAAAAATATTAGATGATATGAGTTGAGATCAATATAGATCTTATATTTACCATATATCAAATAAATCAATCTTAGCCATCCATTTTCGATCAAAATTAATAAAAAAACCATTTTCACTTTTTTTTAAATAACATATTTTGCAAATGGTAAATTTTCAAACTACAAAAAATGCACCATCGCGACAAGAATTAAATTATTTTTCTATAGACATGCACTTCTCTGTATTTTCGACAAATTTTTTTTTCAAAAATTTCGACCAGAAAAATCACATATGATTTGTAAAATCAATAATAATTTTCAAAAATCACATGTGATTTGTAAAAATCAAATCATATATGTTTCAAATCATATATGATTTAGCATATATGATTTTTACAAATCACATATGATTTGCAAAAATCATATGTGATTTGTAAAAATCAAATCACACGCGATTTTCACAAATCACATATGATTTTTTAAATAAATTTTGAAACAAAAATTGCTAAAAATATATGTGTCGTATATCCCATGAAAGATAGCTTAATTCTCGTCACGACGATATGATTATTTTCACAGAAGCAAGTAATCTGCTTCATGGTGATACTTAATTACTAAAAATAAAGTGTTTTTTTTATTAGAAAAATAAATGGCTACGATTGCTTCATTAAATCTTTGGTAAATTTAAAATTTATATTGAACTATTGCCTAGTTAATATTTGCCCACATTTTTAGAAAGATTACAATTTGTATTACTAAAATATAACCATTTTCAGAGACAGATTGTAAAATCAAGCGGCTAAAACAAGAATTATAGAACTTCCTATCTACAGCGTGAAATATGATAAAGAAACACATGCATAAATGAAAACTGTCATTTTCCTCAATGAAGTCATCACTTGCGTAATTTTTATACCATTGAGTATGGATCATAGCTTTAATAGCATGAAGCCGTACTTTATTCTTGTTTGATTAATGATTGAGCGCCAAATACGCGATTAATCGCGCGACTAATAAATACGATAATAAATTATTTGGTTTGTTGTCGGCCCCCGACGCCCTAATAGGATGATACGACATACGTTTAAAGATATTATTAAGATACTGAGTTAGATCCCAATCAATGCTCTTTTTGTTTATCAACCGTGTTTCACGTTTTTCCGTAAATATAGTCATACAAAAGGCGGACATATCTTTATTACCTTATAATGCATTTGGGACTATTTACTATTATTAGTTAGCTTAAAATTCAGACTCTTAAACTTGCTTGTTATAAAATTATTGTCTTTTGATAATTACCAATATCATTATAACATTGTAACAACCCATTTAAATATTCATTGTAACCGCTAAAAATCATTATTATCAATAATGGTTATTAAAAATATGTAACCCCATCCACCAATAAATTTACACAAACCATTTCCTATCTCTCACACACAAAAATAGTCTTTCAATATATCCTCACTTCACTCCTCAACTCTTACGGGCACTTATTTTTGCAGAGATTCTTTATATGTTTGTTAGAAAAACATTTAACTCAATAACATTTGCTCGTTCGAAAATATAGTCAGGCAGACCCGGCACGATCAGGGTACCGCTAGTTTTCTATTAATGCTTAACGATGCTATGACCAATTATGCTTTTAAGGAGGGCGAGTGCAAAAAGTTCACAAAAGTATTAGAAGTCGGGTGTTGTAAAGATGAATAACACCTTTTAAATAACGCACCAATAACTACAAGTCTACAACGCACTCCTAAAAAAAAAAAAAAAAAAAAAAAAAAACCCTTATTGGTACATGAGTCCCAGAAAATTCCTACTCACAAAAAAGGAGAATACCAAGAAAGCCTGTCGTATGGGTGAAAGATGAACGATGCAAAGCGACTGTGCAGGATGGCGGTTGACGGAGGCGCCGTTGGTGCTATTTTTGGACAAATGGCGGGTAACTCCCCCTCACCGTGCTCTCTTAGTCAAACTACCGAGGGAATTATTCACACACCATTACTTACTCGCATACTAAATGACAAATCATCATTCTCCATCTAAATTTGATCTAATGACTAAGATTAAATGATAATTATCAATAAAAAAAATGTCAAGGATAAATATGTAATTTACACAAAAGAAAATCTCGTCTACCTTCCTAATTTCTCATTGAATCCTCATAAATTCTATTCATTATTTCTCTCGCCAAACACACATTCAAAACACACACCTAACACAAAATCGATCAAAATATCGATAATTGTGCCCTAGATCTAAAATTAAATGTAAAATCACATTAAGAATGGAATAAAATGACGCCGATTATGCTATGATAGAAAAATATATGATAAAGGGAACCGGTCAAGTTCCGACTGAAAAACCGTCAAAAAACCGGTTAAAATCCGGTTTCAGGTATAATGATCAAATTTTGTTTACATTAACTACTTATTTTACTCGCCGGTACTGTTATTTATGATTAAATAATGATAATACTGTTTATACAGTTTATGTTAAAGATATTTTGATTTTATTCAGATATTTTGATCTTAACTAACTGATTAGCTCAGTTGGCCACCTAAGCTCTTCCTGGATCATTTGGGGGAATATAACCTAATTAGATTTGTTTAGTGTTTGTCTGCAAGTAAAGAAGAAGAAAGCTGGGGAATTTATGAAGACAAAGGATTATGAAGACTTCCTCATAGTTGTTGCACTTATTTTGATTGTATTATTTAAACATTGTAAGCACTTCTTTTATGACATCACTTGGGAAAAAATTGTTAGCCTTAAAAGTGAAGTCATGTTCAAAAATTGTATTTGTTACTAGCTAGTTTATAACGCATGGACTAATAATGTAAACTAGAGATGGACAGCTTGTAACTAGCCTATAAATACCCTCCATGTCTTTCCACGGAGGGTGTGCTTGAGGTATGTATAACTCATCTTTCTAATAAAACACACATATTTCCTCTCACCCCGCTCTATACCCTCTCTCTAGAACTATGACTTGTTTAATCTATTTTGATCAATCTCGTCCCCCAAGCTCTATAGAATCTTGGTATTGTATGCTTAAAAAGTATAGCACGGATGGTGCCCTATTTACGTATTGTACTTAATCATTGGTTTCGGGTGATGGAGATAACCGTATCTTTGATTTCCCACGTTCGGTAAGGACCCCTAACGTTTGATCGGAGATCAAGAGTTGGGGTAACACTCACAAACGACTAAAAAAAGTGCGTGTTGTTGTTTGTATAAAATAGAGAAAATTGATTAGCTTCACCTTGGTTCATTTCATGGAAATGAACCGGTATATATAAAGATGTATTTAGGGTTTCGTGCCACCAATGAATGCAATCTAACGGGTTTAGGATGGTCCACGTAGTGGACATCCAAAAGGGGAGACAAGAACGACAAGTGGCGTGGCATCATTGGCTCTGAAAGATTCATGGGATGTTCCATGCACGAGTATTACACACTAACGTGATATTCGCAGCACCATCTCTCCACAATTGAGATGGTGACGCGTGTTGTTCGTTATATAACGACTTTTGGGATAAGATCCTAGTACAACCTTTGCCTAGATAGGCTTGTTAGGCTTTGATTACTTGTGTCTAGCCTAGGAACTTGCTTCCCAGCGAAGCATGATAGGCTTTAGCCTTTGTGGGTGTGTTTTGGGCATATTATGGGTGTATGGGCTTTAGCTATTTGGGTTGAAACTCTCATATGTTATCATAAACACATATTCATGGCCTTTCAACCATATATCACACACTGTATTCGAATAATAAACTATAGCAGTCATTTATGAAACCTCTATAATCACATGTGATTGAGATCGATCACATGTAATTGAGATCGATCACATGTGATATTAAGTATTTTATCTAACTTTAATGAATTAACTGCACTAATCTACAATTTGAAATATAATATGTTTATATGGTTGGAAATTGAGGAATGTCTAGTGTTGTAGGAAAAAAAGGTGAAACTTTTAAAATATTTTAGAAAAAGTTATGTTCATTTTATTATATGTTTAAATATTTGAATATTCAAATTAGTGTTGAATCAAATGTGATTTCTCATGCAAGTTTTAAGAACGAAAACAAAAGATGAAAAATAAAAAAATAAATAAAAAAATTGTTGAAAGTAAATCAAAGTGCTCGTCTATAAAAAAATAAATTTTTTTTACGATTAATGATATACAAGATATTATTATTATTTAAAAAAAAAGTAAAAACGGATTTGTTATTTAATTTAATATAAAAATGAGTTTTTAGGATCGATAAACATAGAGCTTATTTTCTCTTACCGAAAACTTTTGATATTTTGAAGTCTAATGAGGAGGATACCAGGTCGCACGTGAACCCCATGAATCATACATCAGCTGAATCTCCTTCGACACAAGATCCATCTCCAAGTGTAGATTCTGTAAATGTTTCAATCACCCCTAAGCTTACCTTGAATCCAAGAGTCGAACCAAACCTTTCAAACACTTTACCTATACAACTACATGAAAATCCTACATATGTTCCTAGTCAATCTCAACTCCCAAATTTTATTTATTTAGCCTCGAATAAGTCGATTCTCACCCCGAAAGCACACAACTAAGCCAAGTTATTTTGTTACCTCACCATCTAGCAGCCTCTACTACGAGCCCTATAAAGTCGAAAGCAACACAAATGATAGCCTTGCCATCACTCTTATTGAAACAAGCCTTGAAAGTCCTTTATCCAAATTATCTGCTAAACGAAGAGGTAGCCCTCAATTGATTCATCTATTCCCGCTAAAAACAAAACCACTTATGTTTGTTACCCAAGCATATCATTAACATCAACATCAACAGGGAAAATCAAAAGAAAACCGGACGAATGTTCATAAAAGGTTTAAAAAGCCAAACGGCCTCGCCAAGTCGCCGCCTCTCTTTGAGAACTCAAAGAACTTTAGTTGATGTTCCTATTGAAAATATGTCTCTAGATCTCTATAGCCTTGATTCAATGGGTGGTGGCTGCCCGTGAACAGCCACACACTCAATGTTAGTTCTTTCATGGAACCGCTGTGGAGTTGGGCACTCGACAGCCAAACTTGCGAGAACTTTGTCGAGTTCATCGCCTGCACGTGGTTTTCTTGATGGAGACCAAGAATAAATGTAATAAATTGAGTCCATTCGTCGATCTACTTGCTTTAGTGGGCACTTTTATGTTGACCCCGAGGCCGGTCGGGTGGTTTAGCTCTATGGTGGCGGATAGTCTAACTATACATGTTGTAAGTGGTAACAAAACATGATCGTAAATGGCGCTTGTTTGTCAACTTCCTTTAATTACCAAGCGTGTTTTATTTATGGGGCCCATTCAAAGGAAGAGCGAATTGAAGCATGTTATGGAGAAAACTTATTAGACATTCACTTGCTTCTGAAGGTCCCTTTATGGTGATTGGTGATTTCAATATCATTGGCGACATAAGTGATAAACAAGGAGGTTCGTAATATCTCAAAGCGTGTGGAGGAATTTCAAGAATTTATCAATGCTTCAAATTTGTTTGAGGTTCCTTTTAACGGATTGAATTACACATGGGATAACAATCGAGTCGGTGACGCAAATGTTCGAGAACGATTGATCGTGTTTTAGTAAATGATGATTTCATCGAGGCATTCCTCACCGCACCTTGACACATCATCTCGATAGGCGTGATCATGCCCTTTGTTATATAATACTTGTCCTCCTTTACGAAACAACGAAACCCTTCAGTTTGAATCAATGCGGACTATGGATGATCTGCTTGAAGAAGCTATACAAGGGCGGTGTCCATCAAACTTGACGGATCTCAAAATAATCATCTCGCAAAGAATCTGTTAATTGAGTCGAACACTTCGAAATAACAAAAGAATATTGAGAGGATTACAATGGAGTTAAATCATTTGCAATCTCTTCCATACACCAATGAAATGGATCTCGGCAGCTTGCTTATTTCAAAGTCGGAGGAAGCATGGTTGCGTGAGGAAATGTTTTGGCACCAAAGATCAAGAGTTAATCGCTCAAATATGGAGATCAAAACACTGCTTTTTTCACCTCTCAACCGCCCATAGAAGCCAAAGAAACAAGATAACTATGCTTAAAATGGACAAGGCGAAAGGGTTGATAATCCCACCGATCTTCACTATTTGATTCTCGAGCACTTTAAAGAGATTTACTTCTTCCGCCACGGACTTCACAAATGTCTTAGATGTAATTACTCTGCTAGAATGAGACCATGTCTTTGCATTTGGAATCCCTGCTCTCCAATCGAAATTGAGAAAGTCATAAAATATGGTGCGCATAAAGCCCCGGTGAAGACGGTTTTCCGGTATCTTCTTCGTAAATATTGGCATATTGTTGGTACTTCGGTATGCAATGCTGTTAAGCAGTTTTTTAATGAAGGTGTTATGCCATCCTCTCTAAACAAGACCTTGGTGGTGTTAATCCCGAAGATCCCAGCTCCCGAGACTATAGGCCAATTTCGTCCTATTAGTCTTTGCAATTTTGTCTATCGGGTCATATCAAAGATCATGGCAAATCGGCTCAAACCTTTATGAGTCGCATTATTTCCCGCAACAATCGCTTTCATCCTCGGTCGCCTTATTCAAGACCGTATGGTGATTGCAAATGAAGCTTTTCACTATATTCGTAATAAAAAGAAAGGCTAACAAAGACATATGGCTTTAAAGCTCAACCTAAATAAAGCCTTTGATCGTGTTGAATGGGATTTCCTAATTGCAACATGTCGGAAACTAGGCTTTGGTAGACTTGGTGTAAATGGGTTATGGCGTGTATATCGTCTCATGAGATGGAATTCATGATTAATGGTGAGTCTATTGGTTCAATCAAACCATCTAGAGGTATCCGCTGGGGACCCAATGTCACCGTACTTGTTTATTATTATTGTCGACGCTTTCTCTCAAATGATTAATAACGCCATGCATCAATCTCTCCTTAGAGGATTAAATGGCCGACGCCTGTATCTCATATTTTCTTTATGGACGACTCGTTATTTTTCTTAAGGCAAATGTTGTTGAAAAGCGATCGCTGCTTGATATTCTCAATCGCTATTGTATTGCATCCGGGCAAACGATAAATTTCTCAAAATCGAAGCTTATGTTTTCACCAAATACTGATGTGAAGTTGTTCTTTCCAATCGGTGGGTGTGAAGCTAATGGATCCTCGAGCTGTTATCTTGGTCTTCCATCAAGACATGGACGAAATAAGCAGGAGCTTTTTCTTTCATTTTGGAAAAGGTCTTAAAAAATGCAGGGTGGAAACAAAATTGCTTTCACAAGCCGGGCGAGGTATTGATTAAGTCGGTGATTCAAGCTATTCCTTCATATGCAATGCAATGTTATATGTTGCCCAAGGGTTTTCAATAAACTTTTGGTCTATATTAAGCGCTTTTTTGAGTGGTGATTCACATGAGCAACACATTCATCGTTAAGTTGGGACCGTATTTCATACTAAAGATCATGGTGGTCTTGGCTTTCGAGACCTTCATTGTTTCAACTTTGCCCTTCTCGCTAAGCAAGGATGGCGCTCTAATTATAAATCCTAGTTCTTTCCGGGCACGCAGGTTAAAAGGTATTTATTTCCCAATTCGAACTTTCTTACGCTTCAAAGGGTTCACATCCTTCATGGCTACGGCAGAGCTTAATTCAAGGAAGAGATCTTCTTCTTCATTGTTAGGTGGCAAGTTGAAATGGGTCAAATATCTATTTCGACCCGTAAATGGATTCCTTATTCAAGATTTTCATGTTCGCCATCCCTGGGCCCTTTCACCGATAACACTTTGGTTTCGAATTTATTCTTGATGCCACTGGGACCTTCCAAAGCTACACTCGCTTGTCCTTCCCGACGAGGCTAATTTCATTTCCAAAATTCCTTTATCAAGGACGGGCTCTTCGATAAGATTGTTTGGCATTATGAAGCTAAAGGTAATTACACAAGAAAGTCGTGGTACCGACACAGATCATCGCGACTCGCCTCTCAAACCATAGCTTCCTCTACTTCCTCGCCAGATAAAATTTTTGGCGACAAGTTTACATCTGAAACTTTACCAAAATTAAAATTTTCGTGGAGAGTGTGCTCTAATGCTTTAGCCACTGTGAGAATTTGTTTAGAAGAAATTGCTCTTGTTCGCCATTATGTCCTATTTGTCTTTCTCAAAGTTGAAACGATCGAACATATGTTGTCTGAGTGCCCATGGACAAAATGGTGTGGTTCGGATCTCACATATGTCTTCGAGCTGATTTTGTTAGTGGATCTATAGTCTCAAGGTTCAAGCCCTCCGGATACGGTGCCATCTAAGTCGGATAAAATGAAATTGCACACATCTATCGCCGTTATTGCATGGCGTACTTGGAAAGCAAGGAACGGATTTATTTTTGAGCATATTCCTTTAGTTCCTTTTCGCATAACAAATGCAGGCACTCAGATTGAACATGATTTCACTTCGCCTCCCTATGGCGACTCAAATTCTTCATCTTCTTTATCGCTCATGACGAATCCCAAGCAAGTTCACTGTGTGGATCCCCACTACTAATATTGCGAAGTTTAATTGTGACGCGTCATTTAAATATGATCATGTCGCCATGGGTATTATTGCTCGAGATCATCTTGGTTCTGCTATATTTTGTTCGGAGAGACCTTTCCCGCCACGCTCCTCTTATGGTCGAGCTATGCGAATCGTAAATGCTTGTCGCTTAGTTGTTGGTTATGGTCATGTAAGGCTATTGTTGAACTCACTTTCAAGATGGCAATCTCTTGCTTCAACGGAGTCGGTACCTCCTTGGAACCTTGTCATTATCGTGGATGATATTAGAACATGGGCATCCCAATTAGACATTAGTTTTTCTTGGGTTAGTCGAATTGTAATGTTGCGTTTCACGTGGTTGCAAAATGTCCTTTGACCCCATGATCGCTTTTTGGGATGTAATGCCTCCCGCAAGAAATTACCTCTCGTCATGAGGAGTGATATAATTTAATGCTTTTGCTTCGCCTGGTTTTGTTCAAAAAAAAAAGAAAACTTTGATATGTAAATTAAATTTAAAAATGTAGAGCTTATTTTCTCTTTGTAATTAAATAAACGAGAAGTTGAAGTTTGAAAAGACAACCACGTTGTGCGGCTAGAACTACCTTTGTTCTCAAACAATTTACAACCACATATTTAGCTACGTAAACTTTTACACCCATGTTTTACAACCAAAGTATATATATCTTTGCGAGAGACTTAAATATCTCATCCACTTCATTTTCTATTCAATAGCTTAACTGGGTTTAATTACGCAGATATCTTTTGGACGAATAATAAATCTTGGTCGGTATTGTTGCTCTCGAGTAGGAGCTGCATTTGATCTGGATCATCTGTTGCTTGCGGGTGTTGGTAAGCAATTTCATGTAGATTTCTGTATATCGTATGTTGCATTTTTCCTTTTTAATACTGGCACAGCGAGTTGCGGCAAATAGGCGTGTTTTTTGTGTGCATATATTTTTTGTCTAGGTAATCAGAAACAGATCATATTTGATGGAATTTTTGGAACTTCTGTAGGCATGTTGGTTTATTAAGAAGCAATATTTTTCCATTTATTATATTTTCCTTCAAGTATTATAACACTGATAAAAATAATTACCCAAAGTCCCAAGATATTTTATTTATTATTATTATTATTATTATTATTATTATTAGAGAATGGACAGTTTAGAAGTTTTGATGATGATGATACAAGAGATGAACAATCTAAAAATTTGCATTATATTATTTTGTAACATCCCGGATGAGGAGTAAATCTCCTTCCTTTTACTAAATCATGGGGAGCCTCTAGTAGTTGAACCTTAATTAACAACTTTTAATAGTTATTGTTTTACATGATGATACTCCTTCTGTCTCAAAATAAGTGTTATGTTTTAACTTTTTGTAGTTATTTATTTTCTTCAATTTTGACGTTAAATATTTCTTTTGTGTTATATATTACTCACCAAAATATACGAACAAATAGAAGCTTTAAATGTATTCTCATCACAATTTTCATCAAGATTATATAACATAAACAAAAATATTTAAAGTAAAATCTTGAAAAGAAATACTTCAAAAATCAAAACGTATATGAAGAACCTATGTCAGTCAGGTTTTATAATGTAACTTTCTTTCAGATAAATCATCGAATCAAAATCAGCAGGACCCAAAATGTCCAAGAAAATGCCTCTTCTGACCCCTTACAAGATGGGAAAATATGAGCTTTCCCACAGGTGCGTAGCATTTTTTTTTACGGGCAAGAGAATCTAGATTAACAAACTAGCAAGAAGCTAGAAGAAGTTACATACATGGGGATAGAGCGTTACAAGGGTTACATATCCACTCTATCCACTTATCTTGTGAGTTGAACTTCAGCAATTGTAAATTTGACACACCTCATATGGATCTTATACAGAGTTGTTTTGGCACCGTTAACAATGCAAAGAGCTTTTGGACATGTCCCTCAGCCGCATGAAATCTTATTTTATTCACAAAGAGCAACCAAAGGAGGCCTTCTAATTTCAGAATCCGCTGGTGTTTCCGATACCTCCTTAGGGTATATATAAATAACTCAGTTCCCTTAAAATTGCAAGTGTTCCATTGATCATTATCTCTTATCATAGTTACAAGATCTTTCAGTTATCGAATGGTATTTATGACGTTAAACAAAATAGTTATAACTATATCATAGAAGTTCAGTTAAACATTATGGAGTAGTTATAGCTTTCTTGATAACGAGTCATTTGTTAAATGGCCTTCGATCACAACTGTCTCCTGTTAATCGACAGGGTTTTGGTTTTGGTTTGCGACTGAAAAGAGAAGGGGTGTTTGGGACAGCGGGTTTATAAGCAGTATGTATGCAGAAAAATAACAAAGATATAGTAACAATGCGTATTGAATTGATATTGAATGATTGTGATTGTTACAGACTCTTGACCCTTTTATACATAATGAAACGCTGCCATCAAAGGGATGCAACGTTTCAATAAACGACATACCTATTCTATAACCCTTCTAAACTAACCGTTGTATCCTATCTAACCTAAACGACCCATATATCGACCCAAGCCCATAACAGATTTTTACAGGCTTTTTAAATATTTACAGACATAAAAACAATACATACTATTTGGTCCTTAGACTTATATTAATTAACTAATTATATCATTAGTTCCAATATCATTTCTTTGTTGTCTAAGGTATCCAGATACACCAGGTATATGGACCAAGGAACAAGTTGAGGCCTGGAAACCAATAGTCGATGCTGTTCATGCAAAAGGTGGAATCTTTTTCTGTCAACTGTGGCACGTCGGAAGGATTTCAAATACGGGTACATATACTTTTTTAATTTGTTCACTTCTTTCTTGGTGACTTGCCTAAAATACTTTTCCTATAGTCAAAGCCTAAAGTGCCAATATTCGACAATGTTAGATGCCTGCAAAACATTTCCATGTTTAATTGTTTCACATGGGAATGATCTCATCATTGAATAGGTTTGTTATGTTTGAATTCATTCTCTTCATATCCTAATTTTTTATTTATCGAACAGATTTTCAGCCAAACGGGCAAGCCCCAATATCATCCTCAGACAAAAAAGTTACCCAAAGCCGTGAGATTGATATCTCACATCTTTCACCTCCAAGGAAGTTAACTACAGAGGAGATTCCACTTGTCGTTAATGATTTTAGACTTGCTGCAAGAAATGCTATTGAAGCTGGTAAGAACTCTGAAAGATTATGTATAACTTTTTCAGGAAAAAACAAGATTATAATTGTTATTTTCTAAGAAATAGAATGAGATTTTAATTACTCTCAAAATATAAATTTAGGATTTGATGGAGTGGAGATCCATGGTGCCCATGGTTATCTAATCGACCAGTTTATGAAAGATGAAATAAACGACAGGACAGATCAGTATGGTGGTTCTCTAGAAAACCGTTGCCGATTCGCTCTAGAAATAGTTGATGCTGTTGTAAATGAAATAGGAGCAGACAGAGTTGGCATCAGATTATCTCCACACATAAACTACACGCAGTCAGGTGACTCAAATCCAGAAGCTTTAGCTCTTTACATGGCAGAATCCTTGAGTGCCTATAATATTCTTTATTGCCATGTGGTTGAACCAAGGATGATATCTTTTGGCGAAAAAATCCAATCCCCTCAGAGTCTCTTGCCAATGAGAAAAGCATTCAAAGGGACTTTTATTTCTGTTGGATGGTATGATATGGAGGAAGGTAATCAAGCCGTATCTGAAAACCGGACGGATCTAGTTGCTTATGGTCGTTTGTTTCTGGCAAATCCTGATTTGCCAAAAAGGTTCGAACTTAATGCTCCTCTTAACAAGTGGAACAAGGAGACGATATATAAACAAGATCCTGTTCTCGGGTACACAGATTATCCGTTTCTAGATACAGCAGCTTAAATCCTCAGAGTTCAAAATCTGGAACCAACAAAACAGTATGCAGGTTTGATTAATTTTAGGGTAAGAATAAACAGTGATCACTTTAACTGGTCCAGAATATGTTGTATGTGCTTGTTTATGGATAACGTAGATTAAATCCTCAGAGTTCAAAATCTGGAACCAACAAAAAAGTATGCAGGTTTGATTAATTTCAGGGTAAGAATAAACAGTGACCACTTTTACTGGTCCAGAATATGTATGTGTGTGCTTGTTTATGGATAACTTTTGTTGGTTTTTGGCAAATACTAATATGATATGTGTTTCATATAGAAAACACTAGTGTTTTTTGGGTAAATATGTGTGTTTTAGTTGGGAATATATGGAATTGACCCTTAATTATAACCAAAAGGGAAGGGGTTTCTAGTGCACAATTAAAGAAGGATTAATCAATATCACAAAAGGATTAAAGATTGTGGAATCCACATGACTGACATAATCCGTTCAATATAAAAATGATCCAATATTCCGTAATCATATTAATCTGTAATGGACTGCAGTCCTCACAAGTGATGAAAAAATAAGTATAAAAAAGTAGTTAAGGAGTGTAGTATCCACCGTACAAAGAAAATTTGGTAAAGAAGACCACTTCTACCCTATATAGTACTGAGAATGCAGACATTTAGAACTGAAAATTAGGTAATTAAAGCAGCTGTTTTGAACTCTAAAGTTTATATAGTGCAAGTACAACGGGTTAAGTGATTCAACGGAAGCCTAAAATACAACACTTAGTCTTCCTTTATCTTGCTAGCTCCAATACCTATTCAGGGCCTAGTTCAAGTTTCATTGTGTAACATGAGTTCAGTACATATTAAACCAAAAGTAAGAGCATATGCAAAAAAAGTCTTTGCATGGGTAACTAGTACTTCAAACAATCCGTATAGCAATAAAGTGATAAACACTTGCTTTAGCAATAGGAAGATATGCTAACAGAAGTGAAAAAGATATACAAGATTTTGGGAGACATGAGATATGTGTTGTTTCTAAATTACATGAAACACTGGGAGAACACAATATCAGTTCTTATGTCAGCGACAATCGTGATACAGGAAATACAAAATGACACTACTACAATGCAGTAGAGCCTATCCACTTGGTCAGTGCAAAAGTAATGACCATAGCCATCCACCCTCCGATCAGAATTCGGAAACAGGACTTAACCACCGGAGTCCTCCCTAAAACAGCTCCAATCCACCCAAATACCACAAGTGCTAAAGTCACTGTGGCTACAACCACACCAAGTCTAACCTTATGGTCCACTATAAAAGCAGCAGTTAGTAAGGGTAAAATGGCACCTAGCATAAATGCAATGGCTGATGCTGCAGCAGCCTGAATTGGATTTGGTAGTACATCCTTCTCAATTTTGCTATCTCTCTTCATCTGAGCCAATTCTACGTCCCGTTGGGAGTAAACTGAAACAAATTCGCCAATGGCCATGCTGCAGGCACCAGCAACTAAACCAGCAAATCCTGTAAGAATCATGGCTCTAACATCTTGTTTAACAGCTCCAATACCCATCATCAGAGATGCAACTGAAACTAAACCATCAGTGGCTCCCAGAACAGCAGCACGCAGCCACTGTCCTCTTTGTGAGTAGTCAAAGTCTTCCTCAGTAGACATGTGGCCTTGTGTGTGTTCGGTGTTTTCCTCAGAAACAGGAATGCATACATCATTTTTGCAGCCATGATGGTGAAGGAAGAAAACAAATAATAAAAAGAATGATATATGAAGAAAAGTACCAAAGATGACTTGCTTGTGGAAGATAGAGCCCGGAATGAAGGATATATATAGTGTGTATGTGTGAGTGTATATACATGTTGTAACAATGATCAATGTATAGATGGTGAAAAAGTTTAAAATAGTGTGCAACCCACAAGCCAGTGATGATAATATTTTAGAAAGCATCACATAAAAACAAAATTGGCTTGTGGAATCCACACGACTGCCACCATTCATTCAATTTTTAATTTAGAAAAGCATCAAATGCCCTTCCAAAAGAAAGAAAAAAGAGTGTCTATTCCTGTTTAGTGGCAAAATAACTAGAAAATATGAATGAAGAGTGGAATGCACGCGAAAAGAAACTATCTGAAATCTGCTTGGGTGATCTGTTGATTGCCTTTGTGGTAAGAACTGGAACTATATATTACTAGCAAGTAAGAGTTTAAATATAAGGGCACTCTATCTTTTGATAGGCATTAGGATTCGTACTAGAACACATTGCCTAACTGATATTTGCATGTAGGATGTATCCCATTTTGCTAGAGTGTTAATAAAATTGCCGCTCAAAAAAAAAAAAAAAAAAAAAAAGGATGTATCCCATTTTTACATCGTATTCAAGTTTGAAGAAAATTTAATGTTCAAAATTCCTACCATATTCTTGGTATCCTTTTCATGTAATTTGTTTCAATATACTAATCCGTATATTGATCTCTATTGATTTCAAGTTAATACTGGAAGTCAATGCGTTGTCTACTCTACACCTGCATACCTTTGCATTATGCTACGCAAATTCTTTCTTTAACCAAATACATGTTTACTTATACAAACACTAAAGAAGGCAATACCTGCATACCTTTTTTGTTTTTAAAAAATCTACTAGCCTCTTACTCACCAAGAAGAGGAGGCAGACGCTTGCTTGCTTGTTTTTTTTCTTTTCGAGTAAGAACCGAGTTAGACCAGAAAATGATCAAGAGCACAACAATCCACAATTACACCCACCAATCACCCCTTGGTGTATCTTTATTATAACAATGTAAGAAGATAAGTCCCCAAATAGGTGCTTACCAAGACAAATACAAAGAAAACGACTAATCTCTTCTAGGAAGACATTAGTCAACTCACAACAAAGTTCACTCAACACTCAGACAAACAAGATCAAATAAAGAGATTGATCTTGATACAGAATACCAACAGATATCAAGATTGATATCAAAGACTAACTAACAACTGTGTGAAGTAGAGAGAGAAACAAGACGATTGAATGAATGAATGATATCAAACCCTAGATCAGGATAGGAGTTTATATATACTTCATAATTTCTCTTTAGCCCTCCAAGATAGCAAACTTGACATATCAGCACCAAACTTGCCACAAGTGATAAGCAAGAATAGGAAATGACATAAATAGCCCCTCAACTTAGATGAAACAGCTTGACCACTTTCTTCAACACCCCTCCTCAAGCTGATTTCCAGAACCTCCTTCAGCTTTATTATCACTCAACCCAGAACCAGAATTATTCACACCTGCAAACATAACAAACAAACCAAGATTCTTGCAAAGGATCTTATGTTGAGACTAACCAAGACATTTTGTAAAACTGTCTCAGCCGCTCATCAAGATGAACCTTTTAGTCACAATAATACCAAAGAACCACTTTCTCTAACAAAGTGCACATCAATTTCAAAATGCTTTGTTTTCTCATGGAAAACAGGTTAGCAAAGAATTTGAATGGCGACTACTATCACAATACACATTCACGTGGATACAACTCACTTAGACCCAAACTATGCAACAAATTTCCCAACCATATGACCTCACAGCCACGATGCAAGCTTCTATATTCACCTCAATGTAACTCTTAGACAATGTAGCTCGCTTTTACTTCCAAGAAATTAAAGAATCAAAGAATCACCCAAGAAAACACAAAACCAAGAATGTATTTTCTAGTTTTAGACATTTAGCCTAATCTCGATCCGAGTATGCACTCGCCTTAAGACCGGACTTTATTAAACCAGAAACTGCACCTGTGTTACCCTTTCAAATACTTCAAACTCTTAAAGCAATTTTTAAGATGAGACCAAAGGATGATGCATATGTTGGCTCAAACAATGTACATCATAGCTTATATCAGTCTAGTATTAGTAAGATATATCGCTTTCCAACCAATTTCTGATATGCAGAAACATTATTTAGACCCGTGTCTTTATTTGATTCAATGTGATTTAATACAGTATTCTCATGAAGAGGTGTGTCAACAGGCTTAGTAGCCAACAACCCATACTCATATAACAACTCTAAACAATATTTCCTTTGAGACATACAAACACCTTTTTCATTTCTTAATACTTCAATTCCAAGAAAATATTTGAGCTCACCAAGATCTTTAATCAAAAAAATTGAGTTTAAAAACCTTTTAAAACTACTAATCTCAGCCTCATTATTACCAGTGATCACAATATCATCAACATAAACAAGAAGAGCAACAAAAGTACTCTTTTTGTTTAATGTATAAAGAATAATCAAACTTGCTTTGAACAAACCCATGTTCAACCAAGGCAGCATTTAGTTTAGCATTCCACTGTCTTGGTGCTTGTTTAAGACCATACAAAGACTTATTAAATTTGCATACTCTGGTTTTATCATTACTATTATACCCTTCAGGCAATGTCATATAAACATCTTCAACCAGATCACCATACAAGAAAGCATTATTCACATCTAGCTGATATAAAGGCCAAGACATTTTAACAACAATACTAATCAGACTTCTCACAATAACCATTTTCACAACAGGACTAAAGGTTTCATCATAATCAAAGCCCTCTCTTTGATTATAACACTTAGCAACAGGTCTAGCTTTATACCTATCCACTTCTCCTGTAGATTTATATTTAATTTTCCAAATCCATTTTGAACCAATAGGTTTTCTACCAGGAGGCAAATCACATTCAGTCCAAGTATTATTTCTATTTAAAGTTTCAACTTCATTATTCATAGCATCAACCCGCTAGATCTTTAACAAAGATCATTAAAACATGTGGGTTCAATGACTTATTCAAAGTAGAGGCAAAATCTATTATTCACATTCGCCTTTTATAATTCACATACTTTTCAATACCATATCTAAGTTTAGAACTAAGAACATAATCATTAAATCGATAGGTTGCTTAGTTCTCTAATAGATCTTCTTAACATAGAGAATGAATATCGATCGCACATCAACATTTTCATAACCGGTTTGATATGACTCATTTAGACTTTGACTTACATTGCCCTCATCAAGATTGGTCACCATAGTTGGTCGCAGACACCACCCTTCCCGCTGCATTTGCGCAAGATTCAGATTAATACCTTGTGTATTATCTCGCCGCAACAAGGAAGGTGCCTCACCGCCATACTCAACTGGTGTATCTCTCCCATCATCATAGGGACTTTGAGACCCTGATTATCAAAAGTTCAAATGATCTGCCTTTACACATTGTGTATCTCAGTAATCATAGGTTTTCATTTTAAGAGGAAAATATTTTCATAAAACCTTACATCTCGTGAAAAACACATTTCTAGTATCCAAACTCAAAAGTTTATAAGCTTTTTAACAAAGGAAAACCTATAAGAATATATTTTTCAGATCTAAAACTCATTTTATCATGATTATTTAAACAGCTTGCAAAACAAAGACAACCAAAAGGCCTCAAGTGGGAAAGATTAGGTTTTCTTTGTGAATCATCTCAAAGGACATTTACCTTTAAAATGTAAGATGGCAAACTGTTAATCAAATAGACAAGAAGCTAAAATGCAATCGCACTGAACTTCAAAGGAATTTCCAAACATAAGACTCTTGGCACATTGCTAAGTTTCTATGTTTCCTTTCGTGAATCCCATTTTGTCGAGGTGTATGAGCACAAGAAGTTTGATGTATTATGCCAACTCGTAAAAAACTTGATACATTTTTTATTAACAAATTTCGCTCCATTATCGCACCTTACAGCTTTGATTTTAGAATTAAACTGATTAGAAAACATGTTTATAAATGTCACAAAAACATCAAATACTTCCTCTTTAGTCTTCACTAAATATACCCATACAACCCTAGAGAAATCATTAACAACAGTAAAAAAAAATATCTATATCCTTCTCTGCTAGTGACTCTGTATGGACCCCATAAGTCCATATGAACAAGTTCACCCAAAGTCTCTGAATTATGATCAGACAAAGGAAAAGGCTCCCTTGTTTGTTTGGCCCTATGATGCACTTCACATACAGTACGTAAGTATTCTTGAGAAACCAATATCGCTTGAAGAACATTCAAGATCTGATCGCCAGGTGACCCGTCTATTATGCCACACAAACTTAGACACATTATAAGACATGATCAAATTACAATTACTCACTGTGATTAACAGTTGTATATCAAACAACATAAACCATCGACCGCTACCATCCCAAGACATTCTCCCTTTTCAAGTCCTCGAATATAACACTTATCCTCATCAAACCAACAAACATTTTGCTATCTCGATAAGTTTATTAATGCATAATAGACTAACAAAGTAACCAGCACAACAAGAACATCGTGATAAAATCACATTATCAAGAAGCTTCAGACACCAACATGACTAATAGTAGCAAAGGCTATTAGGATGACCAATAGTAATTTGTAAACTAGATATATCAAGAATATTAAACATTCCTTTAGTAGAAACAATTAGATGTCGATTAGCACCGTAATCAATGATCCATCCCAAAGTCGACTCTTAACAAGAAGACTAGAATTGGCAAAATAATATTTAGAAAAATTCATATTAAACCAAACTTTATGATTATAGAATGAAGCCCACCGCCATGTTGGTATGTATGCTTCCGTAAGGAGAATCATTAATCAAAGATGTAAGTTTCTTCATCTGCTCGTAAGTAAAACCAAGAAGTGCTAGTAGAAGAAGATTTGTCAATTGGTTTAGCCTTAATATTAGCATTAAAAGTTTGTTTAAACCATTTTGCTTAAAAGTGCCATTGGGTTTAGAAAACCCGAGGAAAACCAATTATTTCATAACACCTTTCAATAGTATGTCCTATCTACCACGCTTTTAAATTCAGATTAGGATTATGACCTCTATTAACAGTAGTTATTATTATTAGTATTACTTCTAGTGTTACTATTATTATTATTATTATTATTATTATTATTATTATTATTATTATTATTATTATTAAATCCTCTTCTATTGTTATTAAAAGACTTAACAGCAAAAGAAGAAGCATTCAGTTTAGACTCAGTAACACTAGAAGACTCAGGAACACCTCTATGAGACTCCTCCCTAGAAACAGTGATATATGCATCTTTAACATTTGGGAGAGGATCCATAGTTAACAAAGAAGTTCTAACAGGTTGATAACAATCATCCAAACCCATAAGAAACTACATTAATCTCAAAAGTTGCTTATGCAACACCAACTCTTCACTAGCAGCACAAGAACACTTAACTTCACAAACACATATAGGCAATTTAGTTAAAGCATCAAACTCTCTCCACAAGGAGTTAAGCCTATGATAATAATCAAGAATCAAGTACCACCTTGTTTAACACAATTAATTTTTGTAAAGACTATAAACCACAAAACTATCAACTTTATCATATGTTTCTTGTAATTCTTTCCACACACATGCAAAGATTATCGTAATAAACAAGACCCATATAAACATCTTGAGATACGTAACTTATTAACCATGTTAAAACAATAGCATTGCATCTATCACATTGGGCAAAGAAGAACATTACTAGTAGAATAAGTTTCTTTAACACAAGAACCATCAACAAACTCGAACTTATTCCTAGCTTGTAAAGCTAATTTCATAGCACCGCATTATATTCTATAATTTTCGCCTCAACAAGTTTAAATGGAATAAGAGCAAGACTACTATTATCATTAGTTTGAATATGAAGAGGATTACCAAGATCAAGATTACTAATTAAACTTCAAGATACTACCACTAGGATCACCAATAGCCATAATAACAAATAGATAAACAAACAAGAACAATAGATAACAGAACAAATAACAACCAAGAAAATAAACCACAACAAACAACCAACAGAAATACCAACCACAACTGCCTCAACACAACTTCTCACCAAATCCTATCCTCCTTCGACCTAGCACAGTAATCTAAACTCACACCTAAGACTAACAAAATACCAGCCAAGAAGACTGAGAGTGGCCAGAGTAGGTTTCCGTACCACTCAAGGTGGCAGATCAAGGTGTTAACCACTGCTTGCACCTTCTTGACTAAGTAAGTGTTATCTTAAAGAGAGAAACACACTTACAAAGGAGATATCACGAATGACGACAAACACACTAGATTCACTTAGTCTAGTGAGATTGTAACCAAGAACGGGCCCAAAACCACCAAGAAACCACCAGGGATATAAACCCCCAAACTTCCAAATTAGGGTTTCAAAAAACCCTAACCAAGAAACCCACAAAATCACCAGATCAAATCCCAAACAGATCAAATCAACCACGGCCGTTAAGAAAACAGCCTCAATTAACCAATTAAACCTTCAATTGCAAGAAACCCCAAATAACCTTCGAAACCCTAGAAACCCTAGAATCTCAAAACCACCAGATTGAATCAAGCGCCCGATACTATGTAAAATGATCAAGAGCACACAACAATCCACAATTACACCCACCAACCACCCTCAGTGTATCTTTTATTATAACAATGTAAGAAGATAAGTCCCCAAATAGGTGCTACCAAGACAAATATAAAGAAATGACTAATCTCTTCTAGGAAGACACCAACAACTCACAACAAAGTTCACTCAACACTGCATAAACAAGATCAAATAAAGAGATTGATCTTGATACAGAATACCAACAGATATCTAGATTGATATCAAAGACTAACTAACAACTCAAAGAAGCGTAGAGAGAAACAAGACGATTGAATGAATGAATGATATCAAACCCTAGATCGTGATAGAGTTTATATACTTCACAATTTCTTTAGCCCTCCAAGATATCAAACTTGACATATCAAGACCAAACTTGCTACAAGTGATAAGCAAGAATAGGAAATGACATAAATGTTCCTCAACTTAGATGAAACAATGACCACTTTCTTCAAAATAGACATATAATATCTACTCAAGAAGAGGCGGTGCATTTGTCTTATCGCTCTTACTGCTTTTGTAAACTTTATATTATATATTTGATTGTTTATTAACTATGTTATATTTATGATAAAAAGTCTTGTTTCATATTTACATGTTATTTATTATCGCTTTTGCTTTGGTTTGATAAACAAATTGCAAAAACGAGCACTTAAAATCATTCGACAATTTTACAAAACAAACAACATTATTTCGCTCGATTTAGACTTTCTAACCACCTCCAAGAAGATGGTAGTCGATTCGCACTCCAAAACATCTTAATGAAACAAACACACCATTAGTTTTGCGAATCCATCGATTTTGTTGTGTTGGGCCAATGAATTTGTCTTGACTGGATTTAAACATTAAATTGCATAAGTTAAGTTTATTCGCCAGATATGAAATCAACGAGTCTTGTTGAAAGCTCTATCTGCAACATGACTAAGGGACGTCGAACACAATTTGACGATACCCTATCTCGCTAATGCAGTGTCAACAAGTAGAGTATTGTCTCCTAGTCAAACGTGATAAGGTATACTTAAGTCGGCGGAATCCTATAAAGTCTCACCGACTCAGCTGAATATGCTCTCTCCTAATCAAACATGATAAGACATTTCCTAGCATCTTGAATTATACGCACGAACTATTGATAGGAGAAAAGGAGCGGGATCAAGCTTTTAATACAACAATACAAAACAAGTACAAGAGTTGTTATAAAAGGGTGAATAATTGACTCATTATTCATTAAAGTACTTTAAAAGCGAAGTCACTTATTAAAATGGAGACGTTGGGAAGGTTTGGTACATTTATTTTATATTTGGGGCGAAAAATACGAATTTGAGAAAATCTTAGGACGAATGGTGTACAGTAAAACCTCTATAAATTAATGATGTTGGGACCGAGATATTTTATTAATTTAGCGAGATATTATTATATCGATAAATAATAATATATTAATTTAAAGAGGTTTTGCTATGATCAAAAAATTTACAAATCGAATATACTAGTTACAATGTATACTAGTTAGAGATGAAAAATAAATTAGAAAAATAAGTTCTGATTATCACTTTATGAATTCACATTCACAAATTAATTGAATTTGTCAAGTTCATTGTTAATAAATAAGTAAAAAGTTTGTTTCGCTCGACAAGTTCGAAAGTTACGATAACCTTAATTGAATTATATGAATTTGTATAAGTTCCAACTTATGGCTATATATATATATATATATATATATATATATATATATATATATATATATATATATATATATATATATATATATATATATATATATATATATATATATATATATGATAAAGATCAAATAAAAGACAACATCCGTAAAAGATAAAAATATTTTTTTTTCAAACAATGTTTTCAAAAATTCCCAAAAATTCCACATGATCGGGTATGATGGCATGAAAAGTTGTGAAAAACGTTTAAAAGTAGATATTTTTCCAAAAATTATGAAAAATATATTTGCAAGATTAAATCGCTTTTTGTGCATCAAAATTGATTTTGCACCCAACTTCTTTTGACTTTTTTCATCAAAATAACATTGCGATCTAACTAGAATGTTGAAAATTTTGCATCAAAATTTTTTTATGATCAAAATTGCTTTTTGCATTAAAAAACGATTAAACTCAAAATTATAAAAAATGTTTTCACAAAGTTTTATGCACCAACATACCCGATCTTGTGGAATTTTTAGAATTTTGGAGAATGTTTTTAAAAAACAAATCTTTTATTATTTTTACGGATATTTGTCTTTTTATTTTTACTTTACCCTATATATATATATATATATATATATATATATATATATATATATATATATATATATATATATATATATATATATATATATATATATATATATATATATATATATATATATATATATATATATATATATATATATATACTCCTTATAAAGCATCAATATCCCCAACCAAAACCCAATCATCTATTTTTAAGATTCAGCCATCCAAACCTACATCCAAGCCTAAATTTACACATACCAAACCAGCATACAAACCTAAAAATTACCATATCAACCATCCTTCAATCCAACAAACCAATATCAAAACCTAAATTTACACACACACCAAACAAACAAATACCCACACAAAAAAACACAACTCCCCATTTACTTCCGCATACTTTCCTCCAAGGTTGTCAAGATCGATCCTACCAGGATCGCTTGCCTTTTGCAAGATCGTGATCGAAGATCGGATCGGGATCTTAAGATCCTACTTTAATGTTATTTCTTTAATACTTTATGTAATTTGATAGAAATCACAAATTCTAATACATTATAACCATAAAATACTATGAATGTTTCATATAAAAGTTATCCTAAATTATGATTATAAAATGTTTAAAATATTAACATGTTGTTTTTTGAATTCTACAAACAAACAACCCATAAATTTGTAGTTTTTTAGTTTGTAACCGAGAAAGTAAGATCGATCGGATTAGATCAAAGATCAGATGGTCAAGATCGATCCCATAAGATCTTGCTTGCAAAGATCCTATGTAGATCCTGATCGCTTTTGCTTGGCAAGATCGTAAAATCGTAAGATCGTGATCGATCCCGACAAACCATGTTTTCCTCACCTCCTCTCAAAACATACACTCTCACCTAAAAAATACCCCTTTCATCTCTTTCACTTTATAACAAAAACACTTCATCCACCACCAACACTACCACTCCCTCCATATGAATCCCTCGACCACACCACCACAGAAAGTCCCATTGCCTAAATCTTAACGAAAGGTATTTTTCATATGGTCGCTTTTTTTATTTTAGTTTTGAAGGTATTTTAAGATCTAAAGTTTTTTTCTTATCGATCTGCTTTTATTTTATATAGATCTAAGGTTTTTTTTTTTTTTTTTTTTTTTTCTTTCTTTTTTTGATAGATATTTCTTTAATTTTTTATAGATCTAAAGTCTTGAAGGTTTAACATAGCCGCTGACGGAATATTTCATGTCACCGCCGGAATCCGGGTTGCTTCGGTTGGAATCTGTTGTTATCACCACTGCCGCCACTGGAAACTGCATCTATCGTCAAAAAAAAGGTTCAAGGCTTTTTATTATTAGATCTATTTATAGATATGAATTGGTATTACATTTTTTACAATTTTTTTAGGGTTTGTTCACCTCAACTTTCTCCGGAATCTGCACTACCGACGCCGTTGCTGTCACAGGAAACTGCTAATGTCACCGGTAATGTGTATATTTTTAGGAGTTTGTTGGTAAATTTGGTTATAATGTTTATTGTGTATTTTGTTGTGTAAATTATTTTGTATGTTTATCTATATTTTTTGTAAAGAGTTTGAAGACTTTAAGTAAACTTTGTTATAAAGTTTGTGTAGTCTATTTAATTTGTTGTAATTTAGGTAATGGTTTTTTTGGTAAGTTTTGTTATGGTATTGTTAGTATATTTGTAATTAATCTTTTTTTTGACCCACAAAGACCCAAAAATTATAACACAAATTGCAGAGAGTTGGCTACAATGCAATTGTAGCTAATATATTCCCTATTTTTAATTAATCTTTTTTTATGTTTCAAGTTATGTGGTATGCGTAAGTTGTTAAAATTGTGAAAATTCATCTAGATTTAGATTTTTTTGAAATGTAACTGAGATTACACATTTTTGTGATAGTTTCTGAAATTTTAAAACTTTAAACATTAAATTTAAAATAGTTTAAACTTCAAGTATTTTGAGTGTGGAAAATTTTTTACATTGTTTAAAATTGTGGAAGTGGCTCATGTTTGGTGTTTGCAACTCGACTCAGAATATGTATATCTCAAAGTTTGAGAAAATTTGAAATCTTTTGCTTATCTAAAAAAATAGCAAAAAGATAAATAATACGGAGTACCAGATTAGTATATGGCAACTCAGTGTCTCCAAAAAAACATGTACTTTTTGTAAGCTTCTTTTTGGGATAAAAGGTTAAGGGACTTTGTGTGTCTCGAGAAAAGTTTGAAATCTATTTGTATTTTACCACCTAAGTACTTGAATCATCGAACTCTGTTCCAAATTTGAAATTTGAAATGCATAAATAAATCAATGAAATTTGAAATACATAAATAAATGAAGATGTAGCTTACAACATGACAACATCTTTGCAAGAGAAAAAAAAAAGAAAGTTATCACCTACTTATGTTAAAAGGAAAGTAGACAAGATAGGTGAAAAAAAAAAGAAGAAAGTTATCAACTACTTATGTTAAAAGGAAAGTAGACAAGATAGGTGAAAAGGCTAAACTAGAAGCTAAAAAAGTTTTGCAATTGCAAGTTGTACAAAAGTAACTTTTAGAGTACAAACAACTAAGGGTGAGCATTCCCGACCGAAACCCGCCAACCGATTCCGACCCCGACCGACCGCTACTGGTCGGGAGTCGGTTCCGCTCAGGTTCTCGGACTCTGGGCCGGACGGACGGATCGACGGCAAGAAACCGAAAAGATAAGCGGCAGACCGAACCCGACATACCGATTCCGACCGACCATCGACCGACACCGACCACCGGAATCGGTTCGGGATTCGATTTCAGCCCGCTAATCGAATCGGGTTTGTCCGCATCGGGTCTGGACGGGCCGGGAGAGGCCAAATTTCTACAAACAACTAGACTTGTAAGGAAGAAAAAAAAAACAAAAAAACAAAAAAACAAAAAACGTATAAAAAGTTGCAAGTAGAGAAAAAGAGAGAAACACATCTTAACAATTTTGATGGCCAACATGCAAATGGTTGAATAATAAAATAATAATCAAAAGAAATTTAATACAAAACTACTCATTACATTAACTAACAATTTTGACAATAAACAATGTTGGGAAAGAATATCCTTATGGTTCTCTATTTTGCATGTCTTAACAGTGAAAGTTAATCACATATGAAATGAGTTGGGGACTTGGGGTCGGATATGAAGTTAGGGTCGTACTTATAAGTCAAAATCTAAATCTTATATTTTATAGTTATTTGATGAATTAGTTGAAATTTAAACTTATTAATATAAAATTATATTCAAGTTTATTTTCAGCTTTTGTGTGATAATTAATTATATTTTAAAAAATATTTAATTAATTTGATTAATTATAATTTTTCATAAATATCTTTCCATAGGTGTAGGCTTATGAAAGCTTATGACGTATAAAAACTTTTATAAGTATGTGTGACAAACAAAACTTATTTTACAAGTTAACTTACTTTAAAAGTAATGGAGTATTTATAAGGCCATGTATTTTTTTTTTAATTATTTATAAAAATGACCCAACGGTCAAATCTTTAAACGTTGGGTGGTTCTTTTTTCCAACGGCTCGGTCGTAATGGCTGAGATGCGTCGACAGGCTAGTCGACCAAGTCCTTCGACCGATGCTTTACGAGCCGCCTTAAAGACCATATTTTGCAATATCAAAGGAATCAAAACGATGTCATTATTTTGTTTTATTGAACACTTTTTATAACAAAGAACAAGGAAATATTTTTTTTGCAAAGTTAGCCTATTGCATTTTTTAAGATCAAACAAGTCGAGAACAATGTCAATTTATCCAAAAAAAAAAGGGTAGTAGTTAATTAAATCCAACAATACACAAAAATGATTGTGTACAACCATACAAAAATGGCACACAACTAATGCCCTAAGAGTGGGTTTTGATTGTCTAATGATACGAAAAACTAGAAAACATAATGTCTTAAAGGAGTTGTTTATCGGTAAATATTCGTCGTCCCCACTATGCACAACTACCACGTTATACAAATATAATTTATCCACGGTCGGAAGAAAAGTTCATCGGGAATGATTCTCGAGCACTACAAATATAATTTATCGATTGAAAGTCATCCGCGATCGTAAATTTGTCGAAAACTAGACACCTCTCCGCTAGGCTGGTATTTCTAGTATATATATATATATATATATATATATATATATATATATATATATATATATATATATATATATATATATATATATATCTATACATTATATATAAGAGGAGGAATGCTATCATTTATTCCATGTCATCATTGTATTTATGTGACATTTTTTTTTAATTTTAATGACATGTATGCTTTAATTAATATATGTACAATTTTTTTTAATTTAATTTTAAATTTCGCTTATTTTTGTTATTTTGAATTTTAAAGTTCGCTTTATTAAAAGAAGGCATTTGTTGAGTGAACTTGGGTCATTCATGGTTTTTGTTAACAAGTTACCACTAGAGTAAATTGTTTTTGATTTTTATCTTCAAATCAATACAAATAAGGAGATGATAAAAAAATCCGCAATTTGTATTTTAGGAATGTATATTATGAAGATAACAACTAATAAAAATTATGATATATATTACTTACAAGATAATTATACCATATATATTTTTAACTTATTTTTTTGTGTATAAACACACCATATTATATTATTTCTAAACATAAGAATCCCTAAAAGTATAATCACTTTTAGTTTTGCTGTGAATAAACTCTAATTTGTTAACAGTGTTTTTTTATCGACCAGTAGTGTTACAAGTTTTGTAGTTTTCTTAGTTTTATTTTGTTATCGACATCACATATTGGTTTTACAAGATAATGATATCTCGATACAAGGATGAAGTCCCAAAAAGATCAATCCAGGTTAAGACAAAGTGCAAGGATTTCAAAAGCAAACAAAGATAATAATCTTCAAGACAATGGTACGAATTTTGTTATGTCATCAACAGGTGTTATTTTTTTAAAAATTATTATGTTATCTGCTAGTTTTATGCATGTAATTAAACTTCATTATGTTTTATAATATTCAGGATTCAAGACACAAGCTAAGAAAATAAGAAAAGGAAACCAAGACAAGAATCCTAAAGTAACTGGTACTAATGTTATTAGTACATCAACAGGTTTTTTTTAACTATTATGTTATATTAATGTTATATGAATGTTGATACGGATATTGTTAGTTATATGCATGTAATTCAACTCCATTAAGTTTTATAATATACATGTCGCAAGAGTCAAGTTAACAAAATCAAAAAAGGTTCCACATCAGGTTAGTTTTTTAGAGGTTTTTCATATTTTACATATGTTATATAGTTACTGTTATGTTAGGAGGTTGCATTAGTAGTAAAAAACATATATTTATGTGGATTTTATGAAGTCATAGAGTTCTTATGATTGTTAAAGATGTATATATAGTTCTTATGAAACTGTATAAGTCAGATTTGCTCCATTGTCGCTGGTATGGTTGTTGAGATCATCGTTATGTACCCGATCCAACACATACCATACGTATGGTATCGATAATCTTTGGTCTTGCTTATCGAGGAATTCCAATTGCAATGCCTATCGCTCTTCGGGTCACCATGGCTATTGGATCACATAGGCTTGCACAAGGTGCTATCACCAAGAGAATGACCGCCATTGAAGATATGGTCGAATGGATGTCCTATGCAAGGACAAACCGAACTTTGACGCTTAACAAACTTACAAAGGATAAAAATATTATCAAGTGTTTGGCAAAGGCTTAGAGTGCTTTTATGCAGTAAGAGCTTCTAGGATGGAAAACCAAGATGTTATTGATGCAACTATCGTTGGAACCCTTATCGACCCTAAAGAGGTACATCTTATACCCTTTTCTATTCTTGCAGAGAATATGGAGTGTGAAATTGATTCAAAGAAAGAAGAAAATGCATTATTAACGTGTATGTTTTTGTTGGCAAGAGCCGGAATCGTGGAAGTCCATTTTCTCCCATTCAACTGTGGATAAGAGGACCGCTTGACTTATATCGATGGAAATGGTAATCGTCTAGAGCTAGCAAAGGTGCACCGAACAGATTTTGACCCTCCGCAACCGCAGAAGATTTAAAGAAGAAGGTTCACGCCATGATTGATAAATTTGCCGAACGTGTTTTAGGTCTTTGGTGTTGTAAGACGTGTTTGTATAAATCTTAAATTTATACACTAGCAACATGTTCTTTTAACTGCTTTTATCCGATTAATGGTTTGTTTGCTAAACTTATAGGAAGTGCCACAAAAGTCAAAGACAAATACGGTGGTCCATGGAGTTTGTTGGACTATTGTCCCTTTTTGATCCAACAAGACACGATAAAGTCAGACTATCCAAAGAGCTCTAAATCTTGGTGTTAATGTCAATATGATTACCGGTAACTATAGCTATATACTTACGTAGAGTTTATTCTTTAGTCCTTGTGTTTTAAATTAACTTCATACTTATTTCTTTATATAGGTGATCAACTTGCTATTGCTAAGGAAACTAGTAGACGCCTTGGTATCGGAACAAACATGTACCCATCTTCATCTTTACTCGTGGAAGCAAGGATGAAGCAATTGCATCACTTCCTATTGAAGAGTTGATTGAGAAAGTCAATGGATTTGCCGAGTTTTCCCGGTGAGTGTTTCGCATTCAAAGTTACCGACATTTTAACTTTGTTTCTAACTTTAAAGAATAAACTCTTCGAAGAAGAGATATGGAGCTTGAGCACAAGTGGTAAGGTTGGCTAGTCAAACATTTCAATTCTACTCTAACCCAGATATTCTCATGGACTTTGGAATGGATCGATATAGCTACGTAAAAGCAAGCCAAATATGGTGTTGCTTTAGAGATTCTTTATGGAACTTATGTTCATTATAATGATTTAAGGCATAAACTACTAATACAAGATTATCTCGCTATTTAATTAACTTTATTATATATTGCTTATTGGCATAACAGAGTAAAAAGTATGGACCCAGATTTTAGAGGGCGGGGCAAAATTTTTTTTTGATAAAATTTGTGATGAACTTTAATAAAAAGGTCATAAATTTTTTTTACACTAAAAACTGATATTTTTTTTTTAAATTAAGATAGAGATATAAGGTTTTTACATTGTTTGATCTTAGGGTGGGGGCAATTTGATTTTGTAATGGGGTGCACTTTAATAAAATGGTCCTAAATTTTTTTGTTACACTAAAAATTGATACTTTTTGGCGAACCATGGAGGGCACCGCCCCCCCCCCCTTAACCTCCATGTAGTTCCGCCCCTGAGTAGGTGGGTGTAATTAGTTTCTATCCACCTTATAGTTAATGTTTTCTTTACTTTGGCCATACAAGGAGTCACCATAATCGAGTACTTTTTTTCTTTACAACCCTCATGATCGGGAGTGTTTCCACATTATCTCTACTGTTTGCTAGAAGATGGTTGTAGTTTTCACGGCAATTAATAGCCCTTCAACCTGTGTGTCGACATCAATGGACCGCCAACATAGTCACTTAATGATGTGGTAATGGTATGCATCTTTCTCATTTTTACATATCTCATACATGTTTTCTAATTAATCTTGAAGTTTATGCTTTACAAACTTCATGTGCGCTTGATTCTCGTGACAACAAGGGCCTCCGAATTTGTGGAAAATCTACTAATAGAAGTGATGAGTGTAAATACTCATCATTTTAGTCAACCGAATCAAAACTTTTAAAATGCTCGACATGCATCAAAAATATCGAAAATATCTCAAAATTGCATTTTATATGTTTCGTATGCAAATGTTCAAAATCGATGAAAATGAGCAAATTTTGCATAATTGGCGCTTCACCCCCAAGTTTCAAAAATTGTCGAATAGTCCCTGAGCCTTAATTTAAAGAAAAGTCACCAAAGGTCCTTTAAAATCATAAGTTGTCAAAATTAGTCCTTTGGGTGAAAAATGTCAAAAGTTTTGAGAAATTACAAAATTGGTCCTCCAAGTTTAAAAATTGGCAAAATGGCCCTGAAATTGGAAATGGCAAGTTTGGTCCTTGTACTTTTGAGATTGTCATTTTCAGCCCTTGGAACAACTTTGTGAATTTGGTAACAGCCCCTTGAATTTCGTAAATTACAAACAAAGTCCTTATGTATTTAAACCCTTTAATACTACTTGGACCTTGTCAAATCCCAAATGACCCCTCGCCACAACCCTTTTGGACCCCGCCTTACATTTGGACCCCTATTATTTAATCCCCGTCAAACCACTTTGACTTCCACTTTTCCTCCCAACTCACGGGTTTACACCTCCATCATCACAAAACCCGCAACCCTCCTCACACACTCCATCATCATCATCCCTACCCTCCACCTCACAACACCCAAAGGTGCATTTAATGCCTTCTCCAACCCCACACTCAACTCCCAACTCGTTAAAATAGCTTTGGCGCCAAAATGCATAAATGGCTAAGATCACTTCTACACATCCAATGGTTGGTGTTGTTGCGGGAACTATTCAGAGAGTAGAAAGATGAATTGGGTATAAAAGAGAAGGAAGATGAGAAGGAAAGAGTACTTAGTTTTAATTTTTACAATGTATGTCGATTTCTAGCTTATCATGTCTTAAGTAGTTTTCAATTGAATTTTCCAGCTTTATTTTGTATCAAACAAAGGTTTAAAGTGTATTGCAACTCTTAAGTCTCAATTCCAGCTTATGTTCATGTTTTCAATTTTCATGTTAACTCGTTGATTTTTTAATTTCAAACTCGAATCTCAAGCTTCAATCGCCTTCTTTCCAAGTTAAACAAGTTTATATTAGCTTATAATAGCTTTTATAAGCTTGTGTTTAAGTTTTAAACAATATTGAAACCCCGTCAACAAAAGTCAACATGGAGCAACTCGATGCATGGAATGGCTTAAAGCGTAAATGGAAATGGGTTGATTTATAGTTTATCGGGTTGATCGATAGGTTGTGAGGTCCTAGTTTCATAGTTGGCAAGCCATTGTGGCTAAGGACATGTAAGTCAATTTCTAGATTCATAGCATAATCTGCTTTTGTAGCTTATAAGTAGTTTAACTGCTCATTAATCATCACTTAGGTTAGTAAAGCTTAGTTGGATCATTTAAAGCAAATGGTGCAACAGTTTGTCTCATTAAAATTGCTTATCTCAGAAAAATAAAGGGTGTTTGGTTTATAGCTTAAACCGCATTTTAAGGAGTATTCAAGGATAGCTTCTAGTTGTTTCATGTTTGTTTAGCCTATTTGTGATCATATTTGTCAAAATCTTGGACCCGCAACTCATAAGTCAAACATCATTAAAATTCATCTCACCGCCCACTCCTTGTGAGTTTTGGATTGCAAACCTTGTTTTGTGTTTAGAAGTCATTGATGTTGTTTGCATTATGTTCATTACACCATATCACATCAAGATTACTATAAAATTGATCCCAAAGTTCATGAAAGTCAACTTTCCACTTCTTCATCAAAAGTCAAAATATTGAAAACCCGTTGGCCTAGCTAGTGAATTTTCTTTGATTCATCTATGGGTCAATTTCAAAGAATCTTGTGTTTTAAAACTTCAGCTGGTCTAAAATCTTATTACCATTTTTGTAGAATTTACCAATTTTTATAAGCTCCAAACAAGTTTGTCTTTAGGCCCTAACCGCCTGCTCATAAGCTCTCCGCCTAAACCCGAGCTTTCTCGCTTTTATGCAGTGCTTGCACAAGGCTCATAAGAGCTTCCCTTGGTCCGGTCTTTGGCTCATACACTTTGACCAGTCTAGTTGAGGTCTCATTACTTGCTTTCTAGTTTCTAGCTTATTTAAGTGCTTATTTTGTGGTCGCAAGTAGCCACCCAAACCTGTTGTGCACTTGAAACTCAAATACATCAAACTGTAAATGGAGATTTAGAGGTTAAAAGCGCTAAGATCAGTTGCATTTAAGTACTTGTAGCCTATTTTAACTTTTGTTATCAGTTGGTGGCTTGTTTTGTTCTATTTGGTTTATCAAAGTGCTTATTTATAAGCACTTCCTATAGCAGCTGCCTAATCTTACACACAACCATCTGTTTTTCCATTTTCCTAGCTTCCTAATATTATTTTAGAGTTTTCCTGAAATTTTAGATTTTTCTAAGTTGGTTTGCTATTTTTCGCATTTAAATCAATTTTTAGCACTTTTAATTAGCTTTTAATACAAATAATTCGTAAAAGTCTCAAAAATAATTTTCATTTTTCTTAAGTTTAGATAAATATAAAAGACAAAAAAATATTTTTCTAGATTTTTCTTAGTTAAATTTATATTTTAAGCCATTTAATTAGTTTTAAATAGTTTAAAATTCCTAGAAAATAGAAAATATTTAGAAAAATACAAAATAGTTTTGAAAATTTCTTTGATATTTTAGATTTTTCTAAGTCTTAATTTTATTTTCTAGCTTTATTTCACATTTTCTTGTATTTTAGGTAATTACTTAATAGTTAAAAATAGTTTTAATTAATAATAATTAGAATAATAGTTGTAAAATAATTTTCTTTTTCTAAATATTTTCTTTTATCATTAGGTTTGTAAAATATCATTTTCATATTTTTAGGGTTAATATTGTGTAAGTTTCACTTTTTCTATCAGACGTCACAGTAGTTTTTATTTCATTTGAAAACATAAAACAAAAACATCATTTTAAATATAGTAATAGCGTTTATTTAATAGTTTTATCTTTTAAATTCTCTTTAATTTGCATTTAAGCCGTTGTAATTTGTTGGCTTTTTCTCGTAGTTATAATCAATTCAAACCTTTTTCGCTCAAATTTCTCGATCACTTTCGCTTCGATAATCCATTGCATAATTCCGGGACATAACGACCGGGAAACACTATACTCCCGTGATCTTCATTGCATTCGTGCTAAGCAGCTTTTAAGCTTATTACGGTCGGCCATTCACAATGGGTCGGTTTCGAGGATTTAGCTTGACTGCTTAAGCACGCATCAAGAAGTAGGTAATAATTCTATAAGAGGCTCGGATTGGCTTAATCTTGAAATTGAAAGGAGGAAATTATTATTCAAGGGTAATGTCGATAAATTTATGGAAGACCTTATTCTATACTTTTCGAGGTATAACTGATGATTATGTTTCTTCCTACATATAGTTTAAAGTAATGTTAATAAGTTGTGATTTTGATCATCTTTATTTCGCCACTTTTTAATATTTTCGTGAGTTAGATAATTGTAATTTCGCTTTTAAGTTTGTAAACTCATTTGAATTTATGCAAATCACTTTTCAATTTTTTTTTTACCTTGTCACTTTAATTCATTAAATACTTGACTCGTGTTTGAAAAGCTTTCAATTGTTATTCAAGTTCACATAAGCTTGATTAAGCTTATGCGAACTTATTAGTGTTTTCTTCTTCTAAATTTCAAGTTTTGAAAAAGTCAACAAAGTCAATGATAGTCAAAATTCCAAGTCAAACCGCTTTTGTTCAATTTCTCGATTTAAATGTGTTAGAAAGACTAGATTGCTTAGTTGATAATTTCAAATCGCTTTAGTATAATTTCATTCCGCTTTTAAAGTCAAATTGTATTTTCAGATTTTGAAGTGTGTTTGAATAGCTGCATTTCAAGTTTTAATCATTCGATGAGTGAAATCAATTTTATAAGTTTTAAACTTGTTTTAAAGCTTTATATTTCATAGTTTTCGCTTGGACAAGTGTTTTGAGTTTCTAGCCTAACTTGTCAATTTCATCAAAACTGTCCCAAGAGGTATGTATTGCAGCCTAATGCATAGTCTAGAATTGTTTCAGGGTTAGTGTTAATTGCTTTTAGTAGTTATCTATACATCTAGGATTATCTGCTTTAAGTTACTTTGCCTAATAGAAGTAGTTTCATTATTTGAATTGGTAATAAATTGTTCCCATTTATGCCCATATTTTCTGTTTGATGTCACCATTTCTTGCCCATCATAGCTTATTCTTCCACGAATATCCGCTTATTTAGTTGTAGGAATTGTTTGATTTTAGTTTCCTAAAAGCCCATAGTGTAGGATAATCTGTGTTTCTTTTAGATCCATTTAGAGCTTATTTCATAGCCATTGCTAAGTTTTTTTGTCCCTTAGTCGTCAGAATAACAAAGCAGCCTTTAGAGCTTAGTTTAGGTTTAGAATAAGTTAGATTGATTTAGGTTGCTTAATCGCTTTTAGCTTAATATAAGTTCTCTTAGATTTCCTTTAGCTTTAAGTGCTTAAATACCAAATTAGGAATGTTTGATTTTGCTCTATTATTAAATTGATTATAAATCTGCTTTGCATCTGCTCATTTGAAGTTTCCAGTTAAAAAGCTTTCACAAAAAAAAAAATAGTTTTAGCTTATTCATAAGTTAGTTTTAGCAAAATAAAAAATAAAAACCAAAACCGGCTGCATCGATTCAACGTAGGTCTGCTGCACCACTTCCAGTGCCTCTAACACCACACCCAAACCATTGCACCCTTGGGATTTTTCTTGTAATCCTTTGCACATTCTAATCCTTTAAATACTCTAATACTTTAGCTTATTTTAAACCTGCTTGCTTATTTTCACTTTATTAAGAGTAGCATTTTCACATTTAGTATTTTTCAAGTGTAGAATAGATTAAAGTAGTTTCTAATTTTTCATAATTTTCAATTCATTTAATATTTTTAAACATTTAATTTTTACTTTTTAGTTTTTAATTGTAATAAATAAATAAAACTCAAAAAATATTCCGCTTTTTCCTAAAATCTTATTTTATCATATTCTTCGTAGGAAAAATATATTTTCATTCCTAGGGTTAATTTTTCAAATACTTTACGTTTTAGGCTCGAGTTTTTACCCGAGCGAGCTCGTTTTTGCGTTTTTATTGCGTTTTGAGTTTTAGAAGTTTCTTTTTGTCAAATTACTTTTCTTATTAATTAAATTTAATTTAAGTTTCATAAAATTAGCTTAAATCCCTTTTATTTAGTTTTAATTCGCGATTTTAGAATTCCCGTAGTTACGTTTTAGGTTTAAAATTACATTTTAGGATAAATGTGTTTTACGTTATTGTTTTATATGCTTATTTAGATCGTTTTAGTTTATGTTTCACTATCGTAGCATAGAATCCCATTATTCCTCTTATTGGGTAAGTAGCTTATGAGCCATGGCCTCGTTAAACTAATGAGTATTAAGGTTAGCGGTGTGTTTAATGTTTTGATAATTGTTGAAGGATTATGCTATTAATTTTGATGATGATAGATTGATAGTCATCAAGTGAAGCCATTCTATTATGGATGCGAAGTAGATAATGTAGGCAAACCAAACGATAAACGTAAGTCAACATTTCATTTTCGCTACATATTTCTTGATAAAAAATAAGTACGCCCATGTTTTAAAGTGTTAATGCTATCACTGACCTTCATATATCATGTGCTGACGCTAATAAGAGATAAACATTGTTGAAACAAAGTTGAATAATTTGCTTAAGTTTCAAGTGATGGTCGATTCGTGATTACAAGATGAAATGCGTTATCGCTGTAATAAGAATGCACAAATAAACAAATGAACTATTTACTTTGACATACTTTTCTTTTATACACTTAAGTAAAATTTAGGTCCTTGGTACTCTTAGCTTTGAAGAAAGTTTGTAACTGACATGAACTTTTTTAACTCAACCATATGTCCTGAAGAAGATCAAAGTAAACCCTATGAAGAGCGTCTTTTCAACCTCATCAAACGATCTCAATTTGCTGAAAAACTCTCTTCTTGAATGTTAAAGACTCATGCTTTTCCGTGAATATTATATGTATGAACAATATCATCAAAAATATATGGACAATGTACATGGAAGTTATTTTCCTCTATTGTTCTAACGTATTGTATGAGTTCCACCAATCATTCGGTAATGTATAGGATTATGAATTTAATGTGGCATTAGTAGTTGGTTTGTTTCAATTTATATATTGAACTATTATATATTATTGGGTCGTTTTATTAATCTATTCTAAAAAAGTAAATATAAATTTTATTTAATATATTGACCATTAATGTTAAAATGTAATTTTACTATATTAATTTATATTAAATTGCTTAAATTCGTATTAACGTTCCTTGGCTTATTACCCATGTTTTAAAACATAATTTTATTACCCTTCTTTCATTATGAAAAATATGCCACTGATGTATTAAAGTTCCTTTGCTCATTACATGTGTTTTAAAAAGTAACTTTACTACCCTTCTACACTTGCAAGACTTGCACCACCATAGGAGTGTGTAGGGAAAGAATGCACAAGGAAAAGGCGTTGTTGTTTAGGTTTGATTCAATTCTCAATATTTAGGTGTTTACTTTATTTTGCATTTTAACTAAAACCATATACTTTGTAATTACGGATAATTTATTAAGTTTTATTTCCTATTATAAGATTATCATTCATTTGTTTTAGTTCGTTATTCACCGTATAAATATTTTACGATGTTTGTACTTCATTAACCATTGCTTAATTTATTCATTTGTCACTTTTTCAACCATTTTTTACCCACATTCTTTCGCTATAGTCAAATATGTCAACAATATTCATAAGCTTACAAACTTTTCTTTCAATATGTACACTTTCCAACCATTTATTACCACCCTTAGTTCACTATAGAAAAATATGCCAACGATTATTTATAAGCCATGCCCGCCCCCTTTTCTTAAAATTTTTTAAACGTAAACTAATTACAAACATGAAGAATACACAAAAAAAAACTTAAAAAAAACAAAAACGTCATAACTTCCATGTACGTCAATCATTTTTAAAAAAATATAAAAACAACTCGTGTTTTTAAAAACCAAAAAACATCTAAATAACACCATCAAAACAAAAAAATACAACTAAACATAGATAAATATATGTTAAACAATAATAAAAAATAACATACTTGATGTGTGAACTTGCACGATGTTAATGGTCACTTTATGGGAATACATAGAGCATTTACTATCTACTTGAAGAACCTCGACAAGTACAAGGTATTCCACCCGTTTCATTTAACTTTTAATTACTTTTTAGTATATATTGGTTCAACTAAATCCTAAAAATAAAAATCAAAAATCAAAATACTTACCGCTTTTAGCCATTTTATAGATTATGGTAACATCGCTATACATCTTAACTGTTTCATTTAACTTTTAATTACTTTTTAGTATATATTTGTTCTACTAAATCCTAAAAATAAAAAACCATAAGTCATACCCGCCCATCGAACGGGTTCACATATATATATAATTTTTTAGTAATTATTAATTTATAGTTTTTTTGGGACCAATCTATATACACCGGGGTTTCAAAAAAAATATTATCTTATTATTTTATCGATTGAGGGCTAGATTTGTACTGGTCCCAAGTTGGGACTGGACAAATTATTAATTTTATCGAGGTTATTAATTATCGAGTATTAATTTATAGAGGTTTTACTGTAATTTACTCAAAAGCAATTAACACACAAGCTTGCCGACTACAAGTTTTTGTTAAGGCTCCCACTTGAAATATAAAAAAGTAGTAGACATACATCAAATAGCTCGATTGCGAAAGCCTTATGAAAAAGTATCAAAGATACTCAACATGCTTATTGGAAACTTTGATTCCCTTTATACCCCGACCAGACAAAGAAAGAGTCTTTCCCAACCCTAGCACTAAACTAAAAAGTTGTATCCTAATGATTCATGGATATACCCCCAAAATTTCAAGGTCTAACTCTTTACAAAATAACGTGAGTTAATTTTTTGATCAACTATGTCATCCAATCAGCAAACAAAAATAAATCATGCAAGTGATTAATATTAAGATACTTATCGTTCTAACCATTTTAATCAACTAAATTGTTAATTATATGTTTAATGCCAGAGGTTGACATATTAATCATGATAAGTATGCATGTAGTTTGCATGAGAATCAGTTAACCAATTTAATTATATGCTTATAAGCCAAAAAAACGATGATTTTAAAGCGCGTAAAAAGACATCATAATGAACATGTAAAAAACCACCGACCTAGGGTTTTCTTCTACTTAATTTTAGGACCCTAAAGGGTCGATTTTACGTAAAAAAAAACCGCTTTAGGGATGACTAACATAAACTCAAAGAGAACTTGTGAAACAAGCGTTTTAGGTCTATTTTTTACGTTTTTAGTGTAACCCATAACATCAATCGATGACTCGTGATGCTACTGTTGGGATTTCATAATCATATTACCAATTAATACCGAGTAAAAGCAGCGGAAAAGTGTCCCAAAGGGACCCCGTTTGATGTATACGTTTCAACACATAAAATCACATAATATACTAACCTCTTAGGTTTTGATTACTTGAGTTACTAAAACAAGTAATCTTGCGGATTTCGGATCTTGATCTTGACTTGCACGAAATTCTTCAAGAAACTAAATTAAGTTGCCTATAAGGTAGCATACACTACATGTCACGGAAGAACGGTGAACACTAGTTCGTGTTTACGAATGAAACAACAAAAAACGTGGTTTATGTTTCTTTAGATCGGTCAAAACTCTTGGTTTCTTGATGTTGGCTGGTCGATTTTAAGGGATAGAAGGGGGTGTCGATTTTGATTAGAGTTTAGGTATTCAAGGAATGAATGGATACTGAACCAAAGAGTTCATTACATACTAAACTTAACTTGCAATCCGAGTCAAATTCAAATCTCACATCCTTAGCTAAAATCGGCCGACCCACACCCTTTAGAGGATTGTTGGGCTCGTTTGGACTTTCACTAATTAACTTAGTCCATTACACATCAATTAGTTTAGCCCGTTAGTTAAATATGCGTCAAACGGTTAACTAACGACTGTTAAGTCATTTCGTAAACTTTACTTAATAAATACATTTATCATATTAATTAAACGTCCTCTTGATGTATACGTGTGTCCCCAATAGGCTCATGTATTCCCCGCATGTATGGTTACCAATTAGACTTGAGCATAACCAATAACAACATGTGGAAGAATTATTGTTGAACTATCTGATATTACGACATCAATCTTCTACAACAAGTAATAACTTGTAGAAGAGTGACTGTTGAACTCTAATAATACACCATTGATTTACTACTACAAGTAACAACATTCATACCTACAACATGCCTTACACCTTCAAAAAAAAAGTAGTAAAAAACGTTACTACATCAGCCTACAACCTTTATTGGAATGATATAGGTCAACTTTTACTCTTTTAGGAAGAGTATTGGTTAAATTGGGAGAGTATGCTTGGTTAGAAAAGGGTGAATGGTTGCCGATTCTTGATATTCAACTACTACTTCATGGATAATTTTTTAACTTTAATGGGTTATTCTTCTAAAATTTCCTTGAACGTGTTCACTTTCTTCATGGTCATCATGCTTTAGCACAATCATAATGATGGAAAGAATATGGGAGAATATGGTATATTGGTTGTGTTGAGTCAAATTTTGACTTAATTATCCCCCACAAGTATTTGAAACATTAAATCAACCTAAGTTAAGGATATCTGATCAAGTTAGAGATCTAACTCTCCCTCTGATAGAGTCAACATGTAAAACAAAGAGAAAAGTTTACCTTTGACTGAAAGATCTGCACAGATGATCATCATCATCAATCCAAATGACTCATAGATGGATCACCTTTGAGAGAATCTCAGAGAAGTCAGAGTGAAAGACCACTGAATGGAAGAAACAATAGTTTAACAGAACTCGCTAAGTGTTCACATATCTGAGGATAAACACCTCAGATATGTTGTAATCCTCTCAGCTACAACAGTCTTGCTTTGCAAAAGACAAAGTCCAAAACTGAATGAAAACTTTGTAACTTGATATCGGAGTCAGCTATAACAAAAGGCAGAGAAGTGACAAACCCCTAAGACCTCAAGGACTGAAAAATGACCTTAGGTCCTTAAAGAATGACTTATCATCTTAAGCCATGCAGACGAACCATTTACAATTATCAAATACGCTCAAAATATTTCTTCAACATACTTGCAAATTGTATCCTTGGAGCTGACTGAAGTACTCAGCCATGCGTAGGCGAGAGTAATTTGAGCTAAAGCAAAGTGGGAAAACCGTTGGGAAGATAAGGATTCATCGAGAGCACGAAAAGCAACTTGTATGTACCAGAATGTCAACACTGTAAAGCAACCCTACCACATAAGTGCACGTGTACCTTACTTCTAGGTTGCTTCTATTTCAATTATTACTATACTTGTAACTACTAACAGTGTATCTCCCTTTATCTATAAAAGGGAGGTTAGTAGTAGTGATAGGCAACGATTCCACCTCTAGAACGCTCTTCCCTATGTGGGATCTTCCTCTTCATAACTTGAAGAGAAGCATTTGTCAATACTAGGGATAGTATTACACAACTATCCCTCGTAAAGCCTTCACCTTTGTAGGATCGTGTATTTTATGTTGTTTAGATGATTCGGGTGGTCTAGGTAGATGATTAAACAAGAATGCCATTTTAGAGAGATGAAGAGAGGAGAGGGTGTTTCTAGAGAGAGAAATAATCAACAAATGCAAGGTTAGATTAATGAGAGCACCACCCTTCCCTTAGTGGGAAGGGTATTTATAGTTACAAACTAAACGCCTCCCGACGGGTCAGGATCGTGCATACAATGGGTAAAGACCGTCCTTCCTCCACGGTGTTACTCTAAACTAATCTACGCTACTAACTAACTAATTAACTACTAAATAACGTAAATAACGACAAGTCTACGAGCTAACATATGCTAGACTATAATTGGGGTGACCGACACTTTCTGATGGAATTTTTAGTTCCTAACAATCTCCCCTAAGGGAGGTCACCCCATGATTTACATTTTAAATCCTAGCATTCTTTTTTGTCTTTAGTTCCAAGCTCGTAGACTTCAATTCTTCAAATTCTGTATTCTTTGTGCTTGAGTAGCGATTCTTTAAAGTCCGACTGCTTTGTACTTTAAGTGGAGGTATTTGAACTGATCCACATCTTGATGATCTTCGAGCTTTTTTTGAGATCATTAGCCACAGTAAATCTCTGTATCACCCTTTATTGTCTTGCCATCATGTGAAGTTGTGACTTTTGGACCGACATGCTTACACTTTCGTGATCATGACATATTTCCATCGAGTAGCGAAGCTTTACCGGTTCATGATATTTGCAGAACAGAGCGTAAGCATAGTATAAAAATATCGAGCCGAGTTATGTAGATATGCACTAGTCATGATTTCTTCAATTAAGTGTGGATGCCGTGAGCATGCGGCTTTGGATTGACTTCTCAATTCCGATCACCGCAACCATCCAAATGTACCGCAAACAACGCTAGCAATAAAAAACACATGAAAGTGTCTTTGATCACTTCGTTGAATTGAGGTACACGCCCACGGTTCCCCGCTGATTAGTACAAGCACGCTGTGATCGTGTATAATTCAAGAATTTCCTTGATAGAGTTTCGCAATGTTCTAGCCGTTCTCAAACCGAATGTCTCAAAGAAGACAACACGGAGTGAGTGAACTAGGAATTGAGATTCACCGATTGATGAAAATTTGATTTGAAAACAATCGTGTATTGCTTAGAAGAAAGAGTTTTGCAATACGACGAAGGTTTTATGAGAAAGATCAATTTTCAATTTAAAATACTTTTATATTTGAAAGAGAATACATTCGATGTGCTAGAGAGAAGAGATTTCCATATCGAACGGTTTTTCCAAAAGTATTTTTCAATCGAGATACTTTTGTGTTTGAAAACATGAATACACATTTGATGTGCTAGAGAAAAGAAGATTTGCACATCGAACGGTTTTTCCAAAAGTATTCACAATTCATTACTCGGACCAAGGTTGATTCAAGAATGAATCACCCCATCGCTTTCTATCCAGCTTGTCACAAGCTTGATCTTTTGAAAGATTTCACATGTCACCCACCAAGAGCTTGTTTGATGTTGGCTCAGAAGGATTTCCATCTTCATCGTGAATATTTTACATATCACTCGGATGTTCCGCAATACCACAAGGATAATGCGAGGGACTCTCAATATATACTTACTTTCCAAATTGTGTGAAAAGCAAGTCTTCAATAATTTTGTGTCCTAATGAGATATTGTGGATGATCCGTTGGCTCCGCACTCAATTGTGCACATTTGGTTTCCTATGTCGAGACTAGGGAGAGGGTCTCCTCTTCAATATCAACAATCTCTAAGAGAAAGTCGACATATTATGTAGGTTCCCGTGAGAATGAAACAAGCCCTTTAAGAGGAACTTGAGTAGCTTGGGAAGTTTAGTGCAAGTGCGCCACTGGGTCCATGACGCCTTTTCTTCAATACTAGTGTTACCTTAGTAACCACCAAGAGTATATGAATTGAACCCGTTTCTACCCTAAGGTTGAATTATTGAGGGCTATTTCTTTTCACCCTTTCTCATTTCATTTCTTTTCATTCTTCAACCCTTCAAGGCTTACCAAGACTTCATTACTATAACCTTGTTGGGTTTATTCCGCCTAGCTCTATCTCGCCGGCACTCTTCCCTTATTCTCACTTTTCTCCTTTTTTCATCATACCCAAGGACTTCTACACTATCTAGTGGATTGTCTCGGTAGATCCCTCCCGCCTGGCGGGATCGTGGAACGAATACCTAACCTAACCATCCTTATAACACCATGCATAAAGTAAATTGGTTGGTCTTTTGGTATCGTTCTTTCCTTCTTGAAACCAATTGAAAAATCATTTGGAAAATCAATCAAGGTACTTGTGATATAAAATCAAAGCATTTTGTACCTTAATTTTTTTGATCATTTAGAAATGCTCCCCCTCAACATGTGCATATGATTTTGAAATTGTTTTGCACATGGAGGCAAGAGTTCTTTGAAATGTATTCTTGATCACAGTTTCCATGGAAAAAGCCATTTGATTTTCTTTGGTAAATTCTCCCCCTCAATATGTGCATAGGATATTTGAAATCATTTTATCACATAGAGGAAAGAGTTCTTTTGAAGCACATCCACGATCACAGAAGCCATTAAGAAACCATTAGAAAAACAATCAAGGTACTTTATGTTGAAACATAGAAATCTTTGTACCTTGAAAGTTTATTTTCTTTTGAAATGCTCCCTCAACATGTGCTTAGAGATTCAAAGCTTATCACATATGAGAGCGACTGCACAATTGAATCAAACGATCACCTTTATCAAATTTCATTATTAAATCACAAATTCCCCGATCAAAAATATCAAACCCTTTGAGATTTTGGATCCCAAGTGATTTAATAAGGTTTAGAAAACATGGGAGAAAATGTCCGATTTAAAAGCTCTTCGGTTTTTGGTTAAATGTCTTCACTATCATGCATTGTGTATTTGAAATCGTTTGGCACATGAAGGGAGGAGTGCTTTTGAAACAATCACTCTTTTAAAACCGATTTGAGATTTAAATCACGATCTCTCCCTCGATCAAAAATTCCAAACCAATTGAGATTTTGGATCCCGATTGATTTAAATCATTTAGAAAATTTTGGGGAAAGACGTGGCTTGATTTAATTTTTGAAATTGACTGATGAGGACCAATTATAGACATTAAAGAATGTTAGTGTCAGGTATGATAGTTTTTAAGAGATCTTTAAGTAAAATAAAACAATTTCACAATCAAACAAGAACAGAAAAAGTTTCATTTTGAAAGATCTTTGAGTTTTAAAGAAAATCATACCATAACATAACATTAAATCTTTAGATCACCACTTATTTAGCACAAACGGACTTGATAGATGAAATATCTATTGAAAATATTTTATTTTAAATCACTCTCCCCCTCAATCGATGACCGTAGTCGTTGATTGAGTGACTTAAGATTTGATAAAATGAAGTCCGGTGATTTCCAAATTAAGTCCGATTTATTTTCAAAACCAATATTTTTCCATTTTTCAAAACAATATTATTCAAAAATTGTTGAAAAATGGTATTATTCATTACTTGTCCTACACAAAGATACGTTAGGTGGTTGAGTTGCTTTTGTTGTTGTTGCTGGAGGCTTGGAAGAAAACCATCTGCTGATGCAGTGAGACCGCTTACGTTGCATTTTTTCATGCCAACTCTCCATAGAGTTCAAATTAAGCTTCGTTTCTTCTTTGATGATGAATAAAACCATCTGCTGATGCAGTGAGACCTCTTACGTTGCATTTTTTCATGCCAACTCTCCATAGAGGTCAAATTAAGCTCCATTTCTTCATTTGTCAACCCAAGATATAGTTACCCTTTCCTTTCGGCATCCAATCATCTTCTATTGTGGGATCCGGATCGGGAACATTCTTATAACCATCTTATCTGCATACGTTAGTAAACACAAACAGATATATGGTGGTCGACAACACCCAAACAACAATCGACTAATAAAAGTCAATTCAACATATCAAACAGATCATGTAAAGGCATGGGAATAATGTGTTCATCAAACTCTAATCATCTAATCCTAACAATCATATCCTAGGCACCTAGTCCTTCAACGTAGGTTAACATCATTTTCAGTTAAGCATATAGGATAATTAGAAAAGCCCGATAGATGATATAAATTTGAAAAACATTCTCCCCATCAATCAATGACTCATTTTCTGAAAAGTTTAAATGCGCTGAAGTCATTGATTGGGTTTTGCAAATTTATGAAAATACCAAATCTGATTGATTTTAAAGCAACTTATATTCCACCATATTGGTAAAACAAATATTTTTACTGAATAGTTTTAGAAGGAAAAATATTTGAGTAGGAACAGCAGTCCTTCGACATACTTTCCTCATTATGTTTTAGGATAAGTGCACGAAATATTTGAAAATTGGTTTAGCGCAGCACTTTCCTTTCTTGAAGAACGGGTTGCTATCTGAAATAATAGCAAACCATGGTTTAAGCACGGGTTACAGTCTGAAGTAACTGTAAGCCATTTGATTTGTGACATGTTTTGAAAAGAAATATCTACACCTTCTGCTCGAACTTCATCTATGGTCCCGTGCCATTGTTGTATGACATTTCTAAGACCGCAGATGTTATCGATACTAGAAGACATGTCTTGATAAAAGCAAAATTTTTGGTCTTTTTCAATTTTTTTGATTTTTATGGGTTTTTGTTGATTTTATATTTTTCTATTTTGTTTTTGTTGGTTTTATATTTTTGTATTTTGTTTTTTGATAAATATTTACAGATAGTTTAGATGATATAGTTTAAGAAGGATGATCATACGAGTACCGAGATAAGGATATCGAACAGCCCCATTGTAGAAGATAGAAGTCATCATCTCTTAAACTTTCACCACCAAAGCTTTCAAGGCTCCTGAATTGAGAGAAATTGAACCATCTGAAAGTAAGACTTTGGTAGCTTCCCCCCAAACCGTAAATCTTCTTATTGAGCAGATTCTAAGCTTTCTTTCAAGCTTTCCTTAGCCAGATGCACAAAGATGCACACCATATCATCGATCTTGCTGCTCCATATAAGAAGGATCATCGTAAGTCTCCGTTCGGGGTTATATCATCAAGTAGAACAGCAAAAAATCATCCCACACTTGAATAATCTTCTCAAATTCCTTTTTCACTGAACTCAGATGCAATCCATTCCAAAAAGTTGTCAAGAGACCACTTCCCCAAGTAGATGAATTGACGCAGCTAGTCTCTTAGACTAGAGCTCACGAACCCGAATACACATATACCGAAGACAGAGAAACTTATACCATCAAGTAGCGATTAAGTCCAATAGCCAAAGAATAACCCCGATGTATACTTTTCTCTCCCCGATGATAGTGTATGAAGCTCAAGAACCCAAAGTACCGAATGCCCAAAGAGAGAATAACCGATAACATTGAAGAAGCGGTCAATCACCGATTATCTCTCATGGATGACTATCTCATGGATGTCAACTCCGGAATAAGTGATTATATCTCGAATCACCGACACACTCAAGTGAAACAATGGCGCCCCAATGTACACAATTTTCTCCCCGATGATTGCGATAACATCGAAATCATCACACACTTGTGTACCTCTTTATCTTCGAAACTTTCTATTACATCACTTCCCCACGTAGTTGGAATAATAACACTAAACGCTATGAGTCAAACCTCGAGTTTCTCTCGCGGTAATGACATTAGTCTTCCGGGATATCTTCAATCACTTAGAAGTATTAAGCTCATCAAGTTTACTCGCGTTTGATGCGTGTCTCCTTCCCCTTGCGGGTTTTGATGCTTCAAAATCAAGAACACATAATAAGCTCTGTATACTAGAAATGCTGAGAAGAACACTTGAACCTAGTGAGAATCAACTTGTCAAGAATATGAGCAAGCCTAATTTGATTGAATCGATTTCACTCTCCCCAATTAGTGCTCTCCATAAACCGACAATCTTTATGATGAATGCTTGGATTAAGAAGAAGTCTTTAGATTGTTAAATGCAACTCGCCTTTAGTCTTCTAACATGTAGCGTAAAATGTAGAACCAATCAGACTCGACCTTCTTCAAGATTGTCCAATTGGGGAATAGAAAGTCAACATCTTCAACTCACCAAATGCATTCCTTAACTTACAAATAGCAAACCCTTAAGTCAAATCCTCCCAATCAAACAAGAACATAAAGATGTTCATTAAGGAAATCAACCCCGCAACCGGAAGCACTTTGTCATTAATCAACTCACCCCATGTGAAGATGTTAACCAACGGATCTTAAGAAAAAAACTCCATGTGAAGATGACTCGATAAGAAGAAGCTTGTTCTTACATGAGTTTGAGCCGCTGACCATTTATTCTCGATATACTCAACATGTATTATTTCTTCTTCTCCTCAATAATGCATATGGATATGCCATTCTGATTACCACGCGAATATCTTTAAAGTGTTTGACCATATATGGATATGAGTGTGACGAGACTACATTTTAAAGATATTCACTTGTGTAATCAAGAATGGCATATCCATATGCAATTCTTGAGGAGGAGAAGAAGTATGATAATTCTACATGTTGAGGTATATCTGAGAATAAATGGTCAAACGGCTCCAAACTCATGTAATAACCGAGCTTCTTCTTATCGGGTCATCTTCACATGGAGTTTTTTGTTTGTTAAGTTTGGACTAAATCGAATCAGTTGGACATCCTCCATTCCTTCTCGATTTGTTTTCATTTAAGAACCATGGACTGATGAAGGTTATGTAATAACCTGAGGTCGTGATGTTGTGGTATGTTGGTCTTGTACGAGGTCAACAAGTCGTATAAGAGTCTTTATGATAAATCGCATAACAACAAAAAAGTATTTTTGATAAGTCGCATAAGATTCATGTTGACAACTCGCATCAAGATGGAGTCAAAGCGTTTTCATGCATTTTAACAACTCGCATCCATGAGATTTGACAAAACGCTTCTTTTTAAAAACAAATCGCTTTCAAAAAAGCAATTTAGACAATCCGCATCTCTTTGCAACTTAGACAACACACATGACACAACTCACATGACTCAACTCGCATTAGGTTCATAGAATCAGGACATTTTGACAACTCGCATTCAACAATGTGCCAAGTCGCATCAAAGAATTTCCCGACCATATATGTTATCCGACAATATTTCTGATTAGTTTCATGTAAGCCCAGAAAAAGTGACTAAAAACTCTTCATATTTGCCCCACTTTGACCATGAGAAAGACCAGATGATGACCACAATATTTCACAGTTTGGATTGGTACAAAAAAAAGGTCAAAAAGGTATGATACTGTTTGGACAAAAAACTTGACACAAGATAGAATTTTCACAATAACCACATGACATTTTTTGACCAATAAAGGATATATAAAACATGATAGAAATTGTTTATCACAAAGATAGGAGAATTTTTTTTTCGACCAATAAAAAGTACAAAAACAGTTTTAACACATGATCCAAAACCAACATAAATCATCAAAACATAACCATGATATTAAACCACACCAATCAACACAACACAATAACCTTGGCTCGATACCATTTGTAGGATCGTATTTTATGTTGTTTAGATGATTCGGTGGTCTAGGTAGATGATTAAACAAGAATGCCATTTTAGAGAGATGAAGAGAGGAGGGTGTTTCTAGAGAGAAATAATCAACAAATGCAAGGTTAGATTAATGAGAGCACCACCCTTCCCTTAGTGGGAAGGGTATTTATAGTTACAAACTAAACGCCCTCCCCGACGGGCCGCGGATCGAGCATACAAATGGGTAAAGACCGCTTTTCCTCCACGGTGTTACTCTAAACTAATCTACGCTACTAACTAAATAATTAACTACTAAATAACGTAAATAATGACAAGTCTACGAGCTAACATATGCTAGACTATAATTGGGGTGACCGACACTTTCTTATGGAATTTCTAATTCCTAACAACCTTCAACCTCTAAAGTGAGACTGATACTGTAGTAATGTACAAATCGATATTATTAGTTGATCATGGTCAAGATCGTGTAACCATGCTATTATTTCTAATTATTTTCATTTGCTCAAGCTTTTGTTCTTACAATTCATGGTGTTACACGAAAATATCGGACCAACAGGTTGGCAATTGCAAAAATAAATGTGTGATGGTGGTAAGTCTTACTAGGATACCAGAATCGTGTTGATTTATAGATAGTAAAGAATGCTAAGTTGACATAAATATGATGTAGAGGGATTACAACAAGTATTCTAAAGATGTGGCAATGTTCCATCAAACTCAAATCCTATCAAAAGCAACTTCATTAATATCAAATGATCGTTCCTCAACATTATTGATAAGGATTTAAAAGGTACACTTTTGAGGGGTCATTTAAGCCCTTAATCGCCCACTTTTATATCCGCATCGCTAATTTCGCTCCTTTTCACTTTTAGGTCTCTTGAAGGCAAAATTCGAATGATGCTTATTTGGACGAAAAGGCGTGAATATGTGAAGAAAATGGCTAAAATCAAGATCAAGACACTCAAGTCACTGGAAGTGCACCCGACAGCATCACAAACAAAGAGCGACGACGTCCCTATAATTGTGACGGCCAGAGTGAAATTGTTATTTTACACCGACGCGCCAGCTTTGAAGAGTAGGGTTACAAGACCTTTCCCTCGGACGGCCTAGATCCGTATTCGCACGACGCCGAGTTGAAGGCGACAGCGTCATAACTACAACTCGACGCCGTCCCAAAGTTGACTTGGTCAAGACGAAACCCAATGGCGGTGATCCGACGACGCCACAATTAAAAGGTGACGCCATCGCAGCTTTTAACTCTATATATAGAATTCGATTTTCAGACTTTTAGAGAGGTAGATTTGTGGAGTAAAAACCTAAAACGACTTTTGTCCAGTTTGGGCAGTATCTTAGGGTTCTAATACCCTATTTTACATCAAGATAAGTTATTTACTTCATTGATTTCATTATGTCTTCAATTGTATGTGTGTATGCTTGCATGTTCACCATGTCCGGCTAATTTACTTGTGTGTTTGCCTAGATCCATGAAACCAAGTTATTAATTATTAATTGGTTGTCTCTTATCTTAATTGTAATTGGCTTAGGATTGCAATAGGCCATCGTTGTGTTTTTATTGCTTGAGTAATCTTTGTGAACCTTAGTTTATGATCACCTAGAGTAATTGTAGGCTAAAAATCCAAAGATAACCTTAGAGATAGTTTATGAATCCTAGAGATTTTGTAGGCAATAACCTTAAGGTATTCTCAAAGAGTTAGAGAGAAAAGCATACCCTACGACCTTAGAAGACACAAAGCGTTAAGAATAAGGACGTGACAATTCAACCATCAATAAAAGATAACTAGGGAGTAATAGTATCTAGGTAAACACATTTTTAATCATTATACGAGCACACATCAATAGACATAGACTACCCCTTAGCTTAGTTAATTAGATAATTAGATAGTAGAGTAATCGATAGATGTACCACCCCCCAAACCCAATACCCCGAGATCGTACCTTTAAATTTTCTAAAAAATATAAAAAAGATATAAAATAATCTTCCTCAACCCCAACCTTAGCATAGTAATTTCTCACTAGCATTCCTATTCCCCTAGAGAACGATATCAATCCCGAGGCTTACCCTAATACTACACTACAACGATTAGGTTCATCGCTAGGGGTTGAAAAACATGCTCAAGAAAAGGAAGTTTCCTTTGACTCCGAACGCTGCTGTACGCGTATCAAGTTTTTGGCGCCACGGGGAATAAAATAGCTCGTTAGATTTCCACCTCGTTTAGGTTCCCTTACTTGATTCCCATCAAGTGAGATTTTTTCTCAATTTTTGCTTCCTCGTAGTCTATCCCCCTTCTTCGTGACCTTTGTTCGTAATCCTATCACTTTTCATCATGTAAGGTGATAATCAACCACCACTCATCAACCCACCACCAAATGACCCGCCAAGAGCCCGTACTCTTGGTGAATACTCAAGACCAAGCAACCTAGGCTATAGGAACACCATTGAGCTCCCCGATCAAGCTCAAACTACGGCCATGCGATTCGATACCATCCGATTGGTGCAAAACGGATGTGCATTCCATGGACTTCGTTCCGAAGATCCTAATCAGCATCTTAAGGATTTCTTTAAAATCGTCGATTCCAACGACCTTGATGCTACTACTCGGGAGACCACCCGCTTGCGTCTCTTCCTATTCTCTACGGGACCAAGCTAGTAATTGGCTTGAGTGACTTCCCGCCTCCATCTCAAGTCGATGATCTCACTACTGCTTCCTTGCCCAATTTTCCCCACTGGGAGAACTACTAAGCTTAGGAATGAAATCTTGATGTTCCAACAACGTCAAGGTGAATCTCTTCAAGCATGGACTCGATTCAAGGACTTGCTCCATAAAGTCCTCATCATGGCATCTATCTTTGCTTCAAGTCCAAATCTTTTATGATCATGTCAACTTCCCAACTAAGCAATCCATCGACCAAGCGGCCGGTGGTAAACTTAGTGATCTCACCGCTGAAGAATCGTGGGTACAATAGAGGACCTTGCTCTCTATGACAACGAAAGTTGGAATGACCCCATGAGTTGCCCAAAACCGTAAAGGCAATCTCCTTGCCTCCCATTGACTCACAACCTTCCGATCGTAGGATGCTCGAGCTTGAAGATCAAGTCAAATTTCTAATGAGCTCTTACAAAAATCCTAAGTCTTCACATCAACTGAACAAAATCACTTTACCTTGTGAGTTGTGTAGTGGTCCGCATGACACTCGTGATTGCACAAGACTCCCCGAACAAGCTTTTACGGACTACGCCTCCACGCGTACCGACGGAGCGGGAGAGAAGTTGTACACTTTCAAGCCCGAATAAAACAACTTAGGAAACTCCTACAACCCCTCATGGAGGAATCACCCTAACCTTAAGTGGAACCAAAACTCAAACCCACCTCAAAGCTCATCTAGTCCACCTAATTGGTTCAACCCTCCAAATACTTGGAACTCTGCTAGTCTTGTAGCAATTGTGTCTAGATTCATGTCATCTCAAGAAACTCGATTGACTAAGCTTGAAGCCTATTTCAAGCAAGGACAAGGAGAGATGACAAACAAGCTCGACGCCTTCTTAAATTCAATGACCGGGAAATTGGAGCACTACCAAGTGACACTATAAAGAACCCAAAGGTGAATTTGATTTTGTCGACTTCATGTTCTTGTTCAACTTAGGAGAGTGCATATCCATGCCCTTCACACCCGAAAGTTCATCCAGTTAACGCCATCAACACGAGTTCCAAACAATCCCTCATGAAGTACCAAGGACCCGAACCATTGGTACAACCAACTCTTGAGAAACCTGCCAACCAAGAACCCAAACCTTATCTAGAGGATGAGTATAAGGAACTCCACCAAGAAAAACCGATTCTTGAAGTCTTGGCTCATGCACCTTATTACAATGCTTTAAAAGAAAAATATGAGCAAGAACTAAAGCTAGGAGAACGTGGGTCCGCATTCGTGAAAAATAAGTTACCTAAGAAGTTAGATGATCCCGGCTATTCATTCTTCCGTATAGGCTTGGAAACTCCAAACCTTTCGACACTTTAGCCGACTTAGGATCGAGCATCAATCTTCTTCCGTTGTCCTCCATAGAAGCCTTAACCTAGGTAAAGATAGAGCCAACGAAACCATCTTAGGTCTAGCGGACGGTAGTACCGCATATCCGATAGGGATAATAAAAGACATGGTAGCACGAGGTGAATTGACTCTTTGGCGGATTTCCATGTGCTAGACATGAATAAGGACCCGACATGCCCGCTTGTTAGTAGGAAGGGGATTCTTAGCTACCGATAGTGCCATCATTGATTGTAATATGTCTAAAATAGTAGTAGGAGAAGGAAGTGCTAGGTCAATTTATGATGTCAAGAAGCATATCTACTGTAAGGAGGAAGAGATCCCCCATTAGTTCATGTTAGATAGAACGCCATGTAGATATGGGCCTTAGATTAATAAAGATTTTATAGGTCCTCAACGACCTTTCTATCTAGAAGAGGCCTTTGTTAGTAATTCAACTTACCATGAAAAATAATTGGCTAGGGAAATGGAAGTGAACCCCGTTCGAGGATGCCTTCGTGTTTAGGATGATGACCGAGTTCCTAGGAAGTTTGCCCGTCAATCTTGTCATGAATAAGTGGAAAGTTGAAAGTGAGAAGCCTAAGCATAATTGGAATTGGGATAGACTACCTAATGATGGAAATGGAGAATGGCACATTAATGACAATCTATGACGATGAGTGTCTAAATACTCATCATTTTGTACAAATTAGATCATCCGAAATGATGCATCAAAATAAAATATCACAAATAAGTGTTTTATGTATTTTAAATGCAAAATATCAAAATCTGTGAAAACGATAAAGTTTGCATAATTGGCGCTTTAGTCCCCAAGTTTCAAAAGTTGTCAAAAACAATCCTCGTAAATCAAAATAAAGAAAAATGTTATTCAAGGTCCCCAAATATTCTAAATTGTCAAAATGGTCCTTGAATAAATCTTTTGTCAATGGCGTAAAAGGTCCTCGAACTTTCATAAAATGTCAAGTTTGGTCCTCGAAAATTTGAAAATGTCAAAATAGGTCCTTGTACTATTGGAACTTGTCAATATTGGTCCCTTGTAACAACTTTGGAGAAATTATGTGTTTGGTCCTCTAGTTTGGCATAATTACATTTTGGTCCTTATCATTAATACTAAAACCAACCCTTGTCAAATCTATTATGGTCCCCGTCAAACCCACTTTTGACCCCCGCCTTAACCTCGACCTCCCTTTTTGAACCCTTGGTCAAACTCAAAAAGCCACCTTTTCCTCCACCACTGCTGCTTCTCCCACCACATCCCACTGCAACCCCTGCAACACTCACCCATCACCTCTCACCCTCACCTTATCTCTTCCAACCCCCCTCCTCATCATCATACCTAGCCACCCCCCTAGTTGCAGTCTAAAAGCCCCAGAGGTCAAAAACAAAGCTTCCCACCAAAATTGATCAATGGCCAAAATCATCTCAACTGATCCAAGGGATATGAAAGCAAGTGGGAAAAGTTCATTGGAGAGAAAACTAATTGGGTATAAAAGAAGGAAGAAGAAACAAGAAAAAAGGGTAGTTTTAGTTTTATTTTCTCTTGTATGTCGTTTTTAACATTTATGCTTTAATTTAAGTTTAAAGATGTAATCTTTTGTTATATTGTACTCAAATTAAGTTGTTTAATCAATACAATCTGTTTTCAAGTGATAATTCAAGGCTTTACTTAAGATTCAAATATTCATGTTCACTGTTGGAAAATGCATTTTCAAATTCTTATATCCAAATCTTTAATAGCTTATTTTTAAATTCCAATAAGCTTATTTAAGATATTTAAAGCTCTTGGCAAGATTAAAACTCAAGTTTAAATACATTTTGTTTGTGGTCAACAAAAGTCAACGGTGCAAGAGATTTTGGTTCATCCAGGTTTGGAAAAGGAATGGGTTTGATGCAGCTTGATATGGGGTGGATTAGACTAGATTAGGGTAGTATTGGTTCTGGTCTAGCCTGAGAAATAAGCTGGACATTGGTAAGTGAGTACCTCATTTTCAATTTTCAAGCTATTTTGCATAGTGAGCTTGTAAGTGTATCTGTGGTTACCAATAGGTTAAACCTGTTTAATCAGTTGTATTTAGGACAAGTAGACTCAGTTTAATCAATATTACATGCTAGATCAGTGTTTAACCCGCTTTTAATTGTAAATCGATTGTTAAAGTAGTGTTTGGATTTGGTGTTTAATCTATGAATTAGGCTTGTTGGTGTTTGGACTTGTTGTGCTAAGCTTGTTTAACTCATTTGTACTCATCTCGTTAGTTATCTTGCTCTTGCAATCTCTCAAAGTCAAAATAACTTTGGAATATGTCTTAAGCTTTATCTGTTGTGATTTTGCAATAGCCAAAGCTCATTTTGTGTTTGAATATCATAGATATAGATTACATTAGCTTTATTTGGTCATATTACATTATAATCTATCCTTGAATTGGTTGCAAATCTCAAATAAGTCAACTTTCTATTTCTTTATCAAAAGTCAAAATTGCAAAATCGCTTTAAGCCCAAATGGTTGAATTTTCATGAGCTCATTTTGGGGCAAATCATGTCAAATTGTGGGTTCAATAACTTCAACTGGTCCATTTTCTTATTAGCATTTTTATACATTTTGTGAATTTTTATAAGTCTCAAACATGCTTGTCAAATGTATCCACATGCCCTGCAAGCACAGGACTCAAACCACAGAGTTTTCATAGGGTCTTGCAGGATTTGCACATAGCTCAAGAGAGCTTATCCAGGTCTCTAATTTGGTATTTAAGTAGTTAGCCAGGTCCTCTTTTAGTTCCAACTTTTGCTTTCTAGTTTCTTACTTATTTGAGTGCTTATTTTCTAGTCAAAGTAAGAGCCAAAAACTGCTTTTAGCTCATTACTCAAATCAATCAAATCATAGCAATTTAAGTTCCAGAGGTTTAGGCTTGTTGTTTTTAGTTTCTTTAGAGTTCTTTTAGCTTATTGCAGCTTCTGTGTTGGTTTGGTGCCCATTTGTTACCCTTTGGCTTATTCAAGTGCTTATTTCAATAAGCACTTGTATGGCAGTCTCATTTTCTTGCACACAACACCCTGTTTTTATATTTTTCTTAGATTTCTAATATTATTTTAGGCTTATCTTGAATTTTTCATATTTTTCCTATCCTGTTTGCTATTTTTCTTAATTTAAATTAGTTTTTAAGCATTTTTAATTAGCATTTAATACAATTAATTAAGAAAAGGTTCAAAAAAATAAATGTTCAATTTTCCTAGGTTTAGATAAATATAAAAAGTAAAAAAATTATTTTTCTAGATTTTTCTTAGTTAAATTTGTATTTTTAAGTAATTTAAGTAGTTTTAAATAATTTTTAATTCCTAGAAAATAGAAAAATAATCAGAAAAATATAAAAATAGTTTTGAAAATTCTATTTTGTTATTTTAGATTTTTCCAAGTCATAATTTTATTTTTCTAGCTTTATTTCATAATTTCTTGTATTTTAGGCTATTATTAAATAAGTAAAAATAGTTTTTAATTAATAATAATTAGATAAATAGTTTTAAAATAATTTTCTTTTCTTAAAATTTTCTTTTATCATTAGGTTTGTAAAATATCATTTTCATATTTTTAGGATTAATATTGCTTTAATTTTACATTTTTCTTTTTGACGTCGCGTAGTTTTTAATTTTAAGTTTTATAAAAGATAAAAACAAAAACATCATTTTGCAAATAGTGATAGCGTTTATTTAATATAGTTAATCCTATTAATTTCCTTTAATTTGCATTTAAGCCCCTGTAGTTTATGTACTTTTTCCTTAGTTATAATAAATCAATCACAATCCTTTTCCGTTCAAATCCTCTCGATCACTATACGTCTGACTATTCTCGCACAGCTCGTTGGGACTTAACGACCTGGGGAAACACTATACTCTCCTGATCTTCATTGCATTTGTGCTTAAACTGTTTTAAGTTTCTTACGGTCGGCCATTCACAAGTGGCGGTTTGAGTGATTAAACTTGACGGTTTGGCAGCAATCAAATTTTAGCGCCACGGGAGCAAAGCTAATAGTCTTACGTTTAGTGATTTGAGTATTCACTCCTTGTTCATACCATCTATATGTGTTTATATTTTCTTATAAAATCCAAAAACATCTTAAAAATCAAAAACCCAAAAAGATTTTCATTCTTTGTTTCTACATCATGTCTATCCAAAAATCCATAAATATTCATCTTTACCCTCTTACCCTTTTTGATTCTTTATCCCTTTACCCTCTATCCATTTGATTCTAACTTCTTCTATTCTCATGGAATCTCTCGACTACGACGAATTCGGGACGGTTGAAAACTTCACTTTATCACAAAAGTCAAGAATTCGTGTTGTTCGTGATGATCCATTAATTCTGCGTAGGGAAATAGAACGAGAAACCGGGGTGACAAAGGACCGTGTACTTCCTCCGATAAGGGAAATGCTAAAACGTCCAACCTACGGTTATCCAAAGATCTAATCCTCAATTGCTCCTAAGCCGCCTAGAATTGATCCTAAACTTTCACGATTTACGGTTAAAAGCAAACATGCATTTAGACCGGTGACTAGCAAGAATGACTTGCCTAATCTTCACGCTTCTCAAGAACCGAACCGGAGACCATAACGGAAGTGGTGGAAATTGCTAGCTCTCGAGCACACCACTTGTCCCACCTCCGGATTTTTCAAAATGTTCTTCAATAGTCATTCGAATCACCATGTTGGTTTTGTTGATTCTTTGAATAAACCGATTCCTTCTCATAATTCTCAAATGAAATCGTTTATTCCTTGTGTCGGTTGTGGTGAGCCTCTTTTGGTTCACCTCGCGCTGGTGTACGTGTGTACAATGTGGTAATGATATTCGTAACGGAGTTGTTTGTTTTGTGGTTCGAGGAATTCATTTGATTATGATCCTAATCGTAACTCATTTAACGACCCTCAAATTTTTCCAATTACCCACCACACCGACTTATCTTCATATAACCAACCTAACTGTGAATTTTGTGGAGGTCCTCACCAAGGATTTGAGTGTCAATCCGAAACACGCTTATCTATGAACAGCTTTACGGTGATGCTCGAACTTTGGTTATGACCAACATCCATATGATTCACCAATCCAGACTCAGCAGCTTTCTTGTTGTGAGAACTGTGGAGGTTCCCATTTCACTGATTGTCAAACAGGAATCCATTCCCTTGTAACAATTATGACTATCCATATCACGACCAACCTCCAGCAAGGTTAAATGACTCAAACTCCTCAAAGAAACCCAACAAGACACTTATCTAGAGCTTCGAGTCGGTGAAAAGAACGAGGAGTTGAGAAAACAAAGATTTCATAATATTCCCGCTTTTCTTGTGTATATTGTGGGGTCCTCATGATGATTATCAATGTCAACCTTCCGGTTTGACAAATCTCCACTCCCACAATGTCCCGTCATTCAAAATTCACATGAGAAATCCATGGAAGAATTGCTAGTCGATGAGCAGTCGCTAAAATAAATTCCCAAATTGCCTTTGAAAAATCTATTAGGAATCAATTGCAAAAGAAAAAGCAGCCGGATCTAGCTCTCAATTTCGCTTTTATTCTCGATGACGATGATGATGAGGATACACTTGATTCATCAAGTTCATCGATGATATCCCAAAGCTTGAGATTCATTCTCAAACAACCGCCATCACACCAAGCTCCCACTCACTCTCTCGAACATGGGGACGAGCATCTTGACACTGTTCTCGAAAAGGAATCGGACGAATTCATAAAGTCTAGTGTTGAGAACCTTGTCCCAATCCCGAGAGAGTCACAGGAACTTCGATCATATGTGATTCTCTTTCCCTCTTGAGTGTTCAAAAGATCATTTTGAAACTTTCTCCGATGTTAGCGACGATTGTACTTCTCATGGAAACATCGAGTATGTTGAGGCATCACTCCCACGATCGATGTCGATCATCTTCTTGAGGAGTTCACCAATGAACTCACTCACATCACCCACTTTCATCGAAAGTGACGATGATCTCTTTGATTTCAAGCCGATCTTGGAGAAACCGAAAATCTCCTATATAATGATCATCCACTCATTTCTTGTCCCATTTCGACTCTTCCATTCCTTCTCTCACTCTGGATGAGGAAGATGATAACTTTGGAAGGAGGTCGATGCTTTTCTTAGTGATGAGTCAATTCCAACAGGATTGACAATACTTACTTTGATTCGGAGGAGACATCCTCTTTCTTGAAAATTTATTGATTAAAGAACCGCTTCAGCTCTCCTCCCGGAAATTTTGTTGCCAATCACCATACAAGCTTCAAGTCTAAGCTTAAAAATCTAACAAATGGTGATTTGCTCCTCACTAATGAAGAATGGGATTGCATTGTGATGCACATCTTTATTCCATTTTTCACAAATGGTGTGGTTTCTCGTTCCCTTTTCTCCTTCAGGAATGAGGACACTATTTTTGATCCCGGCATTTTCATTTATCATTTTTGAGCCGGTTCTATGTATATCTCGTCGGTGTGGAACTTTCACGTACTTCAATGTTTATCCAAACATCTTGAATGAAAGTCCGATGGAGATTGTTTCTTCCACCTTACTTCCCCATGAACAAATTAATTCGGGGTCGAGTCAAGCTAGCGACTCGGTAATCAAAAACAGTAGTTAAACATGGGTTTTCACCCGTGTGTACCACCCTAGTGTGGGGGAGATGCCCCACATGTTGTATATAGATCTAAAAATGAAAATTGTATATATTAAAAAAGAGAATAATTGTTGTGTTTCTACACTTAGCTAGTAATGTTATCTTTTACGTTCTAAGTTTCGAATAACGGTAGGTACTTTGAATATTGAGGACAATATTCATTTCTAAGTGTGGGGAAATTTCGCTAATTTTGATCATAAATGTACCCTTTTAGTCCCTTTTTCCCCAAAATGGCCAAATTTTAATTTTTTTTTAGTGGAAGTACTATGTACTAAACACAACAAATGGTAATCACCCACCATGTCTAACCCACATAAGGATTGGCTAATCCAGAGCAAACGGCTCTTGGTAAAGATATCTCAAATCCGTTGACGGCTTGCAATTTGCCCAAAATTGTATGGTGTTCACCACCATATCTTTAATTAGTGAAGAGTTGGCTAGCCCGCAAGTTTATGGCTTGTGGTAAAGGCGATGGAAAAACCATAATTGGTAATCGACTCACCAAAGATAATATTGATAATTTATCTAAGAGTTATTAGTCCGTAGCAAACGGCTTCGGTAAAGACAAATCAAATCCGTTGAAAGTCGGTGATTTGCTCAAAATCATTTGGTTATCGATGTACCAAGGTTCTTACTTGAACCGAAACATTTGGCTACTCCGAAGTAATGGCTTTTGGTAAAGAGATGAAATCCATTAATTTTTCTCAAAACATTGCTAGGGACTAGCAATATCTTAGTGTGGGGATTGATGAGTGTCTAAATACTCATCATTTTGTACAAATTAAATCGCAAAACATCTCGAAAACACTCGAAATGCATCAAAATGATAAAATATCACAAATAAGTGTTTTATGTGTTTTAAATGCAAAATATCAAAATCGGTGAAAACGATAAAGTTTGCATAATTGGCGCTTTAGTCCCCAAGTTTCAAAAGTTGTCAAAACAGTCCCTCGTAAATCAAAATAAAGAAAAAATGTTATTCAAGGTCCTCAAATATTCTAAATTGTCAAAATGGTCCTTGAATAAATCTTTTGTCAAATGGCGTAAAAGGTCCCTCAACTTTCATAAAATGTCAAGTTTGGTCCTCGAAAATTGAAAATGTCAAAAGCGGTCCTTGTACTATTGGAACTTGTCAATATTGGTCCCTTGTAACAACTTTGGAGAAATTACAGGTTTGGTCCTCTAGTTTGGCATAATTACAAAATTGGTCCTTATCATTAATACTAAAACCAACCCTTGTCAAATCTATTATGGTCCTGTCAAACCCACTTTGACCCCGCCAAAACCCTTGACCTCCCTTTTGAACCCTTGGTCAAACTCGACCAAAGCCACCTTTTCCCTCCACCACCTGCTTCTCCCACCACATCCCCGCAACCTCGCAACACTTCACCCATCACCTCTCCCCTCACCTTATCTCTTACAACCCCCTCCTCATCATCATACCTAGCCACCCCCCCTAGTTGCAGTCTAAAAGCCCCAGTGGTCAAAAACAGGCTTTCCCGCCAAAATTGATCAATGGCCAAAATCATCTCAACTGATCCAAGGGATATGAAAGCAAGTGGGAAAAGTTCAGATTGGAGAGAGAAAACTAATTGGGTATAAAAGAAGGAAGAAGAAACAAGAAAAAAGGGTAGTTTTAGTTTTATTTTCTCTTGTATGTCGTTTTTAACATTTATGCTTTAATTTAAGTTTAAAGATGTAATCTTTTGTTATATTGTACTCAAATTAAGTTGTTTAATCAATACAATCTGTTTTCAAGTGATAATTCAAGGCTTTACTTAAGATTCAAATATTCATGTTCATTTGTTGGAAAATGCATTTTCAAATTCTTATATCCAAATCTTTAATAGCTTATTTTTAAATTCCAATAAGCTTATTTAAGATATTTAAAGCTCTTGGCAAGATTAAAACTCAAGTTTAAATACATTTTGTTTGTGGTCAACAAAAGTCAACGGCAAGAGATTTTGGTTCATCCAGTTTGGAAAAGGAATGGGTTTGATGCGACTTGATATGGGGTGGATTAGACTAGATTAGGGTAGTATTGGTTCGGTTTAGCACGAAAATAAGCTGGACATTGGTAAGTGAGTACCTCATTTTCAATTTTCAAGCTATTTTGCATAGTGAGCTTGTAAGTGTATCTGTGGTTACCAATAGGTTAAACCTGTTTAATCAGTTGTATTTAGGACAAGTAGACTCAGTTTAATCAATATTACATGCTAGATCAGTGTTTAACTCAGTTTTAATTGCTAATCAGATTGTTAAAGTAGTGTTTGGATTTGGTGTTTAATCTGTGAATTAGGCTTGTTCAGTGGCTTGGACTTGTTGTGCTAAGCTTGTTTAACTCATTTGTACTCATCTCACTCATTATACTGCACTTGCAATCTCTCAAAGTCAAAATAACTTTGGAATCAGTCTTAAGCTTTATCTGTTGTGATTTTGCAAAGCCAAAAGCTCATTTTGTGTTTAAATATCATAGATATAGATTACATTAGCTTTATTTGGTCATATTACATTATAATCTATCCTTGAATTGGTTGCAAATCTCAAATAAGTCAACTTTCCATTTCTTTATCAAAAGTCAAAATTGCAAAATCGGTTTGAGCCCAAATGGGATGAATTTTCATGAGCTCGGTTTTGGGGCAAATCATGTCAAATTGTGGGTTCATTAACTTCAACTGGTCCATTTTCTTATTAGCATTTTTACATTTTGTGAATTTTTATAAGTCTCAAACATGCTTGTCAAAATGTATCCACATGCCACATGCACAAACTTGAACCTGCATGTTTTTCATAGGGTTTTGCAGCTTTGCAAAAGCTCAAGAGAGCTTATCCAGGGCTCTAATTTGGTATTTAAGTACTTAGCCAGTCCTCTTGAGGTTCCCACTATTGCTTTCTAGTTTCTTACTTATTTGAGTGCTTATTTTCTAGTCCAAAGTAAGAGCCTAAAACTGTTTTTAGCTCATTACTCAAATCAATCAAATCATAGCAATTTAAGTTCCAGAGGTTTAGGCTTGTTGTTTTTAGTTGCTTTAGAGTTCTTTTAGCTTATTGCAGCTTCTGTGTTGGTTTGGTGCCCATTTGTTACCCTTTGGCTTATTCAAGTGCTTATTTCAATAAGCACTTGTATGGCAGTCTCATTTTCTTGCACACAACACCCTGTTTTTATATTTTTCTTAGATTTCTAATATTATTTTAGGCTTATCTTGAATTTTTCATATTTTTCCTACCCTGTTTGCTATTTTTCTTAATTTAAATTAGTTTTTAAGCATTTTTAATTAGCATTTAATACAATTAATTAAGAAAAGGTTCAAAAAAATAAATTTTCAATTTTCCTAGGTTTAGATAAATATAAAAAGTAAAAAAATTATTTTTCTAGATTTTTCTTAGTTAAATTTGTATTTTTAAGTAATTTAATTAGTTTTAAACAATTTTTAATTCCTAGAAAATAGAAAATAATCGAAAAATATAAAAATAGTTTTGAAAATTCTATTTTGTTATTTTAGATTTTTCCAAGTCATAATTTTATTTTTCTAGCTTTATTTCATAATTTCTTGTATTTTAGGCTATTATTAAATAAATAAAAATAGTTTTTAATTAATAATAATTAGATAAATAGTTTTAAAAATAATTTTCTTTTTCTTAAAATTTTCTTTTATCATTAGGTTTGTAAAAATATCATTTTCATATTTTTAGGATTAATACTGCTTCAATTTTACATTTTTCTTTTGTACGTCGCGTAGTTTTTAATTTTAAGTTTTATAAAAGATAAAAACAAAAACATCATTTTGCAAAGAGTGATAGCGTTTATTTAATATAGTTAATCTTTTTAATTTCTTTTAATTTGCATTTAAGCCCCTGTAGTTTATGTACTTTTTCCTTAGTTATAATAAATCAATCACAATCCTTTTCCGTTCAAATCCTCTCGATCACTATACGTCTGACTATTATCGCATAGCTCGTTGGGACTTAACGACCTGGGGAAACACTATACTCTCCTGATCTTCATTGCATTTGCTTCTGAGCTGTTTTAAGTTTGTTACGGTCGGCCATTCACAAGTGGCCGGTTTGAGTGATTAAACTTGACGGTTTGGAGCAGATCAATGACCCCGATGGAGAAAAGTTTGAAAAGGCATACCGAACTAGGCATACCGAACCCATGCTTAATTGTTTGCTTGTTTGTGTGTCATATATCTTTTCATTGATTGTTTATTCTCATGTTTGAATTTGTGAAAATTCTTTATTTTGTCTTTAACCTCGTCTTAATTACATATAAAGGTATTTTACAAAAGGATAAGTGTAGGAAGATTACACACGTTTTCAAAAGAACGTGAACATGAGAATTACGATTATTGAAAAGATATATATGTGTGTTTGTTAGAGTCAAATGCTTGTATCGAGTCATAATGGATGTTTTGCAAGAATGTTTCCAGTTCTAAAGATATAATTTTTCCGAAAAATGCAAAGTGAGCAGCTTTTGTTAGGTTAACTGACGGCATTAGATTGCAACTTTGACGTCGGGAGGAGCGTAAACAACTTATCTAACTTTCTCTCGTTTTACGTGCTACTTATAAAATTTTGGAATTTCTCGTGTCTTAATTTTCCGTAAATCAGAAACATCCATTCCACAAGCATTATATCCTAGTTTAGTTGAGTTATATATAGTTTTACCGCCGATTTTAAGCGAAGGTTTCGACTGTTTTCTTAAAGTGTGCAGGTTTTATTTATCAAGAAGAAGAAACATAAGATTGGAGGAGCTTTTCACGCATACATTCTTCTTGGAGAAGAATTTAACCACTACTTCACACGGATCCTACCGAGCTAATCAGGGGAGTATTAGTTTCTTTCTCTTTTAATTACCTTCCATTATCATAACTTTGATACTTTAGGAGAACTTTGAATCTATGCTTATCCTTGATTATTTGTCTTGTCCAATTTCATTTGTGTAATAAACCATGAGAAATATCGGTTAGGGTAATTTTGGCACCAAATTAAAAAAATTTCGTGACATGTAGGAGTGGGCCATTAGTCTTAATAAAGCGTCTCATAGATAGGAAGTTATATGACTAGCACAAAAACCCTTTACCACTCAAATTCCACCCCAAAAATGTGAGGTTCGCCCTTAGATTTGTAGGAATTAAAGCATTCATCTTTAATGCTTCGAGAGTGTACCGGTAGTATAATAGATTCTAGAACTTGTTTTGTGATGCATTTCGAGATCGCTAGTGAGACTACACTTGTGTTGTTAGGAATAACTAAATGATAAGAGGCATTAGGATAACCCTTGTTTGATACCCGCATTATAATTACTTCTTCCAAATCGGTTGAGTAATTCCCCCACACCCTTGCGTTGTACTCATCTTTAGTACACGATACCCCTAGTTAACCCCTCAGAGCCTATCCTTTTCGCGGTTCTCGTGATGTTTCGGTTTTCCAAACATCAATGAAGAGCATTGTTTACAATCCACCCCCAAATGTACACCCAAATCGCCTTAACCTACCTTGTATGCACTCACTTTTAGTGCATTATTGTTATCATACTAAACCCTTAGTTCAATTATCTAGTTACTTACATAAGTTGCTAAGTCGAGTCATATCCTTTGTATACAGTTTTGGGATGATTGGGACTCATGGGTAAAGTTAAATTTTATGGAGTGACGGGAAAGAACATTAAATTCAAATTCCCTTTATCTACGTAATAATGTACTCCAAGTGTTTTGATCTTTCAATTGGGTCATATTAGTGTTAGAGTAATAAAAATCAAGTGTAGGGATGTGCCTATAAATCCTTTATATTTTGATGTTATCGTAGAGGATGGTAGAGTAAAAGTGTATGAAAAAAAAATGAAAATGAAAAAAATGAAAAAAAAACATACGGGCTACCATCCTACATCTATCTTTATATTTATGTTTGTTTGTTTCAAGTTATCTAGAGTTTAGAGAGCTGAGTCTTGCCTTAGCAACGCCATTCTTCTCGTGCTTGTAACATAAAGATTTTTGACTTGCCACCACTAAATCGCCTATCCAACCAAACCCTTTGTTTCCCTACCGTAAGCCTAATGTTACAACCCTTCAAAACACCTCTTAGATAGTTTTTCCTAGGTGCTTACACCAAAGCGATGGAGGTTTGATCTAGTCTCAAGCCTATGGTAATCTATGTACTATGACCGGTTAATGAGTGTTTATCTTCCATTTCCAATTTGATATATTTCAAATACACCCGAGAGATGAGAGTCTCCAAACACCACTTGTGAGGTGCTAGTATGTAATTTCCGTGCTTGTTATGACTTTTGCGGGGCTTATACTTGTTATGAATTGTTCTAAATCAATGCTTCATGCCCCCTAACTTATAAATTGATTGGCCAAAAGCACATTTGCTTGAGGACAAGCAAATACCAAGTGTAGAGATATTTGATAAGGATTTAAAAGGTACACTTTTGAGGGTCATTTAAGCCCTTAATCGCCCACTTTTATATCCGCATCTTGCTAATTTCGTTCCTTTTCACTTTTAGGTCTCTTGAAGGCAAAATCTTTGGAATGATGTTTATTTGGACGAAAAGGCGTGAATATGAAGAAAATGGCTAAAGTCAATATCAAGACACTCAAGTGCTGGAAGTGCACCCACGGCATCACAAACAAATAGCGACCGTCCCTATAATTGTGACTCGAGAATGAAATTGTTATTTTACACCGACGTCGGGCTTTGAAGATTAGGCGCCACGAAGACCTTTTCCTCGACGGCTGGATCCAGTTCGCACGGCGTCGGAAGTTGAAGGCGGCGTCACAACCACAACGTGACGCCGTCCCAAAGTTGGCTTGGTCAAGATGAAACCCTAATGGCGGTGATCCGGCGTCAAAATTAAAAGGTGACGCCATCGCAGTTGTTACTCTATATATAGAATTCGATTTTCAGACTTTTAGAGAGGTAGATTTATGGAGTAAAAACCTAAAATGACTTTTGTCCGGTTTGGGCAGTATCTTAGGGTTCTAATACCCTATTTTAAATCAAGATAAGTTATTTACTTCATTGATTTCATTATGTCTTCAATTGTATGTGTGTATGCTTACATGTTCACCATGTCCGGCTAATTTACTTGTGTGTTTGCCTAAATCCATGAAACCTAGTTATTAATTATTGATTGGTTGTCTCTTATCTTAATTGTAATTGGCTTAGGATTCCAATAGGCCATTGTTGTGTTTTTAATGCTTGAGTAATCTTTGTGAACCTTAGTTTATGATCACCTAGAGTAATTGTAGGCTAAAAATCCAAAGATAACCTTAGAGTTAGTTTATGAATCCTAGAGATTTTGTAGGAAATAACCTTAAGGTATTCTCAAAGAGTTGGGGAGAAAAACATACCCTACGACCTTGGAAGACACAACGCGTTAAGAATAACGACGTGACAATTCAACCATCAATAAAAGATAACTTGGAAGTAATAGTATATAGGTAAACACATTTTTAATCATCATACAAGCACACATCAATAGACATAGACTACTCCTTAGCTTAGTTAATTAGATAATTAGATAGTAGAGTAATCGATAGAAGTACCACCCCCCAAATCCAATACCTCGAGATCGTACCTTTCAATTTTCTAAAAAATATAAAAAAGATAAAAAGTAATCTTCCTCAACCACAACCTTAGCGTAGTAATTTCTCACTAGCATTCTTATTCCCATAGTGAACGATATCAATCCCTAGGCTTACCCAAATACTACACTACAACGATTAGGTTCACTGCCTAGGTGGTTGAAAAACTTGCTCGAAGTAAAGGAAGTTTCCTTTGACCCCGAACGCGTTGTACGCGTATCAAATATCAACATCGTCAACAACACACCATCCATGATCACTACTTCAACATCAACAACACCAAACAAACATGTTAAAATGTAGAGCGGGGTGAATACGTTTCCGTTTCAAACTTAAAACTTTTGTATCAAATATAGTATAAACCATCGCATTTGCTAATCTCGACGCAAGGATGCATTTAACGCATTACGACATGTAAGGCCAACCCTTAATATCACATAAGATTCCGCAAGATTAATGGTTCATTATAAATCAAGTTTCACCATTATAAGTCCGGTTTGTTTTTCTTGATCAAGCGTGTCATAATATGTAAAGTGTTAAATATAGTTTATGACTATATCAAAGACCAAGTATGCATCACACACATAAACATCAACCACATAGACAATCAACAATATAAAGCAAGAATAAAAGTAAAGTGATAAGTAAAAGGATAGACAAACCAACACGAGGATTTATAGTGGTTCGGTCACGAATCTCTTCTTCGCCCTACTCCACTCCCCGAGTATCCAACTCGAGAGTTACTTCACTAGATCAACAAACTCCATTCTTGGTGGAGAAAACCTTACACAACGTCGCTTACACTTTTTCCGGTACTAAGCTAAACACCGAGTTCTTCCACGAGGTAGAACCAAACCTATCACAACGCCGCTACACTTTATCCGGTGCTAAGCTAAACACCGAGTTCTTCCACGGTAGAACCAAACCTATCACAACGTCACCTACACTTTATCCGGTACAAGACTAGATACCGAGTCCTTCCACGAGGTAGAACCAAACCTATCACAACGTCGCCTACACTTTATCCGGTACAAGGCTAGATACCGGGTTCCATTACAAAGGAGGAACCGTTACCCGACCAACACGACACATCTATGACACCCGTTATGTTTTGTGGCCCAACATAACAAACCTTGTGTTTTATGGCACAAACACATAAACCATCTAATCTAGTTATAGATACAAGAATATGATACTAGACAATATCCAAGACAATGTGTCTAATGGATATGAAATCCTAAACTAAACATCAAGAACACAATGCATGATGTAGTTAGTCTTCTATGAATGAAGATGAAAAGTTTCCCAAGCTTGTTGTAGAAGATCTTCATGTGCTTGTATGCTTGTGATGGGTGATCACTTCAGTAGGTAAGGATGCAATATCTCTAGGCTTGCTTTGGATGATCACTTCGGGAGTATGCTTATAACAAATGAAACTTAGAAGCGTTATGATCATATGAGATGTGGGTGGTTTACATGTTTCCTAATGATCTAAATATGCTAGAAATGGTGGAGAGAAACTATGTGTAAAGGTGTGAAAATATGGTGAGAAGTGGCTTGCTATTTATAGGCAAAAAGACCAAACTATGTTTCTGTCCCAAGAATCCCTTCTAGAGGGATCCGGCCCTTGTAATTCCAAGGGATCCGTGGGATGCTCCTCTTTATCCATGGGTTACGGGTCATGGGTTATGGGTATGAGCCTTGAGTGGCCTCCAAGGTACAATGTATCTAGACATTGGGTCATGGGTCTTGGATCATGGATCATGGTATTTACCCAACACTTTTACTTTTGTTTATGTATGTAAGTACTTAAGTGTTTTATATAAACTATTTAACTAAACACGTTTAATGGTTTGTTAGGCGTTTGATCATAACGCAACATAACAAACATGTACGAACCTGTGTTGTAGCATACAAGGACTTGAGTCGTCGAGAGTTGTTGAGAGTATGTTGAGACAAAATATAATTACAAGTAACTTATACATTTTATGTTATGTATTACAAGTTACATGTTTGTCATCAACAAAACAAACGAGATTTTATAGATTTAATATCGTAATATTTGCACTAATAATCTCCCCCTTTTTGACGATGACAAAATATATGTAAATGTAATATATAGGTAAAATGTCAAAGTTACTTGTGTTCGTACTTCCTATACATAACCTTCTCCATTTACACTCTTTTCCCCCTTTTGTAGAAACAAAAAGGGTGTGTCCTTGGAGTTTAAACTTAATTTCTCCCAAGAATGGCGAGTTTGTATCATCCCTAGTGAAGTTAAATTGAAAACACCTTATTGCTCCAATTGGCACACCACGCCAATACCTTCAACACAAAACACTAATGGAGGAAAAGAAGAATTATCAACAAGATTCACTTTAGTGGTCTTGATGATGACGAAGCTTTAGCAACTCATGACCTTGAGCTTGCACGTCTTCAGAGGTGGTGATCTCACCTTTAAGAGGAACCTAGAGAATGACACAAAAAAAATACATAGAAAGATCCTTTGAAATATAACCACTGTTGCCAACGGATTAATGGATCAAATTTTTGAGGCTTAACCTACATCAAGGTTAGTGTTAAGGAAAAAAAATATATATGATGATAAATAAATCTCCTTTTTGTTGAAACATAAAGGAATTTTGAAAAATGAATGTGTGCATGCTCCCCCTTGACGGTTGCTCCCCCTTGTTAAGGGCGTCAAGTATTTTAGGAAGCTAAGATGAAAGTATTACAAAATTTGCAATGTTTTTTATTTGACGAAAGCTCCCTTTTATTGAGGACGTCAAGTGCTCCTAGCGTGTTTTGAAAATCTACAAAACAAAAAATTAGTGAAAAAATATATTCATTGTTAAACGAGTGATAACGCTACACGCGTCGTTCGGGGTCAAAGGAACTTCCTTTTCTTCGAGTAAGTTTTATAACACCCTAGGCAGTGAACCTAATCATTGTAGTGTAGTATTAGGGTAAGCCACGGGTGTTGATATCATTCTCTAGGGGAATAGGAATGCTAGTGATAAGTTACTACGCTAAGGTTGGGGTTGAGGAAGATTATTTTTTATCTTTTTATATTTTTAAGAAAAGGAAAGGTACAAATCTCGGGGTTTGGATTTGGGGGTTGGTATTTCTACCGATTACTCTACTTGTCTAATTATCTAATCTAAGGTGTATGTAGTCTATGTCTAATTATTGTGTGCTCGTATGATGGTTTAAAGATGTGTTTACTTAGGTTTTATTACTCCTTAATTATCTCCTATTGATGGTTGAATTGTCACGTCCTTATTCTTAATCGCGTTGTGTGTCTAAAGTCGTAGGGTATGCGTTTGTCCCAACTCTTTGAAACTACCAAAGGGTCTCGTCTACAAAATCTCTAGGAATTATAAACTCTAACTCTAAGGTACTCTTTGGATGGTTTAGCCTACAACTACTCTAGGTGTTATAGTCTAAGGTTCACAAAGATTAATCAAGCATTAACTACACAACGAATGACCTATCGCATTACTAGATCATTAACAATTAAGATAAGAGACAACCAATCAATATTCGAGAGTTAAGTTTCATATTCCCTAAGCAAACACACAAGTAAATTAGCCGGACATGGAGAACATGCAAGCATACACACAAGTAATTGAAGACATAATTGAATTAATGAAGTAAAACACTTATCTTGATGTAAGATAGGGTTTGGAACCCTAAAATACTTGTACAAGACAGACCTTGGTTCGGTTTAGGTTTTACTCCAAAAGACTACACACCGAAAACTAAAAATTCAATTCTATATATAAGATTATGTTAGGAATTAGAAAATTCCATAGTGAAGTGTCGGTCACCCCAAATGTTATCTAGCTTAAGTTAGCTCGTAGACTTGTCGTTAGTTACATTATTTATCAGTTTATTAGTTAGTTATTAGTTTAGTTTAGCGTAGTGCAACACCGTGGAGGAAGGACGGGTCTTTACCCATCGTATCCCCGATCCACAGGCCGATAGGAGGTCGTGTATTGTGTAGTATAAATACCCCTTCCATCCATGGAAGGGTGGTGCTCTCATAATCTAACATTCAACATTTGTGAACCAAGTCTCTAGAAGAACACCCTCTCTATCTTTCTCTCTCTAAATATGGCAAACATGTATTTTGATCATCCAAGACCACCCGAATCATCAACACAATAAAAATAACGATCCTACAATTGGTACCAGAGCCAAGGTTATGGTGTGTTGATGATTTATTGCGGTTTGAATCATGTTTGTGGCTGTTTGTTTGTACTATTGGTCTTGGTCGGATAATGTTTTCTTTCAAAATATTGTGATAAACAGTTTCTAACATGTTTTTAGTAGTATCTTTTGGTCAAAAAGTGATGTCCAAATACTGTGGTCATAGTCATTTTGTCCAAAACTGATATGCTTAATATCATTCACTTATGTTTTCTTTCCAAATCATGGTCAATAGTGGTCATCAATAAGTCTTACATGGGTCAAAGATTGTCAATGGCATTGCAGTTTGTGTCCTTTGGGTACATGATATCAGTTTATGTTTTGGGTCAATGTGGTCATTTGTTCACTTCTGGTTGGTCAAAACTGTGGTCAAACTGGGTTGAAGCAGTTGTTATGCTATTTTTTCTGGGTTTGTATGAAGATTGTCGTATAAAGTGGTCGGAATCTCACCGGAGCAAAATCGCATAACTGCTGCTGTTTTTTCTCATCTTAGCGAGTTGTTGTACAAATCTACTAGCGACTTGACTCAAAAACAATGCTAGCGACTTGTGGTGTAAAAAGATTTAGCAACTTGGAAATATCTTTGACCTAGCGACTTGTTATTTAACAAGTCGTAGCGAGTTGGCTTAGCGACTTGGCTAGCGACTTGGCTAGCGAGTTGGCTTAGCGACTTGGCTAGCGAGTTGGCTTAGCGACTAGGCTAGCGAGTTGGCTTAGCGACTTGGCTAGCGAGTTGTGCTAGCGACTTGGTGACAGAAATGTAGATGAAGAGAAGACTTTGACCTGACCTAATACCTCATACCAAACCAACGACTCGAGTGGACTTCAGTATTACATCACAAGTCCAAACCAAACACCAATCAAAACTATACTAATCCTTTAAATCGAGAAGATCTCAAAAATACCATACTACAACATGACTCAAGAACCTCTGTTTACAACATCATCAGTCCAATTCACAACATATCTAATCTAAAACCCAACTCCAACAAATCGACACTATCTCAATCCCTTCATCAAGACTTGAACTGAAAAAGGAAACATCAATGGATCTCAGAATTAATTTCGTGTATATCTTATGTTGTCGAGACCCACAAAAGAGTCCATATTCACGAAATGATATCCTCATCATAGATCTCTACACGTTAATCTCACTACTTTAATGAATACTAATTAACGACCTCAGCTTTGCTCATTTTGTGTGTGGTTTCTACAAACACATAGATCTCAAAGGATCTATACACAAATGAGCTTGTGCCTCATTGATCAATCTAGGAGTTACTCCTTTTGAAATATCCGAATTTTAAGATAAGACAACCAACAAAACTGTTAATTGGCTTTTCTTGATTCGTTTGAGACTCAATAACGACTAAGGAAAAGGATTGAAAACCTACCTTGAAGCCTTTTTTTTTTATTATCTCGAGCCATCCCTGTGGCTTTTCTCCTTTTTCTGAGTTCGTTGTGTCAAATCTCTAACGAAGGGGTTACATGACTGCTATTATGGATGAGATTAAAGATGAAGGTTTAATTGTGAAAGATGATTTTTTTGTGTATGCTGCGTACAGAAGTGAGGGAGGCGACTTATGAGTGAAATTAGGGTAAAGTGTATATTTGTGAGTGTTAAATACCCATATGTATTAGGGTAAATTATGTGAGATTGGGTCCTGTGTTTGAATTGGTCTTCGTGAGGTAATGGGTTTTTTTTAATTGATGAATGGGCTTTTGGTCCTCGTGTGTTTATGGGCATGTTGTATCATTTGAGTGGACAGAATATGGGACTGCATTAAATTTGTGAAATGATTTTCGTGTAGTTTGGATGTTATTTAGACAATCGGGTATAAATGACTTGATTGTGAATATTGTTGAGTTTGGACCAGGCTTTAGTAACATGTGATGAATTAGATTTGGATGTTAGACATTGGTTCGTTAATGCGTGATTTGAACATATGAGAATAGACAAATATGTAGTGTGGATAATATGATTTAATGTGTATTGATGACGAGTTTTGATGAAGAAATTTGACGTTAAGGTTTGGTACGATGATGAGATTTGGTTATGAGAGTTGATACTTTGGGTCATGCATTTTCACGACATATTGTATGTCTCGGCTTGGGTTAATGATTGATCAAAGTGACTGCGAGGCTGTTTATACGGTTTTTCTTATTTGGATTTGAAGTGAGTTTTCCGGGCGAGTTCACTTATTTAGTCGTCTTTCTTTCTATTCCGCGAAGATGACTTGTTTGGGCGTTTATTGAGTGTGATAAAGACTTGGCTATTTAGTTACGCTTGTGATTCTTTCTCGCTTGACCCACAACGTAGCTATCACTTTGGTGTCTCACGCAGTTGAGGATATGTCAAGAGGTTTTGTACATTGGGTACACCGTTTCTTTTTCACAAGGATCAGTACAAGTTTAAGTAACAAATCTGAGGAATTCTACTTCATGATCAAGATTGGTATATCGGGTTTACTTCTCAATGTGGTCACTACAATAGCCGACAGAATGCGTGAATAATGTATTTACCAAAGTGATTATTGGATGGTTGATGATGTTGATGATGTTGGATAATGAACCATTGATGAACCGCTGCATGTTCCCCTAAAACAGATATTCACTGAAACCAAAGTTGTCATTACTCACTCAAACTGACATTGTTTACGGTTTTGTCTTGATTTTGTAAAGGGTTAATAGACAAGATGTCACTAAACTTTCGAAAATATTTGTCCTAAGTCACTAATGTTTGTATTCATCATCTAGGTCACTATACTTTACGTAACCGGTTATCGTGGATACCGATAGGAAACAACCGGTTGTTCCGGTTAAGGTATACTCGATAGTTTTGGCACATGTTATCTAAGGTACTAAACTTTGCGAAAAATTTGTCCTAAGTCACTAATGTTTCATTCCTGTCATCTAAGGTACTAAACTTTCGAAAAATTTGTCTTAAGTCACTAATGAAAATTTTGTCCTAAGTCACGAGTTTGTCCCATTTTTTACGTCCGTTTTATCGTTTTATGTTTTCATCCGTTTTATCGTTTTGTCCGTTTTATATGGTTTTATACATTATTTATACGTTTTTCGTTTTCATCCGTTTTATTCGTTTCATCCGTTTTATTCGTTTTAATCCTTTTTATCGTTTTCGTATTTTTCTTATGTTTTCAAACCTATTTTCTTATGTTTTCAAATAAAAGGGCAACGATAAACATAGAAAACGGGCAAAACATAAGAAAATGGACGAAAACGTAAAAAACAACGTATAAAACGGATGAAAACGAATAAAAACGTATGTAACGAATAAAACGATATAAAAATGTACAAAACCATATAAAACGGACAAAACGTATAAAACGGATGAAAACATAAAATGTATAAAACGGACGTAAAAATGGGAAAAAAGCGGATGACGTATAAAAGCGGACAAAAGCGTAAAAAGCGAACAAAAAGCGTATAAAATGAATAAAATGAATAAAAACATATAAAATGTGTATAAAATCGTATAAAGCGTAAAATTTTAAAGGTTCGATAATATGTGCCACAACTCGTGACTTAGGAAAAATTTTCATTAGTGACTTAGGACAAATTTTTAGCAAAGTTTAGTACCTTAGATGACAGGAATGAAACATTAGTGACTTAAGATAAATTTTTCATAAAGTTTAGTGACTTGTTTGTATAGGTTTAGTTATGTATTGGCCAACAACCGTTACCAATCCTTGAGTGACTAGGGTGACACTTATAAAAGGTTTAGTAACATATGTGAAAACCCGTGAAGTATAGTGACCTAGATGATGTAATACAAACATTAGTGACTTAGGACAAATTTTTTGAAAGTTTAGTAACATTTTGTATATTAACCCATTTTGTAAAATCCCGCGAAGAACCTAATTTCTCGGTTTAAATCATAGACTTGTAAAATCCGTGACAATGGAAACATCCTGGTATTAGTAAAGTGCATTTCGGATCTATCTTACGGTTTATTCTTGGTTTTGTAAAATCCATGAAAGAAACTATTTCTCGGTTTAAACCATAGAGTTGTAAAATCCGTAATGATGGAACCATCTTGGAGAAGAGAAAGTGTAATTTTGGATCTTACTTGATCTTTGATGCTACGGTTTACGCTTCAAAGAAGGGATAAAGGGTGTACTTCATGAATTGGGTGTGTGTTTGGGTTTTTCTTCATGGCAATTTGGTTATCACATGGTTTTATGGGGTTATGTGCTTTTAACCATGGTCGGGATGAAACCATTATCAGAGTTCGTTTAAATGTCAAAGAAGGCTAGATTTGAGCAGTTAACCAGACGATGTGACAACGGCGTTAATTCAATATTATTTATTTGAGGTTGAAGTGAATTATCACGGGCGAGTGTATGGTTGGATGAAGATTCTTCATGATCCTTGTTCGAGCTTACTATCATAAACGAAGACTTGGAAATCTAGTTATTGTTGGGTGTCTTTTACCTTTTCTTTTACCACTTGGGGAATTGGGCTCATACCACCACAAAATAACTATCACTTTAAGGAGTTACGTTGTAGTGCTCGATGTCACATTCAATTGTGGATTTTCAAGAGGTGGTGTCGTCTATTACTTGATGGTTGGTTGGTTGAAGAGTATAGAGTACTTAGAGACTCAATGGAGCATGATTTCTCGACCGCTCTTTGTTACACATGTGCAAGTTTAAGTCACGAGTTCGGGTTAGTTTACTTGAGGTCAAATTCATCATATTGGGTTATCTCCATCACCGTCACGACAAAAGCCTCTTGAATGATAATGGTGATGATTACATGTTTTGCTAAGAGAGTGAAAGAGAGAGATTATGACGTATGAACACAGTTCATGCCTCGTTCTCTAAAGAAAAGAAAAGTGTATGTTTGATGGCGCTTTATCTTACGAAGAGAAATCTTCTAATTAATGACCATTCTCATCAACATGCTTCATGCTTTTCCATGCGCTTCAATCATAAAGTGAACCGGCTACCACCGATTGTTTTCTCATTCCACTTGCTCGATTATAATGAAGATGGCGACATCTCGTCTTTGATTTTGCGGGAGAGAAGTGTGAATAGAACATTCGGATGATTTTCACTTATTTAGTCAAGAATGGCATCTTTGTATGCAATTCTTGAGGGGAGAAGAAGTGTGAATTTTTGCATTCTTGATTGATATTTGAGAATTTAAATGGTCATCTGACTCGAAACTCATGTAAGAACCGAGCTTCTTATTATCGGGTAATCTTCACATGGAGTTTTTTCTTCTAAGAGTCGTTGGTTGACATCTTCACTCGGATTGATGAGTTTATCGACAAAGTGCTTCCGGTTAATGCTTCACGTATACATCAACATGATGATTCGAACAATCTCTGTTCTTGTTTGATGTGATTGGTAGTTTGGTGTTACCATCTTGTGTGTTCATTGCGGCTGATTGCCGATTTCCTTGATGAACATCTTTACGTCTTGTTTGATTGGGAGGATTTTAGTTAAGGATTTGCAAGATGTAAGTTAATTGGGATGCTTTTGGTGGGATGCTTTTGGTGTGAGTTGAAGATGTTAACTATCTATTCCCCAATGAACAATCTTGAAGAAGGTCGAGTCTGATGCATTCTACATTTTCTGCTACATGTTAGAAGACTAAAGGCGAGTTGCATTTAACGATCTAAAGACTTCTTCTTAATCTGGCATCTATCAAACAGTTGTCGGTTTAGGGAGAGCACTAATTGGGGAGATTTAAATGCAGATTCAATCCCAATTAGACTTGCTCATATTCTTTAGCGAGGGACTCCTCGAGGCGTTGTTATTGACTATTTCACGTATTGGACATTTGACAAGTTGATTACTTGAGTTAATCATTTATCACTTATTTGAGATTGAAGTTGACTTTCACAAAGGCGTGTTCTTATTTGATAACTTGCTCGGGCTTAAGAATTTGAGTTGAAGACTTGGTTTATCTAGTTACCGCAATGAGGTGGATGGTTGAAGACACAGTTAACTATCACTATTAGGAGTTACTTTGTTTTACCCGGTGTCACACGCATATGACGATGTGAATAAACGCAAGAGGTGTTAATGTCTCATACTTTGTTTGGGTAGTGAGTACTTAGAGATTTGCTTGAAGCATAAATTCTCTACACCGTTCTTCCATCATTAGGTGCAAGCTTAAGATACAAATGTGGGAAGTTGACTTGAGTTTCAAGTAGGGTATATCGGTTTTCTTCTTGGTGGTCACTTCAAATTGTCTACATAAGGGTTGATAAAATAGTCGAGTGAGTCTTGACAAGTTGATTCTCACAAAGACTTCAAGCGATCTTCTCAACAAATTTCAAGTATTTGGGCATTCAAAGAATTGCTGATTACAAGTATCAAAACTAGAAAGGGGAAGGAGACAAGCATCTAAGCGAGTAAACTTGATGTACTTAATACTTCTAAGAAATTGAAGATATCCGGGAAGACAAATGTTATTACCACGGAGAAACTCAAGGTTTGACTCATGACGAGTAAACTTGATGAACTTAATTCTTCTAAGTGATTGAAGATATCCGGAAAACAAATGTCATGACCGCAGAGAAACTCAAGGTTTTACTCATTAAGGCGTTAAGTGTTATTATTCCAACTACGTGGGAAGTGATGTTAGAAAAAGTTTCGAAGATAAAAGAGGTACACTAGTGTGTGGTGATTTCGATGGTATCGCAATGATCGGGGAGAGATCATGTACATTGGGGATGCTCATTGTTTCACTTGAGTGCTTAATCGGTGATTCGAGATATAATCACTTATTCCGGTGTTGACATCTGCAGAGATTGTCACCCGCAGATAATCGATGACTTGGCACGCTTCTTCAATGTTATCGATTATTCATTCCTTGTGTATTGGTATACTTGGATACTTGAGCTTCATACATTCATCGAGGACGAAAGATGTGAACATAGGGAGGTGTTCTACATTACCCTCTTGATGTGTATTCGGAGAGTTCTTGGATATTGGTGTACTTTGGGTTCTTGAGCTTCATACACGTTCATCGGGGAAGAAAAATGTGAACATGGGAAGGTGTTCTTCATTCCCTCATGAAGTGTATTTGGGAGAGTTCTAGAGCATTATACAAAGAGGTGGCGCAACAATTCAACTACTTGGGGAATTGCTCTCTTGACACCTTTTGGAATGGATCACTTGAGACTTGATGGTTATGAAATTTGAGAAGATTATTTATGAGTGGGATGATACGTTCTTTGTTCTTCTTGATGATATAACCCGAATGATGAATCACGATGATTACTCTAAAAGGAGCAGCTAGTTCGATGATAATGGTGTGCTTCTTTGTGCACACGGCTAAGGGAAGCTTGTAAGAAAGCTTTGAATACGCTCGACTAAAGGATTTTTCGGTTTGGGGAAGCGCAGTCTCACTTCGGATGGTTCAATTTCTTTCTTCGATTCAAGAGCCACGAAGCTTTGGTGGTGAATGTTTAAGAGTTGATGACTTCTATCTTCTACGACGTCTTTGTTCGATATCCTTATCTCGGTACTCGTATCATCATCTTCTTTAACTATATCATCTACTCTATCTTTGTATATATTTATCCGAAAACCAAATACAAAATATAAAACCAACAAAACAAAATAGAAAAATATAAAACCAACAAAAGAAAATAGAAAATATAAAACCTTCAAAATCCCATAAAAATCGGAAAAATTCAAAAATACCAAAATATGTTTTCCAAGACATGTCTTACGGTATCGATAACATCTACGGTCTTAGAAATGTCATTCAATAATGGCACGGGACCATAGATGAAGTTCGAGCAGAGGTGTAAATATTCTTTGTTTAACATGTCTTAAAATATGGCTTACGATTATTTCGATCAGAACCCGGCTTCAAATAATGGCTTGCGTTACTTGATTTGTGACCAGCGCTTAAACCATGGCTTGCTATCATTTCGATAGCAACCCGCTCTTATAAAGAAAGGAAAGTGCTACGCTAAACAATTTTCAAATATTTAGTGCACTTATCCTAAAATATATTGAGGAAAGTATGTCGAAGGATCTGTGTTCCTACACAAATGTTTTCCGTCTAAAATTCTTGAGAAAAATATTTGGTGTATTTCAAAATAGTGGTAAAATGAGTTGCTTGAAAAATCAATCGGGATCGAGTTTTCGTATTAATTGAAAAACTCAATCGATGACTTGACACTTTTAAAACTTTTCAAGAAAAAGAGTCATTGATTGAGGGGAAGAAAATTTTTCAAATTTATATCATCTAACGGACTTTCTTAATTATCCTACGTGTTTATCTGTAAAAAAAACTAATTGCCTATGTTGAAGGACTAGGTTTCTAGGATATGATTGTTTGGTTTAGTTGATTAAAGTTTGATGAACTCATAATTCCCTTGCTTTATATGATCTGATTGACATGTTGAATTGACTTTTATTAGTCGATTGCTGTTTGGGTGATGTCGACCACCATATATTTGTATGTGTGTTCACTAACGTATGCAGGTATATTGGTATAAAAGAATGTTCCCGATCCGGATCCCACAATTGAAGATGATTGGATGCCGAAAGGAAAGGGTAACTATATCTTGGGTTGACAAATGAAGAAACGGAGCTTAATTGGACTTCTATGGAGAGTTGGCATAAATGCAACGTAAGAGGTCTCCTTGCATCGTGAGATGGTTTTCTTCTAAGTGATTGAAGAAGCGAGCTTAAATTGGACCTCGGTTGGCATTCAAAATGCAACATAAGAAGAAGTCTCACTTGCATATGCAGACGGTTTTTCTTCCAAGCCCTACAAAGAACAACATAAGCTTCTCAACCACCTAACATATCTTTGTGCAGGATAATCGTGATGATACCATTTTCTAAAAAACTTTGAAAAATATTGTTTTGAAAATGGAAAAATATTGTTTTGAAAATATATTGGACTAAATTTTGAAAATCACGGACTTCATTTTATCAAAACTTAAGTCACTCAATCATCGACTCTTGTCATGGTTTGAGGGAGAGTGATTTTGAATAAAATATTTTCAAACAATATTGCTTCATAAAAGTCCGATTGTACGAAATAAAGTGGTGATCTAAAGATTTAATGTTATGTCATGGTATGATTTTCTTTAAAACTCAAAGATCTTACAAAATGAAATTTTTTTTCTTGTTTGATTGTGAAAATGTTTTATTTTACTTAAAGATCGTTTAAAAACTATCATACGACACTAACAATCTTTAATGTCTAGAGTTGGTCCTTATCATCATATTTTCGAAATTAAATCTTGCCACGTCTTTCCCCAAAATTTTCTAAATAATTTAAATCTTTTGGGATTACAAATCTCAAATGGTTTGAAATTTTGATCGCGGGAGAGATCGTGATTTAAATCTCAAATCTGTTTTAATGGAATTGGTTTTAGTCCTTCAAAGGCACTCCCGCCTCCATGTGCCAAACGATTTCAAATACACAATGCACATGTTGAGGAGGAGGATTTATCCAAAACCGGATGAGTATTTAAACAAGGCCACATTTTCTCCCATGTTTTCTAAACCTAATTAAATCACTTGGGATCCAAAATCTCAAAGGATTTGATATTTTGATCGGGAGAATTTGTGATTTAATAATGAAATTTGATAAAAGTTGATCGTTTTGATTCGGTTATGTGCAGTTGCTCTCTCGTATGTGCTAAGCGCTTTCGAATCTCGAAGCACATATTGAGGGGAGCAAAACCATCGAGTACAAAAGTTTTTAAAAGAGATTATAAAGTACCTTGATTGTGTTTTCAAATGGTTTTCTTAATGGATTTTGTGATTGTGGATGTGCTTCAATAGAACTCTTGCCTCTATGTGATAAAAATGATTTCAAAAATCCTATGCACATATTGAGGGGGAGAATTTTACCAAGAAAATCAAATGGCTTTTTCGTATGAAAATTGTGATCAAAGAAAATATTTCAAAGTCCTCTTGCCTCCTTGTGCTAAACAATTTCTAAATCATACGCACATGTTGAGGGGGAGGTTTTCTAAATGATCAAAACTATTAAGGTACAAAATGCTTTGATCTCGTATCACAAGTACCTTGATTGTTTTTCCAAATGATTTTTCAATTGGTTTCATGGAAGAATGAACAATACCAAAAGACCGACCAATTTACTTTATGCATGGTGTTATAAGGATGGTTAGGTTAGGTATTTGTTCCCACGATCCGCGAACCGGATGGATCTACCGAGGACAATCCACTAGATAGTGTAGAGTCTTTAGGTATGATGAAAAAGGAGAAAAGTGAGATATGGGAAGAGTGCGGATGAGGCAGGCTAGTCTTGGAATTAACCCAACAAGGTTCTAGTAATGAAGTCTCGGTAAGCAATGAAGGGTTGAAGAATGAAAAGAACCGAATGTGAAAAAGGGTGAAAAGAAATAGCCCTCCATCAATTCAACCTTAGGGCGATAACGGGTTCAATACATATGCTCTTGGTGTTTACCAAGGTAACGGTATTGAAGACAAGACATCATGGACCCGATGATGCCTTTGCACTAAACTTCCCAAACCACTCAAGTTCCTCTTAAAAGGGCTTGTTTCATTCTCACGGGAACCGACATTATCTATCGACTTTCTCTTAGAGATTGTTGATATTGAAGAAGGAGACCCTCTCCTAGTCTCCGACACGGGAACCAAAATGCACTATTGAGTCTAGAGCCAAGAGATCATCCACAATATCTCGTTAGGACACTAAATTCTTGAAGACTTGCTTTTCACACAATGTGGAAAGTAAGTACATATTAAGAGTCCTCGCATTATCCTTGTGGTATTGCCGGAACATCCGAGTGATATGAAAATATTCACGATGAAGATGGAAATCCTTCTAGAGCCAACATCAAACAAGCTCTTGGTGGGTGACATGTGAGATCTTCTTGTAAGATCAAACTTGTGACAAGCGGATAGAAACAATGGGGCGATTCGGTCTTGAATCAACCTTGGTCCAGAATGGAATTGACGAATACTTTTGGAAAAACCGTTCGATGTGCAAACCTTCTTTTCTCTAGCACGTCGAATGTGTACTTATGTTTTCAAACACAAAAGTATCTCGATTGAAAAATACTTTTAGAAAAACCGTTCGATGTGCGAATCTCTTCTTTTCGCTATACGTCGAATGTGTACTCATTCTCTAATACAAAAAGTATTTTGTTTGAAAATTGATCTTTCTCATAAAACCTTCGTCGTATTGCAAAACTCTTTCTTCAAGCGATGCGATTGTTTTCAAATCATTTTTCATCAATCGGTGAATCTCAATTATTGGTTCACTCACTCCGTGTTGTCTTCTTTGAGACGTTCGGTTTGAGAACAGCTAGAACAATGCGAAACCACATCAAGGAGATTCTTAGAAATCCTACGATCACAGGCGATTTATCTTGATCAGCGGGGAACCGTGGGTCGTGTACCTCAATTCAATGAAGTGATCAAAGACACTTTCGTGTGTTTTATTGCTAACTATTGTTTGCGGTACACTTGGGCGGTTGCGGTGATCGAAATTGAGGAGTCAATCAAAGCCGCATGCTCACAGCATCCACACTTAATTTGAAGAAATCATGACGGTGCATATCTACATAACACGGCTCGATATTTCATACTATGCTTATGCTTCACTGCAAATATCATGAACCGATGGGCTTCCGCTACTCGATGGAAAGATGTCATGATTCAAAAGTGTGAGCATGTCGGTCCAAAAGTCACAACTTCACATGATGGCAACACAATAAAGGGTGATCCGAGATTTCACGTGGTGATGATCTCAATGAAGCTCGAAGATCATCTAAGATGTGGATCGGTTCAAAGACCTCCACCGAAAGTACAAATCAATGCGGACTTTGAAGTTGCACTACAAAAGCACAAAGATTGCGGAATTGAAGAATTGAAGTCTCGAGCTCAAGAACAAAGACAAGAATAGAATGCTAGGATTCAAATGTAAAACATGGGGTGACCTCCTTAGGGAGATTGTTAGGAATTAGAAAATTCCATAGTGAAGTATCGGTCACCCCAAATGTTATCTAGCTTAAGTTAGCTCGTAGACTTGTCGTTAGTTACGTTATTTATCGTTTATTAGTTAGTTATTAGTTTAGTTTAGCGTAGTGCAACACCGTGGAGGAAGGACGGGTCTTTACCCATTGTATCCCCGATCCACAGCCGATAGGAGGTCGTGTATTGTGTAAGTATAAATACCCTTCCATCCATGGAAGGGTGGTGCTCTCATAATCTAACATTCAACATTTGTGAACCAAGTCTCTAGCAAGAACACCCTATCTTTCTCTCTAAATATGGCAAACATGTATTTTGATCATCCAAGACCACCGAATCATCAACACAATAAAAATAACGATCCTTAATCAGATTAACTAGATTACAAACCCGCGGCGTCACTTTATGATTTGTGACGCCGTCGGTCCATCATGGGGTTTCGTCTTGGCCACGTTAGTCTTGGCGACGGCATCACCTTATGCTTGTGACGCCGTCCCTTCGACCTCGATGCCGTCGGATCAAATCTAGGCCGTCGAGTTGCGACGACCTACTCTTTTAAAGACCGACACCGTCCACTTGAAAATAAGCAATTTAGCTCTTGAGCCGTCACAAAAGTGATGCGACGGCGTCACGAGATAACACCCGACGCCATCCCTTGTATTTCAAAGACTTGAGTATCTCGATTCTTGACTTTGGCCATTTTCTTCAGATATCCGCGCCTTTTCGTCCAAATAAGTGCCATTCCGGCAATTTGCCTTCAAGAGACCTAAGAAGTGAAAAGGAACGATATTAAGTAATAACGAATACAAAGTGATCAAATAAGGGCTTAAACGACCCTAAAAAGGTACATTTTAAAACCTTATGAAATATCCCTACACTTGGTATTTGCTTGTCCTCAAGCAAATGTGCTTTTAGCCAATTAATTTATAAGTTAGGGGTCATGAAGCATTGGTTTAAAACAATCCACAACACATATAAGCCCATAAAGTTATAACAAGCACGGAATTACATACTAGCACCTCACATGGGGTGTTTGGATACTCACATCTCTGGGTGTATATGAAATATAACAAGTTGGAAATGGAAGATAAACACTCATTAACCGGTCCTAGTACATAGATTACCATAGGCTTGAGAATAGATCAAACCTCAATCGCTTTGGCGTAAGCACCTAGGAAAGACTATCAAAGAGGTCTTTAAAGGGTTGTAATGTTAGGCTTACGGTAGGAAACAAAGGGTTTGGTGGGATAGGCTATTTAGTGGTGGCAAGTCAAAAATCTTTATGTTACAAGCATACGAAGAATGGCGTTGGTAAGCCAAGACTCGACACTCTAAACTCTAGATAACTGAAACAAACAAACAAACATAAATTTAAAGATAGATGTAGGATGGTAGCCCGTATGTTTTTGTTTTTGTTTTTTTTTGAACACTCTATTTTTTCTTTTCTATTTTTCTATTTTTTTCGATTTTTTTTTTCATACACTTTTACTCTACCATCCTCTACGGTAACATCAAAATGATAGGGATTTGTAGGCACATCCCTACACTTGAGTTTTTATTACTCTAACACTAATTTGACCCGAATTGAAAAGATCAAAACACTTGGAGTATATTATTACGCAAATAAAGGAAATTTGAATTTAACGTTCCTTTCGTCATTTCATAAACTTTAACTTTTCCCATGAGTCCCAATCGTCCCAAAACGTGTACAAAGGATATGACTCGACTTAGCAACTTATGCAAGCAACTAGATAATTGAACTAAGGGTTTAGTGTGATAACAATAATGCACTAAAAGTGAGTGCATACAAGGTAGGCTAAGGCGATTTGGGTGTACATTTGGGGTGGGGTGTAAACAATGCTCTTCATTGATATTACGAAAACCGAAATATCACGAGAACCGCGAAAAGGATAGGCTCTAAGGGGTTAACTAGGGTATCGTGTACTAAAGATGAGTACAACGCAAAGGTGTGGGGAATTACTCAACCGATGTGGAAGAAGTAATTATATTACTGGTATTAAACAAGGGTTATCCTAATGCCTCTTATCATTTAGTTATTCCTAACTACACAAGTGTAGTCTTACTAGCAATCTCGGGATGCATCACAAAACAAGTTCTAGAATCTATTACACTACCGGTTCACGCTCTAGGCATTAAAGATGAATGCTTTAATTCCTACTAATCTAAGGGCGATCCTCACATTTTGGGTGTAATTTAAGTGGTAAAGGGTTTTTGTGCTAGTCATATAACTTCCTATCCATGAGACGCTTTTGTTAAGACTAATGGCCCACTCCTATATGTCATGAAAATTTTTAAATTTGGTGCTAAAATTACCCTAACCGGCATTTTCTCATGGTTCATTACACAAATACAATTGGACAAAGAAAATAATCGAGGATAAGCATAGTTTCAAAGTTCCGTTTTATTTTCCTCCCTACACTTAAACCGAACATTGTCTCCAATGTTCCCGAAAGTATCAAAGTTATGATAATAGGAGGTAATTAAAATGAAAGAAACTAGTACTCCCCGATTAGCTCGGTAGGATCCGTGTGAAGTAGTGGTTAAATCTTTCTTCAAGAAGAATGTATGCGTTAAAGTTTCTTCCAATCTTTTGTATTTTCTTCTTGATAAATAAAACCCGCACACTTTAAGAAAAGACAACCCAACGCATCAAACCGAACAAACAAAAATCTCAACAAGATGTAATTCGGACTTAAATAAGATATAATGCTTGTGGAATGGATGTTTGTAGATTTTCTAGATAATTAAGACACGGAAAATTCCAAAAATTTATAAGTAGCACGAAAACGAGAAAAAGTTAGAAGTTGTTTTACTCCTCCGGGCCGTCAGTTGTGATCTGACGTCAGTTATCATGACCAAAGCGGTATGCGATTTTACGGAAAAAATGGAAAATTTTTATCTCTAAAATGGAAAATTTCCCGCAAAACATCCATTATGACTTGATACAAGCATTTGACTCTAACAAACACACATGTATATCTTTTAAATAATTGTAATTCTCATGTTCACGTTTCTTTTGAAAACGTGTGTAATCCTCCCTACACTTATCCCTTATGTAAAATACCTTTATATGTAACTAAGACAAGGTTAAAGACAAAATAAAGCATTTTTACAAATTCAAACATGAGAATAAACAATCAATAAAAGATATACGACACACAAATAAAAAAGAAAAACAAATACACATGGGTTGCCTCCCAAGAAGCGCTTGTTTTTTTTCGAGTCACGAGCTTGACTCTACCCTTATTTAACGGATAAGGGGGAGGTTTTTCCTACACTTAAGCTTAAGTGCGGGTGATAGTAGCGATACACACCCTTAGGGTGGAAATTTACTACGTGAGGAGAGGGTGATGGGTGATTTATATGCTCAAAGGAGTGTGCCCCATTCATTATAACCTTACCTAATTCTATTGGTGTAGCGGGTGAATCAAATATCTCTCCTAAAAATGGATCATCTTCTATTAACTTCAAAAGATTCTTAGTTAAGTATCCATCTTGACCTAATAAACCCGGTCTAAACCCATAATGTTTCTTGTTATCAACCATGAATGGGTGATATAAGTGCGTAAGGTTATGGGTTACTCCTATATTAGCTTCCACTCTACATGGCCTAGAGTCTACCACATTTATCAAGCAACTACCTGGATTATTTATTTTGATGGGTGGATTGGGGCCTAATTCAATTCCAAGATTCACATCTAAAGACGGAAAACTGGGTAAGGTTTTTGGTTGAGGCTCCGTTTTATCAAAATTAGGAACTTCCCTAGGACTAAGAGAGAGGTCATGACAACAAGCATCTAAACCTACATTCTCTAGTGGCGTTTGGTCCAAAGGTTCTATATCAATCGGGGTTCCTATAGTCTATTCTACTTCTCCCGGGTAAGTTATAGGCGATGTGTGTTCCTCAAGTGATGGTAGGGCTTGTGGACTTGGAGTTTCCACCTCATTCTCCATTATATCTAGATCTCCTAAAAGTTCATGTGTTTTAGTATGATCTAACCCAAATACACTCATAAGTATCTCAAATCCTTCTTTAGCCATTTCAAATTCTTGGTCCGATTCATAAGAATCATTCTCAAAAATTTGATCACTATGTTCTATTTGCCTAATGGATTCCTCATGCGTGTCATATGTTTTGAAATCTATCCCACGCATGCAACTAGGCAATTCAACTATAACCATCTCACAATCTTGTTCGAGTTTAGGTTCCATGTTCTTAAAAACTAGGTCTTTTGATCATGATGCCTAAGGTTGGATAAATCCTCCTTATCCATTTCCTCAAGTTGTGACGGTGATGGTTTATGCTTATGAGGCTTTTCTCAAAAATTTCGGGCGTCTCACTAAAAGGAGTTGATTCTAACAATGATCGTTGAATAGAAGCCACACAAGCACAAAATTTATCAAATCCATCCAACGTTACACCCGTCTCCTTTTGGATATCTCTAACATCACTCACAAATTCATTAGAATAATAAAAGCAACCCAATCATGAAATTCAATTGTTCCTCATTTGTTAATGATTCAAATGCAACTTCACTTGCCATAGCGACAAATGAAAAGGGTTTCTGAACACAAACACAAAGAAGGGGATAGACTACGAGGAAGCTAAAATTGGAAAAAAGCTTACTTGATAGGAATCAATCAAGGAAACCTAAGCGAGGTGGACTCTAACTATCTATTCTATTCCCGGTGTGCGCAAAAACTTGATAACGCTACACGGGTCGTTCGGGGTCAAAGGAACTTCCTTTTCTTGAGCAAGTTTTATAACACCTAAGCGATGAACTTAATCGTTGTAGTGTAGTATTAGGGTAAGCCACGGGTATTGATATCATTCTCTGGGGAATAGGAATGGTGCTGAGAAGTTACTACGCTAAGGTTGGGGTTGAGGAAGATTATTTTTTATCTTTTTATATTTTTAAGAAAAGGAAAGGTACGAATCTCGGGGTTTGGATTTGGGGGTTGGTATTTCTACCGATTACTCTACTTGTCTAATTATCTAATCTAAGGTGTATGTAGTCTATGTCTAATTATTGTGTGCTCGTATGATGGTTTAAAGATGTGTTTACTTAGGTTTTATTACTCCTTAATTATCTCCTATTGATGGTTGAATTGTCACGTCCTTATTCTTAATCGCGTTGTGTGTCTAAAGTCGTAGGGTATGCGTTTGTCCCTAACTCTTTGAAACTACCAAAGGGTCTCGTCTACAAAATCTCTAGGAATTATAAACTCTAACTCTAAGGTACTCTTTGGATGGTTTAGCCTACAACTACTCTAGGTGTTATAGTCTAAGGTTCACAAAGATTAATCAAGCATTAACTACACAACGAATGACCTATCGCATTACTAGATCATTAACAATTAAGATAAGAGACAACCAATGAATATTCAATAGTTAAGTTTCATATTCCCTAAGTAAACACACAAGTAAATTAGCCGACATGGAGAACATGCAAGCATACACACAAGTAATTGAAGACATAATTGAATTAATGAAGTAAAACACTTATCTTGATTTAAGATAGGGTTTGGAACCCTAAAATCTTGTACAAGACAAACCTTGGTTCGGTTTAGGTTTTACTCCAAAAGACTACACACTTGAAAACTAAAAATTCGGATTCTATATATAAGATTACAATCGCGACGGCGTCACTTTATGATTTGTGACGCCGGGTCGCCATCATTAGGGTTTCGTCTTGGCCACGTTAGTCTTGCGACGGCGTTACCTTATGCTTGTGACGCCGTCCCTTCGCCTCGGACGTTCGGATCAAATCTAGGTTTATCTCGAGTTGCGATGACCTACTCTTTTAAAGCGACACCGTCACTTGAAAATAAGCAATTTGGCTCTTGAGCCGTCACAAAAGTGATGCGACGGCGTCCACAGATAACACCGACGCCGTCCCTTGTATTTCAAAGAACTTGAGTGTCTCGATTCTTGACTTTAGCCATTTTCTTCGTATATCCGCGCCTTTTCGTCCAAATAAGTGCCATTCCAGCTATTTGCCTTCAAGAGACCTAAAAAGTGAAAATGAACGATATTAAGTAATAACGGATACAAAAGTGATCAAATAAGGGCTTAAACGACTCCTCAAAAAGGTACATTTTAAAACCTTATCAACGAGTTATATGATGCACTTTGTAGATGCTCGACTAAAGCTCCCCCTAGCTCGAGGGTGTCATGAAGAACCTAAAAAATAAGTAAACCTCGTCTAAATACAAGTCGCCATATACAAACCCATGTATATGAGTGAACCTACAAAGAAAAATTAGTATAAAAATTCGTCCATATATAGACGAGAATCCCATACATATCAAAGTGTATATATATGAACCTATAAAGAAAGGATTAGTGTCAAAAAGAGAATAATCCTACTACTTGCATCATCGTGGTTGGTTTAGAGGTTGTAAGGTTGTTCAAGATGAGAAAATAAATGTATTTGGGGATGAGATGCATTTCATTACGAAATTCACTTGGCTTTTGACAACATAGATGTTTGTGGAGGATTGTTGAGTGACCATGAATTGTAGTGGTAGTGAGACACTTGTAGAATGTGGTTAACACAAGTAGCTTGTGGTTTGAGGTTGTGGTTGACACAAGTAGGATGTGGTAGAACATGAAACATACTTCATCACGTAGTTCATGAACTAGACCTTGGACATGGTGATGATGATAGAAATCATCATTATGACTTAGAGGTATGGAAGTTGTGGTAGAGGTGATGAGAGGTCAAGTTTTACTAGGTAATAAAGTGACTAAAGAGTATCAAGGGATGGTGATGAAAGGTATCAATGTGACTCTTTTTGTTGACTCGGTTGATGACTCAATAGAGGTGGTAGACATGATGACTTTATGACTAATGAAAAAAGTGGAGGAAGATGGTTAAGATGATGCAAGATTAGGAATATATAAAAAATGTACGAATGAGCACAACTTGACTTGATGATGAAATTGACCATAGTCAACCTACAAGAATCCAAATGAGTTAGTACAAAAGGAAAACATTTATACAAATGGAGAAATTGTTCACATAATATCATGAAAAGAAAAGAAAGAACATGTAAATAATCACATAAACACAACTCATTTATAAACATATAAGAAACTGATAATCCTAAGTGTTGAGCAAGTGTTTGAGTGGAAAAAGAAAATTTGAAATGATTATCTCAAGAGATAATGTACCTTATGTTCCCCGATTCAATCGGTTCCCTCACTAGAAGGATCCGGCTAGCTTAGGTCTAGGGATTCGGCTAACAGATGAGGTGAAAAGGAGGTGATTGGATTCTATCAAGGTCTAGCACCTACCTATCCTAAGTTACTCAGTCTATTAAGTGTCTTACATGGCATGAGACCTAAGTGGTCAAGACTAATGAGTGAGATTTGTCAATGATGGCTTTAGTGGGGAAAATGGAGTTTTAGAAACACAAATGAGTGATCATGGATGACACTAAGTGTTTTGAGGATGGTGAATGGTTATAGGAACTAGATGGTGGTTAAAGGAAAATTTAGAAAATTTCTTAAAAATCATAAGAAATGAAAAACTAGTTTTTGGAGCATTTTAAAGTAAAGATGACTAAAATCAATTTGCTAAAATTGAAAGAAATATCAAACTAGGTATTTGAGTTGAGAGGAACAATGTGTAAACATTGTAGCGGAAAGATGATGAGTTTTGAAGTAATGATAAATCAAAAATACTTTGAATGTGATCCTAAGTCATCTATGAGTGAATGTGAGATCAACTGGGCCTAAGGAAAGTTTAAGTGGTCCTAATGTAGCATGTTTAATTAGTCCAATAAGGTCTGGAAGGTTGGATTGATGCAAGGAGGCTAAAAAGGAACTTCTGTCCACCCGGATCCCACGGATCCTTCACTTGAGGGATCCGTCTAGTTATATCTAAGGGATCCGGCCCGAGATGATTTTCTTATGTAATAGTTGCAAAATTTTGCTCTATGTTTGAATTTTGAAACTAATGATTTCTACACAAGTATACATATATACAAGTTAAGCATAGCAAGGAGAGCATGTAGAAATAACACATAGGCAATCAAATGAGATTGAGCTTACAAATAACACGAGAGGTTTAGGGGTCAAAGGAACTTCCTTTTCGTCGAGCAAGTTTTTCAACACCCTAGCGCAAAGAACCTAATCGCTTGTAGTGTAGTATTAGGGTAAGCCACGGAATTGATATCGTTCTCTAGGGAATAGGAATGCTAGTGAGAGGTTACTACGCTAAGGTTGGGGTTGAGGAAGATTATTTTTATCTTTTATATTTTTAGGAAATGGAAAGGTACGAATCTCGGGTTTGGATTTGGGGTTTGGTATTTCACCGATTACTTCTACTATCTAATTATCTAATTAACTAAGGTGAGGGTAGTCTATGTCTAATTATTGTGTGCTCGTATGGTGGTTTAAAGATGTGTTTACTTAGGTTTTATTACTCCTTAATTATCTCCTATTGATGGTTGAATTGTCACGTCCTTATTCTTAATCGCGTTGTGTCTAAGGTCGTAGGGTATGCGTTTGTCCCTACTCTTTGAAACTACCAAAGGTTATCGCCTACAAAGTCTCTAGGATTTATAAACTTTAACTCTAAGGTACTCTTCGGATGGTTTAGCCTACAACAACTCTAGGTGCTATAAACTAAGGTTCACAAAGATTAATCAAGCATTAACTACACAACGAATGACCTATCGCATTACTAGATCATTAACAATTAAGATAAGAGACAACCAATCAATATTCAATAATTAAGTTTCATATACCCTAAGCAAACACACAAGTAAATTAGCTTGGACATGGAGAACATGCAAGCATACACACAAGTAATTGAAGACATAATTAAATTAATGAAGTAAAACACTTATCTTGATGTAAGATAGGGTTTGGAACCCTAAAATACTTGTACAAGACAACCTTGGTTCGGTTTAGGTTTTACTCCAAAAGACTACACACCGAAAACTAAAAATTCGGATTCTATATATAAGATTACATTCGCGACGGCGCCACCTTTTAATTTGTGACGCCGCCGGTCGCCGTTATTAGAGTTTCGCCTTGGCCACGTTAGTCTTGCGACGGCGTCACCTTATGCTTGTGACGCCGTCCCCTTCGCCTCGACGCCGTCTCGATCAAATCTAGGCCGTCCGAGTTGCGACGACCTACTCTTTTAAAGCCCCGACACCGCCACTTGTAAATAAGCAATTTGGCTACCGAGCCATCACAAAAGTGATGCGACGGCATCGCAGAGATAACACCGACGCCGTCCCCTCGGGCCCAAAGATCCGAGTGGCTCGATTCTTGACTTTGGCCATTTTCTTCAGATATTCGCGCCTTTTCGTCCGAATAAGTGTCATTCCAAGATTTTGCCTTCAAGATACCTAAAAGTGAAAAGGAACGATATTAAGTAATAACGGATACAAAAGTGATCAAATAAGGGCTTAAACGACCCTCAAAAGGTACATTTTAAAACCTTATCAAATATCCCTACACTTGGTATTTGCTTGTCCTCAAGCAAATGTGCTTTTAGCCAATTAATTTATAAGTTAGGGGTCATGAAGCATTGGTTTAAAACAATCCACAACACATATAAGCCCCAAAAAGTCATAACAAGCACGGAAATTATATACTAGCACCTCACATGGGGTGTTTGGATACTCACATCTCTCGGTGTATATGAAATATAACAAGTTGGAAATGGAAGATAAACACTCATTAACCGGTCCTAGTACATAGATTACCATAGGCTTGAGACTAGATCAAACCTCCATCGCTTTGGCGTAAGCACCTAGGAAAGACTATCCAAGAGGACTTTTAAAGGGTTGTAATGTTAGGCTTACGGTAGGGAAACAAAGGGTTTGGTGGGATAGGCTATTTAGTGGTGGCAAGTCAAAATCTTTTGTTACAAGCATGCGAAGAATGGCGCTAAGCCAAGACTCGACACTCTAGACTCTAGATAACTGAAACAAACAAACATAAATTAAAGATAGATGTAGGATGGTAGCCCGTTTTTTTTTTTTTTTTTTTTTTTTTTTTTTCTTTTCTCTTTTCTATTTTTTTCGATTTTTTTTCATACACTTTACTCTACCATCCTCTATAGTAACATCAAAATGATAGGGATTTATAGGCACATCCCTACACTTGAGTTTTTATTACTCTAACACTAATTTGACCCGAATTGAAAAGATCAAAACACTTGGAGTACATTATTACGCAAATAAAGGAATTTGAATTTAACGCTCCTTCCGTCATTTCATAAACTTTAACTTTTCCCATGAGTCCCAATCGTCCCAAAACGTGTACAAAGGATATGACTCGACTTAGCAACTTATGCAAGCAACTAGATAATTGAACTAAGGGTTTTAGGGTGATAACAATAATGCACTAAAAGTGAGTGCATATAAGGTAGGCTAAGGCGATTTGGGTGTACATTTGGGGTGGGGTGTAAACAATGCTCTTCATTGATATTCGGAAAAATGAAACATCACGAGAACCGCGAAAAGGATAGGCTCGAGGGGTTAACTAGGGTATCGTGTACTAAAGATGAGTACAACGCAAAGGTGTGGGGGAATTACTCAACCGATGTGGAAGAAGTAATTATATTACGGGTATAAAACAAGGGTTATCCTAATGCCTCTTATCATTTAGTTATTCCTAACTACACAAGTGTAGTCTTACTAGCGATCTCGGGATGCATCACAAAACAAGTTCTAGAATCTAATATACTACCGGTTCACACACTAAGCATTAAAGATGAATGCTTTAATTCCTACTAATCTAAGGGCGATCCTCACATTTTGGGTGGAATTTAAGTGGTAAAGGGTTTTTGTGCTAGTCATATAACTTCCTATCCATGAGACGCTTTTGTTAAGACTAATGGCCCACTCCTATATGTCATGAAAATTTTAAATTTGGTGCCAAAATTACCCTAACCGACATTTTCTCATGGTTTATTACGCAAATGCAATTGGACAAAGCAAATAATCAAGGATAAGCATAGTTTCAAAGTTCCCATTTATTTTCCTCCCTACACTTAAACCGAACATTGTCCCCAATGTTCCCCGAAAGTATCAAAGTTATGATAATGGAAGGTAATAAAAGATGAAAGAAACTAGTACTCCCCTGATTAGCTCGGTAGGATCCTGTAAAGTGGTGGTTATATTTTTCTTCAAGAAGAACGTTTGCGCTCCTTCTCATCTTATGTATCTCCTTCTTGATAAATTAAACCTGCACACTTGAAGAAAACAAACGAAACCTTCGCGTAAAATCAGCGGTAATAATATATATAAGACTCTACTAAACTAGGATATAATGCTTGTGGAATGGATGTTTACTGCATTTCGGAAAATTAAGACCGAAAATTCCAAAAATTATAAGTAGCTCGTAAAACGAGAAAAGTAATCGCTTATTTTGCTCCTTCCCGACGCCGTCAGTTGCGATCTCGACGTCAGTTATCCCGACAAAACCGGTCTGCGATTTTCGGAAAAATTCGGAAAATTTACATCTTTAGAATCTGGAAAATTTCCGCAAAACATCCATTATGACTCGATACAAGCATTTGACTCGAACAAACACACATGTATATCTTTTAATCAATTGAAATTCTCATGTTTACGCTTTCTTTTGAAAACGTGTGTAATCCTCCCTACACTTATCCTTTATGTGGAATACCTTTATATGTAATTAAGACAAGGTTAAAAACAAAATAAAGCATATTTACAAATTTAAACATGAGATTAAGCAATTAATAAAAGATATATGACACAAACAAGCAAAGAATTAAGCATGGGTTGCCTCCCACGAAGAGCTTTTCTTTATTTATGAGTCTTGTAGCTAGACTCGTAGTCGTGCCCCTACGTTCGATATAAGTAAGCCTATCCTTAACAATGTCATAAGGATCAAACTTATCATTTAAGTTCCTAGTAGTACGTTTGGTTCGATATGCCTTTTCAAACTTCTCTCCATCGGGATCATAGATTGTTATCCTAATGTGCCACTCTCCATTACCATCACTAGGCGGTCTATCCCAATCCCATTTATGTTTAGGCTTCTCAACTTTCCACTTATTCATGACAAGGTTGACGGGCAAGCTTCCTAGGAACTCGGTCATCTTCCTAAATACTAAGGCGTCCTCGAACGGGTTCACTTCCATGTCCCTAGCCATTTCTTTTTCATGGAAAGTTGCTTTACTAGCAAAGGCTTCATCTAGGTAGAAAGGTCGTTGGGGACCTATGAGGTTCTTATCTATCCAAGGCCCATATCTAGAAGGCGTTCTATCCAACCTAATCTCATGTGGAATTTCCTCTTCTTTGTAGTACGATGCTTTTGACATCGTAAATTGACCTAGCACTCCCCTCTCCTACCACTATCTTGGACATCTTACAATCGATGATGGCACTAGCGGTAGCTAAGAATCCTCTTCCTACTAGCAATGGGCATGTCGGGTCCTTATTCATGTCTAGCACATGGAAGTCGGCCAAAAGAGTCAACTCTCCTACGTGTACTACCATGTCTTTTATTATCCCTACCGGATATGCAACACTACCGTCCGCTAGACCTAAGATGGTTTCCGTTGGTTCTATCTTACCTAAGTTAAGGCTTCTATGGAGGGACAACGGAACAAGATTGATGCATGATCCTAAGTCGGCTAGAGCATCGAGAGGTTTGGAAGTTCCAAGCCTACACGGAAGAGTAAATAGCCCGGGATCGTCTAACTTCTTAGGTAGATTATTTCGCACAAAGGCGGACCCATGTTTTCCAAGTTTAAGTTCTAACTCATATTTTTCTTTTAAAGCATTATAATAAGGTGCATGAGCTAAGACTTCAAGAACCGGTTTTTCTTGATGGAGTTCCTTGTACTCCTCCTCTAGATTAGGTTCGGGTTCTTGGTTGACGGGTTTCTTAAGAGTAGGTTCTACCAATGGTGCAGGGCCTTGGTACCTCATTTTGGATTGCTTGGAACCCTTGTTGATAGCATTTACCGAGTGAACCGTTGGGTGTGAGGGGCATGGATGTGCACTCTCCCATGGTGAACAAGAACATGAAGTCGATGAAATCGAACTCACTTTTGGGTTCTTTATAGTATCACTTGGGAGTGCTCCAATTTCCCGGTCATTAAAGGCTTTTAAGAGGGCATCGAGCTTGTTTGTCATCTCGCCTTGTCTTTGCTTAAAATCGGCTTCAAGCTTAGTCAATCGAGTTTCTTGAGATGACATGAACCTAGATGCGATTGCCTCAAGATTAGTGGGGTTCCCGGTGCTTGGAGGATTGAACCTATTAGGTGGACTAGATGAGCTTTGGGGTGTGCTTGAGTTTTGGTTCCACTTAAGGTTAGGGTGATTTCTCCATGAGGGGTTGTAAGAGTTTCCTAAGTTGTTTTGTTCGGGCTTGAAAGTGTACCACTTCTCCCGCTCCGCCGGTACGCTGTGAGGCGAGTCCGCAAAAGCTTGTTCGGGGAGTCTTGTGCAATCACGAGTGTCATGGGGACCACTACATAACTCACAAGGTAGAGTGATTTTATTCACTTGATGTGAGGACTTAGGATTTTTGTAGGAGCTCATTAGGAATTTAACTTGATCTTCAAGTTCGAGCATCCTACGGTCGGAAGGTTGTGAGTCAATGGGAGGCAAGGAGATTGCCTTAACAGTTTTGGGCAGCTCACGGGGGTCATTCCAACTTTCGTTGTCATAGAGAGCAAGGTCCTCTATTATACCCCATGATTCTTCCGCGGTGAGATCACTAAGTTTTCCACCGGCCGCTTGGTCAATGGATCGCTTGGTGGGGAAGTTGACATGATCATAGAAAAGTTGGACTTGGAGCCAAAGATCAATGCCGTGATGAGGGACTTTATGAAGTAAGTCCTTGAATCGAGTCCATGCTTCAGAGAGATTCACCTTGACGTTGTTGGAACATCAAGATGTCATTCCTAAGCTTAGTGGTTCTCCCGGTGGGAAAATTTGAGCAAGGAAGCGAGAGGTGAGATCATCCCAACTTGAGATGGAGCCGATGGAAGTCGCTCAAGCCAATTACTAGCTTGGTCCCGTAGAGAAATTGGAAGAGACGCAGCGCGCGGTCTCCCGAGTAGTAGCATCGAGGTCGATGGAATCGACAATTTTAAGGAAATCCTTAAGATGTCGATTAGGATCTTCGAACGAAGTCCATGGAATGCACATCCGCTTTGCACCAACCGGATGGTGTCGGATCGCAGGCCGTAGTTTGGGCTTGATCGGAAGCTCAATGGTGTTCCTATAGCCTAGGTGGCTTGGTCTCGAGTATTCACCAAGAGTACGGCCTCTTGGCGGGTCATTTGGTGGTAGGTTGATGAATGGTGGTTGGTTATCACCTTCCATGATGAAAAGTGATGGGGTTTTACGAACAAAGGTCACGAAGAAGGGGATAGACTACGAGGAAGCTAAAAAATTAGAAAAATTTACTTGATAGGAATCAAGCAAAGAAACCTAAACGAGGTGGACTCCTAACTAGCTATTCTATTCCCGCAATGCGCCAAAAACTTGATACGCTTACACGCGCTGCTCGGGGTCAAAGGAACTTCCTTTCGTCGAGCAAGTTTTTCAACACCCTAGGCAATGAACCTAATCGTTGTAGTGTAGTATTAGGGTAAGCCACGGAATTGATATCGCTCTCTGGGAATAGGAATGCTAGTGAGAGGTTACTACGCTAAGGTTGGGGTTGAGGAAGATTATTTTTTATCTTTTTTTATTTTTTTTCAAGAAATGGAAAGGTACGAATCTCGGGTTTGGATTTGGGGGGTTGGTATTTCTACCGATTACTTCTACTATCTAATTAACTAAGGTGAGGGTAGTCTATGTCTAATTATTGTGTGCTCGTATGGTGGTTTAAAGATGTGTTTACTTAGGTTTTATTACTCCTTAATTATCTCCTATTGATGGTTGAATTGTCACTTCCTTATTCTTAATCGCGTTGTGTGTCTAAGGTCGTAGGGTATGCGTTTGTCCCTACTCTTTGAAACTACCAAAGGTTATCGCCACAAAGTCTCTAGGATTTATAAACTTTAACTCTAAGGTACTCTTCGGATGGTTTAGCCTACAACAACTCTAGGTGCTATAAACTAAGGTTCACAAAGATTAATCAAGCATTAACTACACAACGGATGACCTATCGCATTACTAGATCATTAACAATTAAGATAAGAGACAACCAATCAATATTCAATAATTAAGTTTCATATTCCCTAAGCAAACACACAAGTAAATTAGCCAGACATGGAGAACATGCAAGCATACACACAAGTAATTGAAGACATAATTAAATTAATGAAGTAAAACACTTATCTTGATGTAAGATAGGGTTTGGAACCCTAAAATACTATACAAGACAGCCTTGGTTCGGTTTAGGTTTTTACTCCAAAAGACTACACACCGAAAACTAAAAAATTCGGATTCTATATATAAGATTACATTCGCGACGGCGCCACCTTTAATTTGTGACGCCGCCGGTCGCCGTTATTAGAGTTTCGCCTTGGCCACGTTAGTCTTGCGACGGCGCACCTTATGCTTGTGACGCCGTCCCTTCAGCCTCGACGCCGTGCGGATCAAATCTAGGCCGTCCGAGTTGCGACGACCTACTCTTTTAAAGCCCGACACCGCCACTTGTAAATAAGCAATTTGGCTACTGAGCCGTCACAAAGTGATGCGACGGCGTCGCAGATAACACCGACGCCGCCCCTTCGGGTTTCAGAGTCCGAGTGGCTCGATTCTTGACTTTGGCCATTTTCTTCAGATATTCGCGCCTTTTCGTCCGAATAAGTGTCATTCCAAGATTTTGCCTTCAAGATACCTAAAAGTGAAAAGGAACGATATTAAGTAATAACGGATACAAAAGTGATCAAATAAGGGCTTAAACGACCCTCAAAAGGTACATTTTAAAACCTTATCAACCTAAATATGATCAAAACCTTAATTTCAAAAGAAGACACACTGTTGTTCAAAGACGAAAACATCCGTCTCCAATTAGATCAAAAGTTTGTGCAAAAGTTATTACAAAAAAATGAATTCCTATTATAAATCAATGATTCTGTAAATTTTTGTTTTGAATCAGTTTATGAAATCATTTTTAAATGAAAGTAGACTCAAATACCTTTCAAACGATAGGTGGCACGACTTCCACGGACTTACGGTTAATTAGTTAATTTAGATAAAAATTGTCTTCTGTACCACGGATCCGCCGGATCCCTTCCAAAAGGGATCCGCCCTTTGATAGCAAAGGGATCCACGGATCTAACACAGATTTACAAAAATGCATGTTTTGACCCGACGAAAAGGTTTAACCTTTGTAGACTTTTTAATGAAGTTATATTACCCATTTTAATCTTTATTCAAGCTTGATTAACAAGATATCTAACAACAAAACTTCAAAGATAAAAAAACAAAACACTATTCATATTATGCTTGACTTCACCAAAAATTTGATACAAGGACCTTACTCGCTTTGAAACCATTTGTTTTAAAAACTAGAGCCAACCCGCCTAATACCAATTGTGAAAACGTAGGGGAAGGGGGGGTGAATACGTTCGCTTCAAACTTAAAACTTTTGTATCAAATATAGTATAAACCATCGCATTTGCTAATCTTGACGCGAGGATGCATTTAACGCATTACCACATGTAAGGCCAACCCCTTAATATCACATAAGATTCCGCACGATTAATGGTTCATTATAAATCAAGTTTCACCATTATTAGTCTGGTTTGTTTTTCTTGATCAAGCGTGTCATAATATGTAAAGTGTTAAATATAGTTTATGACTATATGAAAGACCAAGTATGCATCACACACATAAACATCAACCACATAGACAATCAACAATATAAAGCAAGAATAAAAGTAAAGCGATAAGTAAAAGGATAGACAAACCAACACGAAGATTTATAGTGGTTCGGTCACGAATCTCTTCTTCGCCCTACTCCACTCCCCGAGTATCCAACTCGAGAGTTACTTCACTAGATCAACAAACTCCATTCTTGGCGGAGAAAACCTTACACAACGTCGCTTACACTTTTTCCGGTACTAAGCTAAACACCGAGTTCTTCCACGGTAGAACCAAACCTATCACAACGCCGCTACACTTCATCCGTACTAAGCTAAACACCGAGTTCTTCCACGAGGTAGAACCAAACCTATCACAACGTCGCCTACACTTTATCCGGTACAAGGCTAGATACCGAGTCCTTCCACGAGGTAGAACCAAACCTATCACAACGTCGCCTACACTTTATCCGGTACAAGGCTAGATACCTAGTTCCATTACAAAGGAGGAACCATTACCTGACCAACACGACACATCTATGACGCCCGTTATGTTTTGTGGCAAAACATAAAAAACCTTGTGTTTTATGCACAAACACATAAACCATCTAATCTAGTTATAGATACAAGAATATGATACTAGAAAATATCCAAGACAATGTGTCTAATGGATATGAAATCCTAAACTAAACATCAAGAACACAAAGCATGATTTAGTTAGTCTTCTATGAATGAAGATGACAAGTTTCCCAAGCTTGTTGTAGAAGATCTTCATGTGCTTGTATGCTTGTGATGGGTGATCACTTCAAGAGGTAAGGATGCAAGATCTCTAGGCTTGCTTTAGAGGATCACTTGGAGTATGCTTACAACAAATGAAAGTTAAGCATTATGATCATATGAGATGAGGGTGGTTTACATGTTTCCTAATGATCTAAATATGCTAGAAATGGTGGAGAGAAACTATGTGTAAAGGTGTGAAAATATGGTGAAAGTGGCTTGCTATTTATAGGCAAAAGACTAAACTATGTTTATGTCCAAGGATCCCTTCGAGATATCCGACCCTTGTAATTCCAAGGGATCCGTGGGAAATTTGAGGATCCGTGGGACGCTCCTCTTTATCCATGGGTTATGGGTCATGGGTCATGGGTATGAGCCTCGAGTGGCCTCCAGGTACAATGTATCTAGACATTGGGTCATGGGTCTTGGATCATGGATCATGGTATTTACCCAACACTTTTACTTTTGTTTATGTATGTAAGTACTTAAGTGTTTTATATAAACTATTTAACTAAACATGTTTAATAGTTTGTTAGGGGTTTGATCATAACGCAACTTAACAAACATGTACGAACCTGTGTTGTAGCATACAAGGACTTGAGTCGTCGAGAGGTGTTGAGAGTATGTTGAGACAAAATATTATTACAAGTAACTTATACATTTTACGTTATGTGTTACAAGTTACATGTTTGTCATCAACAAAACAAACGAGACTGTATAGATTAAATATCGTAATATTTGCACTAACAAAACAATCTACATTGAAAGAAAGAGTTACAGTTTAAAGAGATTATTGGTTTGAGGGGGAGCTTTTTAAGCTTCTACACGTCAAGATCTATCTTCAGTGACATGCACAACTTGAAGTCTACATTTGAGCTAAGTTACAAATAAAAGATCAAGACATATGCATTGTTTTCAAGTATGCTGATTAAGAGTACAAGACCAGTAAGACTCTAAAGATGAGTCATCATTTGAAGAAAGAGCTTGAGTGTCGCACTCAACTTGCATAAGGAATTCTTAGCATTACGAGCTATAAAGCCAGTTTAGACTTGAAGACAATGTAAGAGCCAAATCTAGTCTATCATCATATACAGGGAGATTGTTTGCCTCAAATGTAAATATAATTTTACTAGATTAGGATTGTTATGACTATAGTTCTATGTATGGGGACTAGGGACTACGGCAGTATTTTGATTATTTTCATTTTGGCTAGAAGGGTGGGAATTGCTAATAACAATTTTCTTATCTTTTATCAAGTTCTCCTCCTTCTTTCTAACCCTCCTTCCCTCTCACTAAAACTCCATACCATTTGATAAATAAACGACCCAACACTTTTAATCATTTAAGAGGATTTACGAATCCAACACTTTTAACCGTCATTAGCTCCCAAAACAGCAGCACGTAATCACTGTCCCCTTTGTGATTAGTCAATGTCTTCCTAAATAGACACTTTGCCTTGTTCTTGTTTGGTGTTTTCCTTCGAAACAGGAATGCATACATCATTAGTTTCAGCCATGTTGGTGAAGCATCGAAACAAAATGTTGTATGAAGAAAAGAACCAAAAATTATTTGCATATGGAAGTTAGACCCTTAATAGAGGATATATGTAGTACGCATGTGTGGATCTATATACATAATGTATAGTAGATGATTGTCGTTAATGTAATAATGATCATTGTGTACAGGCCGGATGTGGGCAGGGGCAACATGGGCCATGGCATAGGGCCTCATTATTTGGAGGGGCACCAATTTTTTCAAAAGCCCAGTTCATATACACATTTGACAGGCCCCAGTTAGAGCCAAATGAAAAAAAAATGCTATTATCAGTTACATATATATCGAGTAATATGTATGTGACGTTCCAGTGTCCCACACACAATAAAAAAGGATCTATAGTTTTGACTTTTAAGTTTTGATATCGATCAGAAAAGACGAACAGTGATACCTGTAGTCCATGCGTCAATTGTTTTGGCTATTCTGCTTGTTTATTTTGAATTTTAAATTGAGTTTTTTAATTTGTTAGGCATTATTTTTCTTCTTTAATGTTATACTTTATTGATTTACTAATTTAGTTATCATATAGTATAAATGCTTAGTAATTATATAGTTTTATTATATAGTTGAGTAATGTAGTTGACTGGTTTTCAGTTTAAAATAAAATGGTCTTTAATTTGAAATAGTATTTTTGGATATTTATAACTTTTTTTAGCATCGATTCGTATATTTGGATATTTTTAACTTTATTTTTAGCTTCGATAACAGTTGTTTTACTTGCATATTTTTCTTTAAGGGGGTCTTTTTTTTTTTATTACGGCACAAGGCATCCAAAATTCCCGAGACGGCCCTGATCGTGTAGATGGTGCAAAAAGTAAAATATGTGCACCCACAACTCCGTGATAATGATTTTTAAAGAAATCATCAAAAGAAATGGATATTGGCTTGTGTATCCCACAAGACCGCCTCCATTCACTCGATATTTAAATGAAAAGCATCAAACGCCCTTAAGAAAGATTCAAAAAGGGGATGTGCACTCCCAAGTAGTGGAAAGATAAGTGCAAATATCAAAAAGAGAAAGAAACACATACGGAAGCAAAATACTGATTTAATGAAAAGAATAAGCTCATCATGTGATATGTTGATTGTCTTTGCGATAAGAGATGGCACTAATTCTATTTGGAATGTACAAATGAAGGACATCATATTAATCTTTTTATAAGGCAGCACAAATTACATAAACAAATGTGGACCAAAGGTGACGGGATTTTTAAACAGTTTTTAGTTCAAACTCTAACCCACTGGAAAAGAATTAGTTTTAGTGGGCGCGCAGCTTGTATATTATCTTCTCGCTGCAAAACCTGTCTTTCACTGTTAGAGATAAAACAATGTTATTGGTGAGAAGAAACAAAGGGTAACAGTTAGCACTTACACCTTCTAATTGACGATCCAGTTAGCGTTGTGCTCCGTGTGTGTCCAGCTAGTAGGTCCTGGATCAAGATAGTGGAGGCTGATACGGAGAGCATTCACAGAAACCACTTTGATAACCAATGGCTGTTAATTATAACGAAATGGAAAGGGTGTCTAGTGCACAATTAAAGTAGGATTAGTCCATATCACAAAAGGATTAAAGATTGTGGAATCCACACGACTGCCACAATCCGTTAAATATAAAATGAATCGATATATTGTAATGTAATTGAGTGTGCAATCGACACAATTTGGAAAAGAAAATTTAAAGAAAAGGCAGGAGTGTGGTATCCACACCACCTACAACACAAAGATAATCCCGAAAGAAGACCACTTCATCATTAATACATTAAACTATTTTCCAAAATCTACTTTCTAGCAACACAACAAAAGAGGAATTAAATAAAGGGTATATTGATATTATCACTTACCATATTACAATTACAGAACTTGACGTTTCTGTTTATTGTTACTGAGAGTGGGAGATCATGATGAAATGAACAACACTCGGTCACCTATTGAGCTAAAAGAATTCAAACCTGGCAAAACTTAGGAGTAACCAGTTGCTTTGAAGAGTAGAGCTCACATAATTACATATAACGGCAAATGATTAAGTTCTTATTAACCAAAGCCGACTTCCAGAACAAAACACTTGATTCTTCAATGTTAGGCATGTTGGGATTTCATAATCATATTGCTAATTATTATCGAGTATACACAGCGGAAACGTCCCAAAGGGATCCTTTTTGATGCACATAAGTTAACACATAAATATACATATATATTTTCTAACCTCTTGGTTTTTCTCGGTTGATCAAGCTCAGATCTTGTTTCTTGTACCTTGTATTACACGAAACACACTAAGCAACTAAAGGAAGTCGCCTCTAAGGTAGCATACACAACACATCAATGGAGTATGCTAGAATGCTAGTTCAAGCTCACAAAGAGCACAACGAAACACACGGTTTTGTGTTGGTTTGATGTTTGGCCAAAAACCCTAAGGGGACGTTTGGTACGCCTGAATCACAAAGAATGGGAATGCAATGCAGAATGGAATGACACAGAAAGAGAATGAATTTGATACAAGAGAATAGATTCTACTGTTTGGCAAAAGTAGAGAATTGAGTGTCAGAATGATTAAAGAATCCATTCCTGTGTTTGGTACAAAAGATAATGAAAATATATTTTATATGAAAATATATTATGAAACTAAAATGTTTGAAATTTCAACAGTATATCATAATTATATCATCTTTATGATTATTAAATGACGATGATACAAAAGTATTATGAGGGAGTAGCTGTTGATGACCTAACATGAATGTCCTTGATATGATCGACATTTAAGTGTTGAACAACCCATGTACTATTTATGAAATTATGAGTAAAAATATTACTTGCGTGCATCAGTAGAAAAAAGAAAACAGAAGGCAAAAAATCAAGTTAAAAATAAGTATAGAACATGGATGCATCTCTTTCATTTATCAAAAGGTTAATAAAAATAACTCACATCATGACTCAAATTTAAGCTATCATGTACTCTTTAATTTGTATTAAACATCTACTCATTTACTAAGCTATCAAAGCAGGCACATGACCAATAATGTCTATGATGAAACAAAAATACTAAAAATATATTACTACATACACTGTACTCAACAAAAGAGAACGGAATTGCATATCATTAAAAATAACGTTTCCATAAAAGTGTCAACTTAAGAACATTTAACTTTAGGATAGTATCATTAAACACATATTACTAAGAAAAAATGTATGTAATCAAGTAAAGCTTAATGAGCACCTAATCTAACGGACCATCCCCAAGTATTTGAATGTAGATAACTTTGTCTTGTTGTGACGATTTTAGAAATATACGGGCCTTACTTGCGTTACTACCAATGATGTGCATGCCCCTAATACGCTGTTGTGGAGTGATATATGGTAATCCTTGTATACTTTCGATAACTTCATCCAATATATCATTAGAAATATAGTTTCGCCAGACCTTTGAAACCTGTTGACTATTATACGATTTTTTTCGTTGTGTGCAAGTGTGTGTAAAAACATAGCAACTTGTTCATCTACTTGGATGTTTTTGCTACTGCATATATAACGAAGGATATGCATACACACCAGTAACATATATACTATCATGTAAACATATTTACTTTCACGTCAGTAACCTATATACTATCATGTATAATATTCATGAACCTGTGTTAAAAATAAATTGTAAACTAATATAGAGAATAAACTATATTTACCTCAATGGCTAGTGAAATTTACGTATGCAGAGAATGAGCAATTGGCTGCTCTAGGGTTTTTTTTTCTTGCTTTGTGAAGTAATGATATGTTAGGAATATATTTTTTTGTACTGGGCTTTTTTCATTCTATGTAGAATTGATAGAGAGAAAGAGCCCTTCTAAAATTCTAATTCCTTATCTTTCTCCACTTTTTTTAAAGAATCAAAATGAGAGAATGAGAATGGTAATTTATTACCCGTTTCCATTCTTTATGTCTAACAAACATTGGAATGAACCTCCTTTCATTTTCTCATCTTTCCATTCCAGCGTACCAAACATCCCCTAAGGGTCTAATGTTGGGAATTCGGGCGACTTTTGCTAGAGGAAGAGAGGAGAGTTTTTGCTTAGGGTTTTGGTAAACAAGTGAGCCAAATAATGAAACAAGGGGTTTATTATATAGAATAAACCTAGCTTAACCTCCAAGCAACACCCTAACCTCCTCTTTGACCCCCGATCGGCCGAATATAGGACTCCCCATGGGTTTCTTATTTGATTTGGGCTATTACCCAATTAATTAGTCCATTACCAATTAATTGTATAAGCCTATTAGTTATTTAAGCTTCTAACGTTAAACTAACGACCGTTAAATCATTTCGTGAACTATTAATAATATAATTAATACATTTATTATAAATATTAATTACACTAATTAAAAGCATACTCTCGGTGTATACATGTGTGCCCCCCAATATACTCACGTATTTCTAGCCGCATAGTTACCGATTATAACTTGAGCATACCAATAAGGCATGCCGAAATTACTTTCATGGACTAGTTTAAGTTGGATCCGGCAACTTGATTTGATTATTAAACCAATATTAAGAGTATGATTTGATTTGATTTGATCCAGGAAAAGCACAATATGCATGTGTCACTGGGTTACACGATAGAACTGTGTGTTTTCTTGTTATAGGCATTGGCTGGATGATCTTACTCTTTTAAACAAATTCTAAAACCAGAATTTCAAGTAAATAGATATTTATATGTAAACTACAGGTAAGGTTAGTACTTGCAACAAATCCTATAACTAGAGAGCACTTGCTATAGCAATATGAAGATAAACTAACACAAGAAAAAAAGGTAAAAGTGATTTAAATCAGCAAGGCATGAGATTAATAAATCTGATTTACATGAGACAAGCCCTTGGATCATTGAAGATCACTAAGAGCTAATTGTAATACAGTAAAACTTCTAATGCAACACTAAAGTGCAGTAGAGCCTATAAATTTGGTCAGTGCAAAAGTAATGGCCATAGCCATCCACCCTCCAATCAGAATTCGGAAACACGACTTAACAACAGCAGTCCTCCCTAAAACAGCTCCAATCCACCCAAAAGCCACAAGTGCCAAACTCACTGTGGCTACAACTACACCAAGCCTAACCTTATGGTCCCCTATAAAAGCAGCAGCAAGTAAGGGTAAGATGGCCCCTAACATAAATGCTATGGCTGATGCTGCAGCAGCCAGAACCGGATTCGGCAATGCTTCCTTCTCTAGTTTGTTATCTCTCTTCATCTGAGCCATTTCTACATCTCGCTGAGAGTAGACAGAAACAAATTCACCAATAGCCATACTGCATGCACCAGCAACTAAACCAGCAAAGCCTGTAAGAATCATGGCTCTAACATCTTGTTTAACAGCTCCAATACCCATCATCAACGATGCAACTGAAACTAAGCCATCAGTGGCTCCCAGAACAGCAGCACGCAGCCACTGTCCTCTTTGTGAGTAGTCAAAGTCTTCATTGCCTTGTGCGTGTTTGGTGTTTTCCTCAGTAACTGGAATGCATATATCGTTTTTTGCAGCCATGCATGTGAGTGAAATAAGGAAAGAGAATGTTATTTTTTTTTTTTTTAAATTGTCTATTGAACTAAGACAAGAAATAGATATGACTTGCTTGTGGAAGATACAGTGCCTCGTATAGGATATATATAGTATGCATGTGTGGGACTACATATATATTGTATCATATATATTTGAATATAATGATCAAATTTTGATGGTGAAAAAAGTTATATAGTGTGCAATCCACAAGCCCCTGATAATGATAGTTTATGAAAGCATCCTAAAATAATGTTTATAGGCTCGTGGAATTCACACACCATTCACCCGCTTTTTATATTAAATGGGATAAGCATCAAAGGGCCTTTATAAAGAAATATAAAGGGTCTGCGCATTCGCATGTAGTGGGAAGCTATATAACCAAAAATATGAAAGGCCAGAGTGGATTTCACACGAAGGAAACTAACTGCATACAGATGAACCTTAAAATATAAAAAACAGTTAGCTGCTTGTGTGATATGTTGATTTCTAGCTATTGTGATAGGAAAGTGCTAATACTCCTAGGTAAATATATATATATATATATATATATATATATATATATATATATATATATATATATATATATATATATATATATATATATATATATATATACCCAACTTGCTCGCCCCGGTCCTTCCTTTCTATTCCTCGGTAAGTGGACCGTAGGAGCATGGGGGCGTATCTCGCTTGACCGATAGAAAGCATCCTCTTTTGTCCCTCCAGGCCCAACCACCGACTCCTCCCGAATTGCGTTATCGAGCCGAGCCAGAATGGCCGTTAGTGGACACCCACCTTCACCGTTAGAGGCCCTCTTTAATACATTAAGAAAAGATGTTCCAGGGGCCGAAGACTGGTCGCCGTCACCGGGCCGGGCGAATCTAAGTTCTCTTCCGTCAACTGTCCACCCAAATAAGTGCAAAAACAAAGTAGAATCACGCAACGCAAAAGGATTATATCCATTAATAAGTTGTGAAGAGTTTAACCATAAATAATCTCGTCGCAAGGCTCATTTTGAGTTGTGGGTCATAGGGCGGGCAGCTTTTATATATATATATATATATATATATATACTAGAAGGTACCACATGAATGCGGCATGGCATCTTAGAACTATTTTGTATGCAGAAATGTTTTCATTTTAAACCTTCCTTTCATAAAGACGTCCCAAATACTTTATAACTAAGTAGATATATATTTTCAAAAGTAGAACATCTAAATTATTAATAGTGTAAATAATTATCACTTTTATTTTTAAAATTTTAGCATTAAATTGGTGGTCATAAATTTAGTGAGCTTTATTTTTTTTTTCTTTTATAAACAATTCTATTAAATATATCATTATTGTAGGGGGTTACTATATAGTTTTAATGAGACTTAAATTTTTTAAATTTACATTAATTTTCTAATTTTCCTTTTATAGTAATGTTTTTTGTCTTAAAATTTTAAGACTTCCTTTTATAGGAAGTCCTAAATGCTTTATAATGTAGTATATATATATATATATATATATATATATATATATATATATATATATATATATATATATATGTAGCTGCTCAATACGTAACCATTTTTATGTACGTAACTTTACGCAACCATATAAACTAATCTAGGCCATTGGATGAGTTTAATCAATGGCTATAGTAAATTGTGTCATTTATGTAATTAATAGAAAATGAGGTTATTACTTTTAAAGCTGGAAGGATAATATAGGTATTTTGTTTTCACCCTTAAAAAGTTGCTCAAAACCAACCGCTCCTCTCTTCTCCAGATCTAACATTCGGAAAAAAAATAAAAATTAACACCACACCTCTTTTCCTCTCCACCCCAAAAACCCTATCATCACAAAGAACATGGCGCCACCAATATCTATTCGGCCGCCGGCGTACCTATCGCCCTTCTATAAATATATCCTCCCCACCTCTTTTCTTGTACATTTTTTTCCTTTCTTAAATCATTATTTAGATTTCATGGGTAGTCCTGTGGTAGGATTTTCATATCCGATCGCTTTGTTGGTGGAGGGTCAAGTTGTGATTTGAGGTCCAACGGAGATGGCCACTGGATTTTCAGATGGTCGCCGGATTGTGGCCGTTGGATCTGGTCATAGTTGATGGTGGAGGGTCAAGCAGAGATGACCATCGGATTGTTGTTTGTCTTTCCGACTTGGAAGTTCATTCTGTCGTGGTGAATCTGGATCATAATTTAAAAAATCGGGTTTGTTATTTTTATTAAGAAAACAAATAGTTATAATTATCTTTTGAATCGGTGACCGGTTGAACTCGTTATCCATGTTAAATTTTATAGTCAGTTTGATTCATGGAAGATTTTGGGTTTAGATAAAAGTTTTGATTCATGGAATTATGGTTTAGAACATATATGTTTATGGTTTAGAACATATATGTTTTATGGTTTAGAACATATATGTTTGACATGAAAATGGTTTGGAACGTATATGTTTATGGTTGTGAACATATAATGCCGCACTTGCAAATATAAGTAACCACAACTCTGACAAAATGGATTTATTTGTTATTTGTTAGTCAAGCCAACGCGGCTCAGCGTGTTTTGATTCGTACCAAGTGTTCCACCAATTTCCTATCTGGTTTAGTTAAAAAGGCTAGGAATCTGAGAATATGGACCGATGTTCTTTATACACCTCAAATTTGGTTATATTATTGGTTTGTCCACTTAGTTTGCTAATATACATTTTACATGTCTGATGCTTCTGCAGACAACAGGGCCGGATTTGAGCATGTGCGGGATGTGCAACCGCTCAGGGCCTCCGACTTGGCTGGGGCACCATAATTTTTAGACATTGGTGCTCGTTAAATTGGATATGTAGCATGTATTATACAAGGATGTGCTTTGTAACGTAAGATTCTATGAAACATACAAGGAAAAAAGAGGAAATCAATCATTTTTAAGTGATATTCAAAATTGAGTATGAACTGGGGGTCTGGGTGTATGCGGACATGAATACATGTTAGGAAGAAGAAGATGACTTATTATTTAAATTTTTACCCTATAGTTTCTAGTGTTTTACATTTATGTCTTAATCTTTTAGTTTAAATGCAAAATGGTGTAATATGTTTCCAGTATATACAGTTTCAATCCAAACTTTTAGATCTATTTTTACAAAAGGTCTAATGCATTTTTTAAATCACATAATATCTTTATACATTTTTAAGCAACGTTTCCTAAGTATTCATGTAATATTAATGTTTTTTGCCTTCGTTTTTATGACGTTTTTGGACACTTCTAATCAAATTAGTATTTTGCTTTATTGATAAACTTATACATAGTAATGTGTATGCATAAAATTTTCGAATCTAATATTGTACATTGTAATTATGGCACAGGGCCTTAAAAAACCAAAGGACGGCCCTGGAGACGGTACTAGCCAACAATTACAATAATGACTCGTCTGCAAAGGAGTTTGGGATAAAAATTAGTCCAAGACTATCCTTTGTTGAAGCTAGGATATTGCCTCCTCCTCGGGTAAATAGCCATCATTTTTGTCTTTTCTTTTGACTATCTGTTAATATATTCCCTGAATATTCATATTTATGCTTTTGTAGCTCAAGTACCATGACACAGGTCGTGAAAAGGACTGTTTGCTTCAAGTGGGTCAATGGAACATGATGAACAAGGTAGCTATTGTATATATTTTGTGTCATAACAGTATTTGTTATTGTATCAAGTCTATACTTTATCGTTATTGGATTAGTAATGAAATTTTTTTTAGTAATGAAATTTTTGTGTCATAACAAGGTAGCTATGGGGTGTTTTGAAATTATCTATCGCTATTGGATTAGTAGTGAAATTGTTTTCTTAGGTCTTCATGGAAATCATGATATGAGTGCGTATATGCAATGGTTATTGGAAATTTGATATTGGTTTGTGCATAAATGTTTTTATTGCAATTATGTCTAAAGATTGAAAATTTGTTGACGTCTGAACTTGATGCTCATATTTGCAATTTAAGTGCAATGGTATATTAGATGTTTATAGTTGTGGTTATGTCTTTCTATATTGCTAAGAAAACTATGTGCACCAAGTGGGTCTCGATCTGAAGAAAAACAAAATATGGTTTTTGATGTGCTGTAACCATTGGAGCTTAATAAAGAATTAATAATAGTTGTTTGTAATTTCAGGTATCGAAAAGACACAAGTGTTTATCATGATAAAGATGTCAAGACACAAGTGTAGAATGAGATACGAAAGCATGCGCATATGTTCTTGAAAGAGTGCACACATGTTCTTGGAAGAGTGCATACATGTTTTTGAATGACGTCATTTGTATTTTAATCGAATTTCATATATCAAACTTTTTGTGTATACTATTTATCTTTTTGGTTGTTTATAATTTTAGAGGTAACATGTATATGTTTATGTTTTTTTGTTACAAATTTCGAAGATTAAGGAATGTATACTAGAAACATATGTGTAATTACCATTTTAAGCAAAATAAGTTTGATATCTAAACAATTGTACGTAAAAAACATGTCAATTTACAATTTAAAAAAAAACACACATGCACCTCATTTTTTCAGAAAAACATGTATGCTGGAAAAAAAATAAAACTAAAACTAAAAAAAATAAAAAAATCCGAAAATCAAGGACTTAAAAACGTTTTTATTTAAAAAACTTTCAAAAAAAATAAAAAATATGTTTTACTATTAGCCCTTTTGAATTAAATAAAAAGATTTAAAAATACTAAATTCTCATTGGTCCAAAGTGGTTCTATAGAGTTCTCAGATAAAATAATTGTTCTCGTTGATGCTCTATATATATATATATATATATATATATATATATATATATATATATATATATATATATATATATATATATATATATATATATATATATATATATATAGGAAGGATCGGTGCGGATTGCCTTTTAAGTAGGATGGTGCGATAATATCACAAGAGCTTTTTTAAAAAAATTCAAGAAAATCAAAAAATTAAAAAATAAAGAGGATGATAAATTATTAAGAATCAAAAAAAATTTCAAAAAAATCGTTTTCACGATCAAAGGTATTGTGATATTAAAGTCGATTTTCACTTTTTACAAAAGTCAAGATCTGATCTGATTAAACATTATCGATCTTGACTTTTTACAAAAGTCAAGATCCGATCTTAATATCACATAAACCTTTTTATTATAATACAAAATGTTAATATCACACTACTTTTTTGTTTTTTTACTAATATTATTAATATCACCGTTACTTTTTAATAAAAATGTTAATATCACGGTTTTTTTTAATATCATCAAACTTTTTTTCTTTTTAATATAATTGTTAATATCACCGTAATTATCATACGCTTTTTAATAAATTTGTTAATATCATAGTAACTATCATATGTTTCTTAATATCACGCTTCAATTTTACATGCAAAAAACTTAATATCACATTTGGTTTTATAATATCACCATTTTATAGTATCACAACTTAATATCATCAAAGAGAACTCATAATATCGTTAATATCATGGTAGGACTCATAATCAAAAACTAAAAAGTGCTCTAAAAATATGAAAAATAAAAATGAAAGAAGATAACAATAGTAAGGATCCTCAAAAGAAAAAATTAAAAAAATCGCTTACATGGTCAATTGGTACCGTGAAGATAGCGAGATCTTGACTTTTTACAAAAGTCAAGATCGATCTGAATGGGGGTCCGATCTATCCGCACATCCGCACGAATTAAAAAAAATCCGCACCGATCCTCACTATATATATATATATATATATATATATATATATATATATATATATATATAGAGTTAGATCAAATAAGAAGTAAAATTAAAATAAGAATGATAAGAAGAAACCACAACCACTCATTTCGTATGCACTCTACAAAATAGATGCATCTCCCTTAAATTTCTCCTCTATTTGAAATGTGTGCTAGAAATTCTTCTTATTCTTCTTATTTTAGTTTTCTTCTTACCGATCTCTTCCCTATATATATATATATATATATATATATATATATATATAAGGTAATCTTTTCACTTAATCTTCTAAGATGCATTAAGAATCCTACCAAAGCATGTAACCTAGCTAAATGATGTTAATTTGCGGATGTGTCTCATTTATACCACAAAATATATAATAAAAAAGCGTGGAATCAACAATGACTACCACAACACATTGAATATTAAACAACACAATATTAAACTGAAATGGAGCGTGTATAGCACAAGTGGTGAAAAGGATGAATTAAATAACTGAAAGACGTGTGGAAGCCACACCACCCAAAGCAAAAAGATGATTTGCAAAGAGAAGGCACAATGTTTAACTAATTGAGCCACTAATCACGGTATATTACCTAATAAAGGGTACATTATCATATAACTTTCCATACTCATGGCTAAAGAAATTAAATCTAAGGGACCAAGAAAAACAGAGATTGTCCAGGGAAAAAAGGTACAGTGAAAAGAATTCTAAAGGAGCACCTGTAAGTAAATATTAATACAAATAAACCGTAAAAACGCTTATTAATATTTTGCGATCTCTTTGTGTTTTGTTGATAACAAATATAATGTTATCTTAAGTATAATTATAAGGATACATGTTATTTTTGTAAAGCATTTACATATAGCCATTTAAATACAAAATGTAGTAATTAAGCATTTGTTGTAATAGTTTATTAGGATGGGTAAAACCATAACCCATGGACCATAACCCATGGATCTTAACCCATACCTAAGTTGGCTAGATACAATGTATACTTAGATACATTGAATCTAAAGAAAACCCATGGACCAACCCATAACCCATGACCCATAACCAAAAAACCCATGGGCAAAGAGGAGCGTTCCACGGATCCCTAGGATTACACTAGACGGATCCCAAGTGGAAGGGATCCGTGGATCCGGGAACAGTGAAGATTTTTGCCTATAAATAGAGAGCCATTTCTTCATTCTAACTCACCCCTCTTCTTACTAAATCTCTCAAACACTCTCATTCTCTTCTAACATATAGATCACTTGATCTAGAGAGTTGTTCTTCTTTCTTTCTATTGTGATCCTCATATAGGTCCTTCTCTAAGGCGAGATCACGAGCATTCTACAAGTCATCCAAGCAAGGGGTCCTTGATTGATTTGTCACCCGCAAGATTTCAGAGCAAAGATCTTGTATTTGATATTTCACATATTTGTTGTGTAATAGTCGTGTTGGTTTGGTCCACCGTGTTACGGACTCGGTATCTAGCTTTGTACCGAAAAAGTGTAAGCAACGCTTGAAGGCTTCTCCGCCAAGTGAAGGAGTTTGTTGACATAGTGCTTGAACTCGAGTAGGTGACTCGGGAGTGGAGTAGGGCAAGGAAGGTGTCCTTGTAGCCGAACCACTATACATCGGTTGTGTCTTTTCTTTCCTTCGCTTTACTTTATTTACTTGCTTTATCATTAGATCTATACTTTCTCTACATCCATAAGATCTCACATATTAACGAATCTAAAGTTTTGAAACTAACGAAAATCGGCAAAACTATTCAACCCCCTTCTAGTTTTCCACAATTGGCATCAAGAGCTAAGTTTATAAAAGTTTTAAAGTAAAATTGTATTTTAAAACTTTTCGATCACTATGGGTTCGAAAATTATAAGGAAGGGCAATCTATGCAACGACCACCACTACTTGAAACTAATGGTTTTATATATTGGAAAAATAGATTCAAACATATGTGAAATCTAAAGATATTGATCTTTGGTACATTATTGTTGAAGGCGACTTTGAGGCTACCTCAAAAGACGATAAAGGAATTTAGTTAACATACCTCATGATAAACTAAATGATGAAATGAAGAAAAGCTTTCTAAAAATAGTGAAGCAAAATGGTTTTATATAATGCTTTACCGAAAAGGAATTCAAAGAATTTCTATGCTTAAAACCTCTAAAGAAATTTGGACTTCTTTAGTTGTAACTCATCAAGGCAACCAACAAGTTAAGAATAATAAAATTGATTTATTTGTTCAACAATATGAACAATTTTCAATATCGGATGAGGAAACTATAGATCATTCTTTTGCTAACTTTAATACTATTATTACATCTTTACAAGCACTTGATGAATCTTTTCTAGCCGTAACCATGTTAGGAGATATCTAAGGGCACTTCCATCAAGTGGAGATCCAAGGTGACGGCGATCAAGAGTCAAAAGATTTGACAATCCTCACCCTCGATGAACTCATAGGCAACCTAAAAGTCTACGAGCTTGTCCTTGCCAAAGACCAAGCCTCAAAGGTAAAAGAGAAACACAAATCTCTTGCCCTTAAAGCCAAAAAGGCTTCAAGCGATGAAGAGAACTCTCTTCGAGTAGTGACGACGAGGAGTACGCTATGGCGGTAAGGGACTTTAAAAGTTCTTTAGAAGAAAGGAAGATACGCCAAACAACCATATGACGATAAGAAAGGCTTTCGAAAAGCAAAGAGGACGAGAAGCCAAAGGATGATCGTACTTGCTTTAAATGTGGGACCCAAACCACTTTATTAGTAAGTGTCCCAAACGGATGATCAAAAAGCGCTCGTGAGCGCACGTGGGGAATGAGCGACGAGGAGGACGAAGAAATTTGTCTCATGGCAAATGACGAGGTGTGCTTAAAGGTCGATCTAGACCCCGATGAATGGGTCAAGGATAGCGGGTGCACGAGGCACATGACCGCAATAGGATCTATTCTCCACATATGAACCGTAAATGGAGGTAATGTGGTGTTTGGAAATAGCAAAGTAGAATCATCGGTAAAGGTACGATTTCTAACAAATCTCTAACCATTAACGATGTGTGTCACGAGAAAACCTAAACTTTAATCTCTTAAGTATAGGACAAATATGTGATAAAAGTGCAATGTACTTTTACCAAAACCGTAGTAAGATACTAAAAATGGCATAACCATAGGAAGAGGAATTAGGAAACATGGAGTCTATGTCATTAAAATTGGTAATGAACCTAAAGACAAACTTTGTCTTACCTCTATGGATGATACTTGACCTTATGGCATCAAGATTGGGTCATGCCAATATGCGACTTCTTCAATCGCTATCATCCAAAGATCTAGTAAGAGATCTACCTAAGTTAAAATATGAACATCACTTTTGTGATGCTTGTAATGTAGGAAAACAAGCTCATTCTAGTCATAAAGCTAAAAACATGGTGTCAACAACTAGGTGTCTAGAATTACTACATATGGATTTATTTGGTCCATCCGCTATCCAAAGTTATGGAGGCAACTACTACACTTTGGTCATAGTGGATGACTACTCTAGGTATACATGGACAAAATTTTTAAAGAACAAAACGAAAACCTTTAATTATTTTGAAATATTAAGCAAAAAGATCCAAAGACAACTAGGAAGTCCTATAGTGTCCATTAGGACGGATCATGGTAGGGAATTCGATAATGAAGTGCAATTTGGAGCCTTTTGTGACGCTAATGGTATTACTCACAACTTCTCGGCCCACGCACTCCACAATCGAATGGGGTAGTAGAAAGAAAGAATAGAACCCTACAAGAAATGAGTCGAACAATGCTTAATGAACAATCCATACCTCAAAAGTTTTGGTGTAATGCCGTTGATACTTCAACGCACATACTCAATCGAGTCTTAATAAGACCAATCTTAGGTAAAACTCCATATGAGTTACTCCGAGGCAAAAAGCCTACGTTAAATCACCTTAGAGTCTTTGGAAGCAAATGTTTTATTCTTAACACTAAAGATTACCTTACAAAATTTGATCCTAAATCAACCAAGGTATCTTTCTAGGTTATTCGCCAAATAGCAAAGCTTACGTCATATTAAACAAAGAAACAATGAAGGTAGAAGAGTCATTAAATATAAAATTTGATGAAAGTCCACCCAAACCCTCTCCACCTCTTGTCGATGACGAGATCATAGAAAGTGATGCTATAGTAATAAAGAAAAAGATAAATGAAGAAGAAGAACCTTTAAATAATGAAATCATAAACATTAAAGAGTCCAAAGATCACCCCGTAGATAAAGTCATAGGAAAGCTAAACGAACGAACATTAAGGTCTCAAGTTCAAAATCAAAGTAGCTTGTTTTGTTTCGCTTTCAACCATAGAACCTAGGAATACACAAGAAGCCATAAAAGATGAGAGTTGGGTAATGGCTATGCAAGAAGAACTAAATCAATTCGTGTCTAATGATGTTTGGACGCTTGTCCCTCCACCTAGTAATCAAACCATAATAGGAACCAAATGGGTTTATAAAACAAATTAGATGCAAACGGAGTAGTGTCTAGGAACAAGGCTAGACTCGTTGCCCAAGGGTATAACCAACAAGAAGGAATAGACTTTGATGAGACCTATGCCCCGTGGCTAGATTAGAGTCTATAAGAATACTTTTGCGTATGCTTGTGCTAATGATCTAAAGCTTTATCAAATGGATGTCAAAAGCGCTTTTCTAAATGGTTTCATTAATGAAGAAGTATACGTAGCTCAACCTCCGGCTTCATCGATTTTGAAAACCCAAACATGTATATAAATTAAAGAAAGCCCTTTACGGTCTTAAACAAGCTCCAAAAGCTTGGTATGATAGACTCAAGTCATTTTAATTAAACACAACTATACCATGGGGTTAGTTGACAACACACTTTTACTAAGAAAAGAGAGTCACATATAATCATAGTGCAAATATATGTAGATGATATTATATTCGGATCCACTTGTCAAGACATGTGTGATGATTTCTCTAAAATCATGCATGACGAGTTCGAGATGAGTATGATGGGAGAACTTAGTTTCTTTCTTGGTCTACAATTAAACAAGTAGAAGATGGTATCTTCTTTAATCAATCTAAATACATAAAGGAGATGTTAAAGAAATTCGGTCTAGAAGAGTCGAAACCAATTAGGACACCAATGTCATCCGACACCAAACTCACAAAAGATGAAGACGGCGAATCCGTAGATAATACTAAATATCGTGGCATGATAGGTAGTCTTCTACCTCACGGCAAGTAGGCCGGATATCATGTTTAGTGTTTGCTTATGTGCTAGGTTTCAAGAAGACCCTAAAATATCACACCTAGAAGCCGTAAAAGGATATTTAGATACATTAAGGGTACAACACAATTAGGATTATGGTATCCTAAGGGCACGGAGTAGAAACAATTGTATATGCAGATTCGACCATGCGGTGATTACGTTGATAGAAAAAGTACAAGTGGGTATGTACTTTCATGGGATGTTGTTTAACATCTTGGTTTTCTAAGAAACAAACGGCATTAGCAATATCAACAACCGGCCGAGTACGCCTCCACCGCAAAGCATGCCAACAAGCACTATGGATGAAACAAGCGTTAGTCGACTACGACATTCATCTAAGCGACATAGCCATCCTATGTGACAACAAAGGTGCCATCGACTTAAGCAAGAATCCGTATTGCATTCTCGCACAAAGCATATAGAGATTCGACATCACTTCTTAAGAGACAATGTTCAAAAGGGAACATCTCTATTGAGAAGGTAGCATCCGAAGACAACATAGCCGACGTCCTCACCAAACCGTTGAAGCGGAACAATTCAACCTACTTGCCTTGGTCTTGGTCTAATGGAACAAACGTCAGAACTTATTTGACTCTACAAGGTATGTAAACACTAGCCTTCTTCTTTCGAGTCTAGGATCTCTATTTCACGCACAACTCACAAACAATACGGAATTTTCAAAACCCAAGATAAGTTTTCAACTTATAGCTTTTTTTTTTTTTCAAACACATACACATTTTCAAAGAAAACTCTTTTCAAAATGTTTTCTAAAAGAATGATACCTTCCCAGATCAATTTCACAAAAGCAATTTCTCACGCCTAGGACAAATCGCTTTTCATTATTAATACAAAGTAAAACCCGCTTTCATTGCATCTCATGTCTTTTGAATGCTAAAGGGACACATAACTAATATGTGTTTTCGGTACATTCATTTAAGCAACAATGAATTAGAGCATTGATAACACTCAATTACGTACTTATGTACTAAATATGTGTTTTCGGGTTATCTCAATAGGATGCTTTTTCTACTTCTAGTTTATTTTTTTTTCCTTTTAGAGGTCGAGATAACCGCAACTCCAAATAGTTTGCATATAGGCACACAATAGGCAAAAATGTTTCCAAAAGGAAAATTTTGTGTCGCTCGAATCACTGCACCCACGGATCCCAAATTCATGCCGGACGGATCCTCAAGGAAGGATCCGTGGGATCCGTGAGATGTGTCGTTTTTACCTTCTATTTTTCTCACTTTGGATGAAAAATCCACATTTGTTTTATTTTTTAGAGTATGCTCTTTAATGCTTGTGTTCTCATGATCACATGCCTTAAATTCATATCTAATCATTAGATTTTAATCCACATTTTGGGTCAAGCATTCATTACAATGCTTTGTTTTTCTATATATAGAACTCCCAAAATGCTTGCATAATCCATCTCATCCTCACAAACACAATACACCATGTCATCCACAAACCCTTTAGATGAATCACCTAGTACAAACAATCATCTTCATGATACCCAAACCTTTGTACTACCACCATCCAAAATACCACAATCAAACTCTAGGATATCCGCACGGATTAGTATCCGATCTTGTTGCTTAGCAAAACCAACCTCAAATGGTTCTTCCTCAACAAACAACTCACCACAAGATGCTTCCTTTATAGCACCTCCTCATCACCAACAAGTACACCAACTTCATCACCACCTAAAGTCACTCTTTGGAACTCCTTAAGACTCCAACAAGATCTAAACAACCTAAACAAAAGAAATAGTCTTTTCAACACCCCACATCTCCAAATACTATTTTTCAAGATCTTGAAACATCACCACCATTAGCTCCCATCACATTACAAGAACGTCTAGGTTCTTTTCCACCACCATTTACAAACATTCCGGATGTTGATCCATATTTTCCTATTTTTCCACCACATCTTCCGTGATAACTCAAATCAAAACAACCCGAAAACTTCCGCACTCATTACCCACATCATTTACATTGTGAACATTGCCAATCCACTAGGAAATCGCAATAGAAGTTAGGGAAGAAATGCGTTTCATACTCAACCTCATCCTTGATCGCATTAATACCATCACTCATCAAAAGCTCCATCCATAACCTTATGCAAGCATGGAAGGAATCACTACTACTATTTTCTATTTTTAGTATTTTTTTCTTTTGAAGTCATTTTCAAGAACAAGTCTTGTTCTTATTGTTACATGCTTGTACGTGGCATAAATACCACTACAATTTGTTGTTTTATTACAAGGTCTTGTTTACATACCTTGGCTCCCAATCTTGATTCTCGTCAATCACAAGATTATTTAAGCATGTTACTAACCTTTCTTTTTGTAGGATTTTTTATTTTTCTTCTCTTGACGCCCCAAACAAGGGGAGCTACCGTCAAGGGGAGTTAGCGTTATTTCTTCCAGGGTTAACTTTTGTTTCGACAAAAGGGGAGAAGAAGTAAAACTTAGGGCTTTCAAAATTACATCTATTCTTAAGTTTTACTCATCATAACATTATGTTTTGTCATCAACAAAAGGGGAGATTGTTAATACAAATAAACCGTAAAAACGCTTATTAATATTTTGCGATCTCTTTGTGTTTTGTTGATAACAAATATAATGTTATCTTAAGTATAATTATAAGGATACATGTTATTTTGTAAAGCATTTACATATAGCCATTTAAATACAAAATGTAGTAATTAAGCATTTGTTGTAATAGTTTATTAGGATGGGTAAAACCATAACCCATGGACCATAACCCATGGATCTTAACCCATACCCAAGTTGGCTAGATACAATGTATACTTAGATACATTGAATCTAAAGAAAACCCATGGACCAACCCATAACCCATGACCCATAACCAAAAACCCATGGGCAAAGAGGAGCGCTCCACGGATCCCTAGGATTACACTAGACGGATCCCAGTGGAAGGGATCCGTGGGATCCGGGAACAAGTGAAGATTTTTGCCTATAAATAGAGAGCCATTTCTTCATTCTAACTCACCTCTCTTCTTACTAAATCTCTCAAACACTCTCATTCTCTTATAACATATAGATCACTTGATCTAGAGAGTTCTTCTTCTTTCTTTCTATTGTGATCCTCATATAGGTCCTTCTCTAAGGCGAGATCACGAGCATTCTACAAGTCATCCAAGCAAAGGGTCCTTGATTGATTTGTCACTCCGCAAGATTTCTGTAGCGAAGATCTTGTATTTGATATTTCATATATTTGTTGTGTAATAGTCGTGTTGGTTTGGTCCACCGTGTTACGGACTCGGTATCTAGCTTTGTACCGAAAAAGTGTAAGCAACGCTTGTGAAGGCTTCTCCGCCAAGTGAAGGAGTTTGTTGACATAGTGCTTGAACTCGAGTAGGTGACTCGGGAGTGGAGTAGGCAAGGAAGGTGTCCTTGTAGCCGAACCACTATACATCGGTTGTGTCTTTTCTTTCCTTCGCTTTACTTTATTTACTTGCTTTATCATTAGATCTATACTTTCTACATCCATAAGATCTCACATATTAACGAATCTAAAGTTTTGAAACTAACGTAAAATCGGCAAAACTATTCAACCCCCCTTCTAGTTTTCCACATTTATATATACCTACACAGGATTAAGTGGCTAATCAAAGCTGATATATTTTGCTAAAACACCACAGTTTATCCCTCAGTGTTTGGTCTACCTCATATACTTAATTTTAAGTTTTATCCCATAACTTGAATTCATTACATATTCGGCCAAAAGAAAGAGCATATGCAAAACCACACTACGTATAGCTCAGTAGTCTACCTACTATCCTTGTGTTTTCATAATTATAGGATTTGGCTTGATAATCTTCGTCGAGTATAAAAGCAAGTATGTTTGAATCAAATACCAAAGCATAGTTGCTATTGCACGATCAAAATATAAATTTACATATCTTGAATCAGGATTCCAAGTAAATAGAGATTTCAATGTGAGCTAACAGAGGTCAAGATAAATTGACAGATAATAAAGAGGATATATTTTAGAGCAAATGATAAAAAAAAAGTATCATACTTGCCATCATTTGCTTTTGTGGGCAGCGAACAATTTTTTTTCTTTTGTGGGACTATACTTTCAAATTCATCCTCTTTAGGTATTTTATGAAATTTTGGACATTTTGCCCTCTTAGCTAATAGAAATTTTTTTTCCGAAGGAAAAATGTCACATAGTACCCTAAAGAGGATGAATTTGAAAGTATAGTACCCACAAAAGCAAAAAATTTTGTTCGCTACCCTGCCTACCCACAAGAGCAAATGATGGCAAGTATGATATTTTTTTTTATCATTTGCCCTATATTTTGTTTAAAGGAGCGAGGCATGAGATTAATGTATCTAATTTACATAAGAGAAGCCATTGGATGAGTGGAAGTTACTAAGAGCAAATTGGAATACAATCAAACTCCTAATCTCGACAACAGTCGTGTCGCAGGAAATACTATAATGCCGAAGAGCCTATCCACTTGGTCAGTGCAAAAGTAATGGCCATAGCAAGCCACCCTCCAGTCAGAATTCGGAAACATGACTTAACCACCGGAGTCCTCCCCAAAAAAGCTCCAATCCATCCAAAAACAACAAGTGCCAAACTCACTGTGGCTACAACCACACCAAGCCTAACCTTATGGTCCACTATAAAAGCAGCAGCCAGTAAGGGTAAGATGGCCCCTAACATAAATGCAATGGCTGATGCTGCAGCAGCCTGAATGGGATTTGGCAGTGCTTCCTTCTCAATTTTGTTATCTCTCTTCATCTGAGCGACCTCAACATCTCGTTGGGAGTAAACTGAAACAAATTCTCCAATAGCCATACTGCATGCACCAGCAACTAAACCAGCAAAGCCTGTAAGAATCATGACTCTAACATCTTGTTTAACAGCTCCAATACCCATCATCAAAGATGCAACTGAAACTAAACCATCAGTGGCTCCCAGAACAGCAGCACGCAGCCACTGTCCCCTTTGTGAGTAGTCAAAGTCCTCCTCAATAGACATGCTGCCTTGTGCATGTTTGGTGTTTTCCTCAGCAACAGGAATGCATACATCATTGTTTGCAGCCATGATGGTGAAAGTAGGATCTCTTATTTTTAAATCACTAAGAATGATAAGTGCAGACAAAGATCAACGCTGAGTTGCTTATGGAAGATAGAGTCCATAATAGAGCATATATATAGTATGTATGTGTGGGTCTATATATTTGTTTATGATCAATGTGTAAATCTGCGAAGTTCAATATAGTGTGAAACCCACAAGCTCTGTGATAATGATATTTAACGAAAGCATCACAAAATAATCAATATTGGCTTGTGGAATCCACACGACTGCCATCATTCACTCAATATTTAATTTAGAAAAGCATATAATGCCCTTCAAAAATATACATAAAAGGAGTGTGCATCCCATGTAGTGGAAAGATAACTACCGTAAAAAGTATGAAAGGAGAGTGGAATTCACACGAAAGGAAACAATCTGCATACCGATGAACCTGATTGGTCAAAAGAATTAGCTGCTTGGGTGATATGCTGACGGCCTTTGCGATAAAAATGGTGCTGATACTATTAGATGACTGATAGATATACGGGCATCATATATATCACTTGATCTTCTGAAAGGCATTACAATACGAAACGGCACTGATGTTACTTTGTAGTATGTTGTATGTGTCCATTTTTAGGGACATATGTAAGTTCTATATAAGCTTAAATTAGCTAAACTCCTGCCATAGATGAATTCATGTTCATCCTACTGGAAACTCTATAAGTTGTCTGCTCGACACCTGCAATAGAGAATGTTCTTTTTTAAACAGAATAATTGTGTAGAGTGGGTATTCATTCAAACAATAGAGAAGAAAACTTTTTTTGTTTGATACTTGCAGTGATCTGATAATTTCAAGTTTCAAACCTGCTCTAAAACAACTAGCTAATTTTGGTGACACCGGGTATTTTGGCTGTTCGCTGCCCAGTTAAAAAAAATTAAAATAGAACTTATGATGTTTAATGAAAATGAAAGAATGTGCGGTCTAAAGCTAAAGTTGGATTAATCAATGACACGAAGTATATATCAAAAAAACTGTGGAATCAACAATGACTACCACAACCTACTGAATATTAAACGACACAATATTAAATTGAAATGGCGCGTGTATAGCACAAGTGGTGAAAAGGATGAATTAAATAACTGAAAGGCGTGTGGAATCCACACCACCCACAGCAAAAAGATGAATTGCAAAAGGAGAAGGCACCATGTTTAACTTATTGAGCCACTAATCACGGCATTCTACCTAAAAAGGGTATATTATCATATTCCATACTCATGTCTAAAGAAGTTAAGTCTAAGGGAACAAGAAAACAGAGATTGGCCGGGAAAAAATGTTCGATGATAAGAATTCTAAAGGGAGCACACCAAGTAAGTAAAGATTTTATAGTACCTAATGGGTACAACGTAACAATTGTACTTCTTTTCATACCAAGAAAACACTTCCTGGTTTAACGGTCATATCGACGTGCCACATTCCACACAACTGACTAGGGATCATTACACTTAACCATGTACTATGTACAGAAATTTCATACATTTAAGAACAAAAAAATAAAATCACGGCTTGTGAAATCTACACGACGGCTAATTCACTAATAATTTAAATGAGAAAAATAATAAAAGCCCTTCATAAAGAAACAAAAAGGCAGAGTGGACTCCCAAGTAGTGGAGTAATAGTAACTTTATAGCAAAGGAGAGTGGAACCTGCATTAAAGCAAACCATATGCTTTGTGATGAAAATGAACATACAGAGTACTATCTGCAAGTTAATTGAAAGTAATTATCACATCTTTTGAATTTTGAAAAAAGCAATACTTATCCTCAATTATGACGAAGCCTTACTCCTGATAGAGACCATCTACAGAAGTATCGACATTAGCTCAAGTGGCTATTTATTTAAGTTCCAGGTTTTCCAGTCTCCATATCCTTTTTTTGGGAAAAGAAAAGAGGGGACAGGACCCCAAAAATTATATTAATAGAACATAATTACAAAGAGTGGGCTTACCACTAACTAGAGGCACACCTCAAGAAAAATCAACCAAAACATATAAGCCAAAAAGCTAAAACAGTTATACAAACTAAGTCACATCAAAACGATAAAGTTACAAATTGTATATTTTCTTTATATGACCACGCTGCAGCGTCGAAATGAGTTTAAACGACATAAGCTTTAGCCGAACCACCCTTGCAATATTTTTAGCGAAAACAGAAACCCCTTAGCTCTTTTTATATGGATGAGGGCATTAGGCTCTTTCCATATGATGTAAACCTTAGCACTCAACACGAGACGACTGACTATGCTTATATATCCTTTGGTTTGCACTGCAGGAGAAGAAAGCTTATAATATCATCCCATAACTCAGGAACATTCTCCATGCTAATCAACCCTTTTTATCTCATTCCAAACCATCTTGGAGAATTCAAAATATGTTTATGATCTTCTTGTTGGCCCGAACATAAAAATCAATTTTGAATATTTGATGAATTGTGATCATTGTCCGGATGTTTCATCCTATCTTGAGTCTTCATTCTACGGCCCATAACAAGCCAACGTTAGAATGTGTGCTTAGGGACGCGGTAAGGGAACCACACCAACCTGTACCAAGGCACTTTATTACCTTCTTGACGTATAGGAGCCCGCATGTGTGTAAATGTCTAATTGGATAAGGTATTGAATCTGTCCAACCGTATTAGCTCATCCTATTACGTCTTCATAGTATTACGTTCATTCTTGTGCTACATACGTTACCTCAATATAAATTCAGTTTTTGCAATAATGTCTGGAGGACCGAAGAAGTCTTGTGAATTAAAGACAGGGTTAACATATCTTGTACCGGTGCTTATTGTAGAATTTACAGTGACTGAAAGATACTAATATTTTCTTAAAAAGTACAGACTAAATTTGGCGGGAACATGGTAATTTGAATTAGTCAAAGGCGTTAACGCAAAGGTTGGAAATTAAAGTGAAAGGTTTCTAAACTATTCCCAGCCAGGTACTTTATTTCATAGAGTTGTTTTAGCCTTGGCACCTGCACCAAATCTATCTGCTGATAATTCACAGACAGATATAAAACAGTGCTCCCTAGAGAAGATGCAAAGGCATAACAATCACAGTACTTATCCAGTCAACATCAAGCTCTCTATGTATCGGGCTAGAGGGACCTGCACCATGATCGTGAGGGGTATTGTGTTGAAATTTAGGCTTATTAGAATGAAAAGAAAAGAGTGTGCAGTCCACATACAACTGTAGTTGGATTAACTAATGTCATAAACAATTAAAGATCGTGTGATGAGTGCAACAATAATGTACAACTAAAATGGTGTGTGCAGTCCAAAAATGGTTAAAACATTAATAGTGTGGTATTGCATAAAGTTACTTTCATATGACACAATAAGCAGTGGTACGTGGTACATATACAGGAATATTATTGTTATATCTACTTGTCATGCTCACAAATACAAAAATCAAACTAAAAACGTAAATAAGAAAAATTCGGCATTAAGAACAGGATTTGGCCGAACTTGTTTCTCATTTTTTTTATTTCGTTTAATCTGAGACATACTGCATTCACCAGAAACAGAGACTAAACCAGCAGTGGCTCCCAGAACAGCAGTGTGCTGCAGCCGCTGCCCCTTTTGTGAGTGGTCAAAGTCTTCCTCTATACATACTTGCCCACGTTCCTGTTTTTCCTCAAACACCGGAATCTGTAGATCATTTTGAGCAGCCATAGATGATGATAGGAAAGAGAGTAGCTAATCTCAACTAACAATATATGAAATATAACAAAACCCCAAAATGACTTACTTATGGAAGATATAGCATTCCCGCTATAGGATATATATATAGTAAGCATGTATGTGCGGTGTGTATATTATAATAAAATAATCTGTGGGTGGTGAATAAAGTTAAACGATATTTAATTAAGCCATTTTGATTATATAATGACAAGCTTATCAATGTAATTGTGCACTATCAAATATATTTATGTGTGAAATTATGAATTATTGTAGTTCGATCAACAAGTGAAATTAGAGTGCAAAGTGATTTTCCTTATATTTTAGCACACAACACTCGGGCATTTATTCTGATACAAAAAACAGACAGACCTCTTTTGTCTCCTTCACTTGCACTATTTTTAGTCTGTTTTGCGTTTGTTGTGTTTCTTCATACTAGTGTGGGTATTCATCTATCACTAACTAAACGAAAATTTGTATGAGTGTTTGAATTAATAAGGGCAGAATAAGTATTTGAAGCTACTGGTTTGGATGTACCAAGTATATCATAGGTGCAAGCATTCAAATTTCTTAACAAACTTTCCATGAAAAGACTGTAGACTGTTTATATACAAGTGTGATAGCTAGTCCTAAAGCTAAACGAAATAGTAGCTTATAAATATCATATTAAGGCAAAACCTAAGCCAAGCATCCAATTTTCCTGTTTTATAGATCATCATAGCTACAATAGACACAAATGAAAGGCGTAGAGCCCGTTAGAAGGTGGAGTGCAGTAAAGACAACAATTGCAAACCTGCATTCGTGTTTAGAAAGACTGGTGTATAGAAAAGTAAGCTTTAAGAAGAGACTGGAATCCATAATGAAAGCAAAGAAAATAATATATTAAACTATAAAATCCCCAGAAAAAGTATGGAGTGATCAATTTCACAATTTATTTTATAAGATCGTGGAATCGACAAGGATGCCACAATCCATCTAGCAGAAGTATGAGACAATATTAAACTGAAATGGAGTGTGTAATCCACAATTTGATGTAAAGTTGGATTTAAAAAAATGGACGGAGTGTGGAATCCACACCACCCACAACTTGATGATGAATCAGAAATGATATTATAACAGATATCACTTTTCTTATAAGAAATTAAATATTAGCAAAATCTTTGCAAGAATACTCATGTTGGAAGGGGGAAGAATTGATTATGTCAAAGTAGAATCAAAAGATTTTCTAATTATGTTTATTTTAGTTAGGTAAATAAAATCTTATAAATAACTAGCTTCATAGCCCGCCCGGATGGGCGGGCTAGCTTCATTTTATTACTTAACGAAGTTTAACTGGACGTAAATAAATAGTGAATAACGACAAAATATATCTTAGACACAAAAATCAGAAAAATAGCTTCACTATATTGCTGTGGCACACACTGTATAGATAGAGTGATTTGGACACATTCATCCTTGAAGGACAATGTGCAAACGAAAGTTAATTACAAGGATGACGAATGCTTATAATAATAACTAAACAAACGCTATGATAGTAAGTTACATAGCCTTCATACCACCAATAGCAGAACCAATGAGGACAACACGTTAAGTTTTATCTAGCTGGTCCATATTGTGTTGATCAATCCCGACATCTGCAAGGGCTTTCTTACCAGCAGTTAGCATGGAGAGCATGAACATGTCGATCCCATAAATAATGAGCTATCTTACCTCACCCAGCGATTGCGGCAAACATCTGGGTCACATTCATGGCAAGCTACAAAACATGGGCATTGTCAGCTTCTGCATTGACTCTTTGCACATTGGCATCCCCTAAACCTGTTCTTGCAGCTTTTCGAGCACCTAAAACGTTTGATACAAACATCAGTGAAAGCTTACATAGTCCTCAGATATTTCTAAAATGAAAGAAGAAATAATGAAGTCGATATATGAATGTGCACCATGACTTATACATATACATGTCTTTGTGTTGAAGTACACATACCCGCAATATTTTTCACAACATGTAGCATTATCTAAACCGGGGCATTCCTTTCAACAAATATGTGCATCATGATATATACATATACATGTATAGTTCATAAATATTATTGATCACCTTTAACTACTGTAATAGAATCAAATATTACGAAGGTATAAGGTTGGATTAGAGATCAATAAAACTTTAGGTCTTAGGAAATATAGTATATTTATAGTATAATTAATTCACAAACTTCCATGGTTTTGCTCAAGTAAGTTTTAAAGTGACTTTACAATGTTTTTTTTAATAATAATACTAATCTTTCTAAACGGCATCATTTTTCGATCCAGTTACTGAACAACAATATTATACAAATAAACATTAATGACTAAAATGACCCCATTCAATGCAACGTTGGTTTGGAGTTCATCCATCACTCACATCATTTCTACAACGATCTTCATAAATTAACATGGTCGTATAGGTCGGTGGCAATATGGGTGGTTCAGTGGGTTGTCGAATATGCTCAAGCCAATTAACTACACACAACAACATTATAAGCACAATAGTCACAGTTTATCATTAATCTAGTTAGTAAAATAGTTGTTGGATATACATATAAAATAATTTACATCCTCTTATCAAGACAAAGTCAAGTGTAACAAACTTATCAAATATGATGAACAAAGTTTACCTACTAATGCATTTAAGAATCTCAAAAGTCAACATGAGCATGCTTCTACTTGAAAATAACAGAAAGTTCATAAAACAAAATGAAGTTGATAAAATTGTTACAATATATGATAATTGATATATATGAGGTTTATTGTACATACCAGTTGCACGGTTTATCTAAATCCTATGTATGACCATCTTGCGTACAACAACTCTATAGCTAAACAACCATCGACTCAGCTATTGAACTCACCTAATTTTCCAAGTGTAGGATCTGCTCCTCCGATATTGTTCATGTCGTAATCCTTCTTTTTCAATCAAGGGTGTTTTTGCATCTATAAAATTGTTGGGTCTTGCCTTAGTAGTATTACCTCTTGTAGCTCCAGTGTTACCTTTACTTAATATTTTACTAATGAATTATATGATAAAGTAACCTTCACATTACATCAGATTCATACAGTTTAGACACAAAGAGGCTAAAGTTGTTGTCAGGAGTAATGAAAGTAAATTTACCTGTCCTTTTTCACAAGCACATTCCTAAGTGATCCATTATGCCATAAATTCGGTCACAGTAGCTAAAGTTACTCCAGCTCCATCTGGTACAACCCCATAAATTGAAACCACATTTGGATGGTGAAGCTTTGAAAGGATGCGTGCCTCTCTCCTGAAGTCATTCGTCTGGCCTAGTTGAAAATTAGTTAATAATAGTGGATTGGCATAAAATGGCAGTTAAGCACATATGCAACTAACCAGCCATTTTTCCTCAGAAGCTCTGCCAACAAAGCAGCTCTTCTTGATTATTTTAATAGACATCTGACCTACCCAATCCGTTATGATAAACAGTTCTGTATGTACCAGAGCCCAACTCTTTTAGTTCTTCAAGTTCAACATTTTATATTATGTGTACATGCGATCATGTATTTGGTTTAGGGTAAGAGGCTAAGAGCTAAACTAATAACTAAAACGACGTGGAAACAAAAGCCAACTATAATACCACGAAAATTCATTTTGATTAAATGTGTGTATTAGAATCCAACTTCATACGATTTATGATAGCCTGTGTACTATTAAGACGATACATATTGCACGTAACCTATTATAATCAACAACCCAAATGTGTAACCTAAGATTATTTCCTTACGTTAAAATATAAATCTTCTGCACCAAAAAAAAGCGTCTTAACCATTTCAAAGGTGCAATAATACCTTGGTGGTATTAAGTCATCAAGCACTTCCACCTGCCACCAATGTTGCCCATTGGGTCTCAAATGGATAAGGGGCAGTAGCCACAAACTCTCACAGGGTACACCTGAGGCATTAGATTTTGACATCTTCTTGTCCCTTCAATAAAACCGGAAGCATGTCTGCATAAGAAAATTATGGAATGAAAATTGAGTTTATTGCGTGACCCAACAATATACATGGCAATCTGCTCGTGAAAGCTTCTTAGTTCCTGAATGAAATGATAAAACATTTAGGATATAGTTCGTGAAAGGAAACCTGAATGGGGCTTCTTTGTGGGGTCAATGAAAGGAGGTCGAGTTTGTGAACCTGAATGAATGAAATGAAATATGTTAGTGAGGTTCATAAGCTCAAGTGGTGTAGACTATGCATAGAAAACATGAAAATATAATAACCTCATTTTTTTATGGCTCATGAGCATATAAACTTCGACTAAAAACATTGTGAGGATAATAAGCTCAAGTTAATAAGCTCATAACCAATAAAAAAAATGAGGTTATTATCTTTTCACAAAGCTCGTAAGCCCATCAAATAAGGTAAAACAAACACTTGTATTATATTAAACACAATAAGCTAATTAAGCAATGGTGCTTGACCAAGTCTGAGATATGAGTTAACTTTGTCATAGTGGCCATTCACCTTCGTAAAGCCATTTAACCCATCTCCTCCCGCTTTACATCTACTGCTATGGTTTCTTAACAACTCATTTTTACTCCAATTCTATAATATTCAGAATTTATCTAATGATCAATTATTATAAATTATTAGGTGCAGATCCAAGCAGCCTCTAAAAGAAAATGATATATGAGATGAAAATACAAAATAACGTACAACATAATATGAGTTTAAGTGTCATTCCATGATATAGACAAATGCATCTTGCTAAATGTATGAGCTTAGAGATCACTTACAGTTTAGCCATACTGCCATAGGACACCATTGTTCCACCCTGCTTGAAATGATTATTAATTAGCATTTTAATTAAACGAATACCTTATAATGAGATATTATTTCCTAAATGTACCTAAATATGAAACATAATCTCACCTTAAGAATTTTAGTAGCAAAGTAGCATCATTACCACCAACACAATTAAACTCGAGAGCGGTTTCTGATACATTAGCCTACACTATGAAGGTAAGCAAGTTCTACCATTAATAAATCAAAAGGCTCTTGACATTTTTCACATCAAGTTGGCTCTCAGTATAAACTCCATCAGCGCCAAGTTTCTTAATTTTCTCCTTCGCTTCCTGTACTACAAACATAATCCGTCATTTAAATTAACAATTAACATATAATGATTGTTTACAGCCGTAAAAACAACATTGACAAAGAGAGAGAAAAAGTCAAGTATCATGGCTATCTTTTGAGAAAAATGAAATCCCGCATATTTTGATGTTCTGGTTACACATATCCTTTTATATGTAGTGTAAATCAGTAAGGCCATTTGGATCAGTCTCAACCAAACCTGTCAATAACAAATTATGTCATGCCAATTAACTGTCTTGTATCGCATTATACAGAAAAGATGTCTTACTACATAAAACAAAGGCTATGATTCTGAAATTCAAATACCCAGTGATTTGCTTTCATAATTTTGAAAATAAAACAATCAAACCCCGGAAAAACAGTTATAAACATGGTATTGATTTGATGAATATTTGTTTTGATGATATGATGCTTTTTGTTAGTTTGATTGATAAGAGTTTGGAAAAGGCGAATGAAAAGGGGGAGGTTTTGACTGGCATTGAATTTTAAGTTTAAATGATGGAGATGGTATAAAGATTAAACACTAAAATTTTAAGTTTAAAGGACGAATATAAAAAAACGGATAAATCAAAGTATCCTTAAAATAAAAAATACAAATCTTTTCTTCTTTATTTTATTATTATTTTTTTTTTAAGTAAAGCCCGTTATGATTGAACCAAATAATTGTTGAGAGTTTGGTCAACGATCTTCTTGTCACGTCTTTCCATAGCAAGATCCCACATATCATTACCAATGTGCCATGAGGAGCTTTGTGGATGGTATATTGCACATTAAAGGATACCAGCGATTATACCCATTGGCAGTAAAGCCTGCATCCATTGCAATCGACCCACTTCTTGTCGGTAGTAAAAAAAATGACGGCAAAGATGGTTTGATGTAAAGTGACGACAAACTTTTTTTTATGTTTAGGGTTTGACGGGGCGGTCTAGGGAAGGCGGCTCAACATAGCCACCTAGGTCTGAGGATCAGACCTACTCCGATACCATGTAAGACAATGAAACCCCGTGGGTATAACTTTATTGATTACCATTATTTATAATAGTAAAACCCTAATTCCCAAAACCCACAAACCAGGCTTTGGAAGTAAAAGATTAAACACTAAAATTTGTATTGCCTGAGTGGTTGAGGCGTTTGGCTTTGAACCTCTAAACCCATGTTCGAATCTTGCAAACTACAATATTTTTTTTATTATGTAACCGGATGTAGTGCCATGGTGGCATTTCCATGTCATCGTATGATGTTCCATGTCAACATTTAAATGCCTAGTTAGCATTAATGACGTGGCATATGTAGTCCCATATACATGTATAGATAGACACATCCAAGTATTTTAGGAAGTCCAAATTGGTTGCCAAAACTCGCTCGAACCTTGATCAACTAGGCATAGATCTTGATTTGATTCGATGTCCAATTTGTGACGATGAATTCAAATCATCTCACTTCCTATTCATAGATTGTGTGATTGCTCAGAACCTGCGGAACTATGTTAAAAAAAGGTGGGATCAGTTGGACTTCCCTAGAAATTCAAACTACTTTCCCGATGAGATTATGTCTTTGTCTCACTCGTGGGTTGTTCATAGGTGTAAGAAGTTTCGTCCTTCGTGAACGGATTGGATTAAGAATCCTATAATTGCTTGTACTGTAAATTTGTAATCTTGTTTTGTCTCTAGCTTCTTATTGGAGATTAATAAATTAAAATATCGCCGTTCCCAAAAATGAACTAGTTTACATTTGTTGGTCTCACAAAAAATTACAAACGTAACTCGACAACAATTGATGACTAAGGAGGTGTTTGTTTTAGCTTATTGTTTCCGATTATTAGTTTATTAAACTTTTCAAAAGCTAATAATTAAGCTTAATTGTTGGAACTTGCGAGCTTATTAACTCGAGCTAATCAGTTTGGCCTCTCCATTTTTGAGAAAAATAAACTTTTGAAAAGCTAATAAGCTTAACTGCTGGAACTTGCAAGCTTATTAAGGAGGTGTCTGCTTTAGCTTATTGTTTCGCGTTTAATAGCAAGTTGCCAATAGTTTTTGAAAAAGATAAATTACTGTTGAATTGCACAAAACACATGAATGAATTTTGTAGTTTACTCTTAAAATTATTTTTTTGAACATTGTTTCCAAAATATCGCTTACTTCACCAGGCTCGAGCTTGAAAACAGATAGAGCTTAATTTGAGATTCAAGCTCGAGTTTTGAGGTTCTGATAGAATTTTTTCAGTACTTGCTTGGTGGTTTCCGGGTTGGAGTCTATCTTTTTCTATATTTGTACAAACACTAGTCAGTTGAATTATGACCATTTTTATGGTACTAGATAGCTTTTGCTGAAAGGGAAAGAATAATAAAAAAAATAAAGTTCGTAATTGTTTAGAGATTATTTTTTGAGCTCTTATGTTCGGGCAAAAATTTTCCAGCGAAAGTATCATTATTTTCCATCAATTAGTAGTCACGCCATCGTGAACAATCTATCAATAACATCATAATCAATATTTCAAAGAAAAGGATAATTGGTTTTAGCAAGGAAAACACTAACTTGACCTGAGAGGTTCAAGATGATGATATTAAAACCGTATATGCCGCCATTGAAATCTTACAAAAATCCAAGTAAAAAGTACCAAATCTATCCAAATGTCTGTACTGAATATAAAAGAACAAGAATATCTAATCGGTATAAGAACAAATCTAATTGTCACCCGAACAAGAGTATGTAGGCTATGATTATTAACAAATGCTTTACTTGACAGCATCTCCAGGTTCAGCATTAGTACCTAGAAAATCAAGGTGCATAAGTCAAGATTGAATTGAAGCTCTACTCCAAAATAAATAACTGATTTGACAGCCAAAAGGATTTATACTCATTTCCTAACAGAGTAGAGGTAAACTAAGTAACGTGTTCAAAAAGATCAAATTTAACCAAATGCATTAACAGAAAAAAGGCAATTCACGGGTCGTGTTGTCAGTTGAGTAAACCTTTATTATGTTCGCCAATTTATGTTACTCATTCACTGTCCAAGTTCGTCTAACCATGCAAACTACTCTTAGCAGTGTGTTTTGCCTGATGACCAGCTAACTGTACTAGTAACTGACATAATCCAACAGCATCTACTATTCCTCTGATTTCTCGAGAGGAAAACACATGTTTAAGCACTATATGAGTCTACTGCTCCTAAAGGGAAAACCTCATCACAGAAGTGAGCAGTATTAAATATTTTTATTGCAATGCTTCTATGTTAAAGAAACAAACTATTAATGCTTCCAAAAACAGGTTCATTCCGTGTCTTTCCAGCGGAATGTTTTACAAAAATGCAAACATTTGACGACAAACTACAATACGCATAAACTGTCCAAATACGTGCATCTGGTAGATGCAACAGTAGCAAAAATTAATACTATATCAAGAGGTTTTTAGTCTAAAGTAAGCCCACTTGCTTGAAATGCTCTCATTTCATGACAGCGCAACACAAGACCCCCTCTCCTACTCAAAATCTAAACGTTGAAACAATTTATCTAAACACAACGATACTCACTAGCTCAGGGTTTGAAGTGATGATAAGCTGATATACGTAAAATAATAACTAGTCATAACCAATGATAAAATCGATGTTTAGCACCAAAAAGGTTCCACGCAATTAAAGTGAAATTTAAAAAACATAACCAATCTAACATGTGTCAAATACCTTAGCGAGGCATCCATGGTGAGCCTAGAAGAAAAAGAGGTCCCACAAATGACACGACCATCGAGATGAATAGGATGCATCGTGGTGTCGTTCCAAGATCCATCTTGAATATCATAACTAAGCCAATTAATGTACTGAGCATCTCCGATTCTTGTGGCAAGTCCGACATTGACAGTCCCTTCCGTTACCATGAAGTTCATTACCCTATGAACAGCTTGCCCGGGTTTGTTAATCTCTTTAATCTTATCATCAGAGACAATGGAAACAACCACGTAGTTTTTCCAATCATTCATCAGCTTACACAGAGCAATCATCTTTACAAGTACAAAAGGCGGGTTGAGACAACTAACATGTGTAAACAAAAACAGGAGCCATACATCGTCATGATGACGAGTCCAATCCAACTTCCAATCAGGATCAGATCGGGGGGGCTCCAGATCATCGTATGTTTTCAGAATATCAGGTGAAACATAAAAGGACTCGTTAGAGCCTGGTGCAAAAGAAATGAGGCGTGCATCAAACAAACCTTTGTGCAGTTGGTATCTCCTGTTGTCATTGATGTTTAGGTTATCCGCGTTGATGGAATTGTGAGACGCTGAGACGTTCCAAACATTAGTCCTCGATTTGTACTCAAAATGTTTCACAGTTTCTTCAATTCTTTCCGCATACAACAAACGAAAATGACCCAAACCCAAATCTTGTGGGTCAACAATTAGTTTCACACGTTTTCTCCATACTACACCAGAACTTCTAACCGTAGGGGGAATGATAAAATTGACAACATTCCCGACATTCTCAAACAGGTTAACAACGAAAAAACAATCATTCGGTACTTTGCAGAAAAGAAAGAGGTTGCCACAAGACATCACGAAATCTGCTCTTTCACCAACGTTTACTAGTGGCGGCTTCAATATATAATCAAGTGAAAATTCCATCTTGTATCCAGACCTCGTAAACCCTTGAATGAAACCCTGAGATCCATCTATCTCGTCAAGGAAATCTTTGGTTTTCATGTGAATAAACATCCACGGGGATGCCTTCAACCTCGCGTTGAATCCTCTAACAAAACCTACTTCTCCTTTTACATCTTCAACTTTTTTTCTAAATCTTGAATTCACCCCTTTTAATCTCACAATGTCAACTAACTCCAACCTATTCATTATTTCATCACCAAAAACGGGGTCTGCTAACGAAAGCAACTTCTGTTGGAATTTTATACTCATAACAATTATACATAAAACAAAAAAACATCATCAAAGCAAGCAGCGGAAGACAATAGGAATAATATATGTAATTAATTAACCAAACAAGAAAGTGCGTACCTTTTAGCAATTCAAGTAATCAAACGATGATGTGATCAAGTAACAAAACCCAAAACCCTAAATTAGGGTTTATACAAAATCGTCCATCCCAAAAAATCGACCACCAAGGAATACAAGCTCAAGTGTGCTTGCTCTTCGTTCTTGTACACACGTACTAATAGCGATTTGATGTGGAAAAGCTAGTTCCTTGAATCACTAATAAACCAATACTTGTATCTTTGAGTTAGACAAAAATCGAAAACCCTTGGGGAAGAGTGTTTCGACCGGCCACACAAAGAGAAGAGGAGAAGGAGAAGAAATTAGGTTATTGGTGATCCAAGATTAAGTTATGAATGAATACAAGGGTTTGTAGGAAACCCTCCACCGATCGGCCAAAGTATCCCAAGGGGATTCTAGAACTTTCCCGACATCTAATTTCATTCTTAGTCCTTCTAGTTAATATTTAACGACCGTTAACCAAACCTCGTTAATTATTTAACTATCGTTATGTTTTATTTAGTGATTAATAATTAATAATAATAACGTTTTATTTATATTAATTATGTACATCAATTCTCATACGTAATGTGTGCAATCCCAAGTCTCGAGTTCGAATCCGGACATACTATTATTTAAATATCCATTAAAACCTTTCAGCCCCACTGGATATTACTAAATATAGTAATGACATTGGTTAGTCTAGCTTTCACACGCCAACGCCCCAGATTGAATCGAGCATGGTCTCCTGGAAAACCATTTAATGATTCATCATTTTACTTATCCTTTGTTACTAATACTACATTAACTATGAATATGGATCAAGTCATTTCATAAGTTAATATTCTTTCTCGTTGTATATGATTGAACAAGATTACCAAATCATCCGAACGTATTCCGATAGATCTTGGGTATGGCCATACAAACATCTTGTCAACCCTACGAGGGCCCAAATATAGTATTATGCTTTGAAACAAATTCAAAGGAACAAATTCTCTTGACTACAAACATAACTCATGAATTTTGCAACACTTCGAAAATAGCCCTTATAACTACCGCCACGGATAGCGTTAGACTATCTTACACAAATGCACTACATTCATATCGCTTATCCGGTATCTCAAGTTCGAGGATAAACACTTCATGATATACTTAATGATAAAAATCCAAAAGTATCATCATGTAAAGTTGGGATGAGTCCTATATTCAATTCATTGAATATCATGTGAATCTGTATGTCCCACGCATCAATATACTTTAAAAGTATATTCTACCAAAACTCAGATTTGTCTTAATTCAATGACATTCCCACATCATTGATTGACAACGGACTATTTAGAATAACATAAATTACTCATGGATTAAACATGCAAATATAGGATATAATATTAAGAAAATGAAAATAAACATAAACAACTATTTTATTTCATTAAAGTAATATTTGTTCATAACATCCTTTATCCAAATACTAATCACGATCCGCATGAAACTACTAGCTAAATCAAGTCCTATCCCATCAAGATGGTCAAGAAGTTTATCTTTTGGCAAAGGTTTCGTAAAGGGATCACTAGATTTTCATCTCGTATGAACTTTGAGTAGATTGATTTCACCTATGTCGACTTGTTCTCGAACATAGTGATATCGACGAGGAAAATGTCCGCGCCTTCATGACTCCAGCTCATTGGCAAATGTTATTGCAGCAGAGTTGTCACAATACACATTTAAAGGTAATTCGATTGAGGCATTACTCCGAGTCCCGAAATGAATTTCCTAATCCAAACAACTTCCATCGCACTCAAGCGTTTATGTACTCACAGAATAGACATCGCAACTGTTGTTTGCTTCTTGCTCTTCCAACAATCGCCCTCCATTAATGACAAAGACATAACCCGTCGAGACTTCGTATCATCTTTATCGCTTGGAATGACGATCGCAAAACCCGTAACATCAAGTTCGCATCTGATTTCCTCCATACACTAGAAACATTTCTTTAGTAGCCCTTAGATACTTAAGAATGTTCTTAACACTGCCGATGTTTCACACTGGTTCTCATTGATACCGACCGGTAATGTTCTCATGCAAACGCCACATCGTGCCTTGTACATCTCACAAAGATACATGATAGATCCTACACCAAGCATAAGGAACTTTCCTCATGTATTCCACCTCAGCAGTGTTGACGCGATAGTTTATTACTTAAGCCATGTTCAACTTGCATCGGCAAATATCCTTTCTTGGAATTTTGCATACTAAATCTCTTGATAGATTTTATCAATGTAAGCATTTTGGCTTAGTCCAATTAACCGCCTTGATCTATCTCGGTAGATCTTGATTCCCAGAATAAATGTCGCTTCCCTAAGTCCTTCATAGAAAAGCACTCTCCAAGATAAGACTTTACATCTTGCATACTTGGAATGTCTTTTCCCATGATCAATATGTCATCGACATATAAGACAAGGAAAATAACATTACTCCCATCGCTTTGTGATACACACATGGCTCATCAAGATTTTGAGTGAAACCAAATTTCTTGATTTCTTCATCAAACTTCTTGTTCCATTGCCTTGATGCTTGTTTCAACCCATAAATGGATCTTTGAAGTTTGTATACACGCTCGAAACTTTGGATTCACAAACCCTTCAGTCGCGCCATATAGATGTCCTCATCTAGGCGACCATTTAAGAAGGCGCTTTGACATCCATTTGCCATATCTCATAGTCATAGTACGCAATATGGCTATAAGAATCCTAATAGCTCTAATGTCTCACAGGAGAAAATGTCTCCTCGTAGTCACCCCATAGGTTCGAGTATAACCTTGAGCTACAAGACGAGCTTTATAGGTGTGTGCATTGCCATCCATGTCGGTCTTTATCTTAAAGAGCCACTTACTTCCAACTACCTTAGCATTTGGAGGTAAGTCAACCTCTATCCGTACTTCATTATCTTTCATGGATTGCATTTCCCATTCATTGCAACTCGCCATTTTCCTTTTCGGGACTCATCATGGCGCCTTTATAGTTAGCGAGTTCACCAAGATCCCCAACATATTTTCCTCGCCTTCACGTTGAGACATAGACGCCAGTGCACGCGTAGCTCTTGAAGATCTACGAATGGGAACCACTTCAATCTCGTGTGGAACGCCTGGACTTTCGTGTTCTACTGAGGTTGGCTAGTGTTCTCGTGGTGGTGTTGTGTTCTTGATCATCTTCCGGATCATAAACTCTCCCATGAATTCATGAGATATGAGATCCTTTCAAGAAAGTCTCCATACCTAGCAACAATTACTTTGTTTTCGGTGGAAAGTAGAAGTAGTAACCCATCGTTTCCTTTGGGTATCCTACGAAGACACACTTACAGATCTTTGTTGCATACTTATCGCAGAGTCGCGCTTAACAAACGCCTCACAACCCTAGACCTTTAAGTAAGACAAGTTGGGAGGTTTCCATACCACACTTCATAAGGAGTCTTATCAACCTTCTTAGTTGGAACCATATTCAATATGCGAATGGCAGCGCTTCAAAGCATAATCCCAAAAGGATAAGGGAAGAGTAGTAAGATTAAACATCGATCGCACCATGTCTAGCAATGTACGATTCCTTCTCTCGGATACACCATTTTGTTGTGGAGTATATGGAGATGTGAGTTCGGACAATACCACACTCGCCTAGATAATCTTTAAACTCTTGGCTTAAATATTCACCACCTCTATCGATCAAGAGCTTTAATCTTCTTTCCTAGTTGCGTTCTACTTCACTCTTAAAAACCTTAAATGTTTCAAAGACTTCATTTTATGTTTAAGTAAATAAACATAACCATAACGATCGAAATCATCAAGAAAGGTTAAGAAGTAGCTAGCACCCTTTCTTGACACGTGTCTTAGTGGTCCATACATCAAGATGTATCACACCAAGAAGATCGAAGCCCTTTCTAAACTATTTGTAAAGGTTTCTTGGTCATCTTCCCGATATGCAAGATTCGCATTTATCAAATGATTCATCATTGATGTCTTGCAAAAGCCCATCGTGTTGCAAATGTTGCATGTTTCTTGCCTATATGAGCAAGTCTACAATGCTAAAGAAATGAAGAATCCAAATCACCTTGATTCTTTTATTATTGATGCTAAAGATGTAATTATTTTTATCAATCACATTATCATGCAAATCAATTTCATACACACCATTTATCGGAATAACATTAAAGTAAAAACATTATTTAAAGAAACGAAATTCCAAAATCAAGAAATGTATGAACGAAACCAATATCTTTTAACAAGGAAATGAAACGACACCCTAACAATGGAAGGTGCGAATGACAATCGTTTAATGACAAGACTAAACCCGAAGGTAAACTAAATCAAACGTGCTGATAATTCATTTTCAGACAGATATTTTCCGAAGAAATACAAAGGAATGTATTTCCGGGTCGTTCTCCCAACGAGGATGAATGGAGTAAACAACTCACGCCTCAAATATCGGGATTCGAATAAGAAAAGGGGCATAAGATGATATTATCTAAACTACGGATAAGGAAAGTAAATGGAACATAAAATCTATAGGAAAACCTAAGAACTACGGCAAACTACGCAATTCTACACTAAAACGCAAAACTAAATCAAACGAAACGCGAATAAAAAGCAAATACGACTAATCTAACTCCTAAAAATAATCTAAAATTACTTTTACTCTAAAATGTAATAAGAAAACTATTTTAGAATTAAAACTATTTTTTGGATTTTTCTTGAATTTATAAAAATTAAAACTAATTTAAACTATTTAAAATTCTAAAAATATTAAATAAAGGGAGAAAAATAAGGAAAAATCTTTTTTATGCTTTTTATATTTATCTTAAACTAATAAAATTGAAAAATTATTTTTTGGAACTTTTTCTAAATTATTTGCAATTAAATCTAATTAAAAAGAGATTAAAATCTAATTAAATTGAGAAAAATAGCAAATGAAGACCAAAAATTATGAAACTTTCAGGAAAATCTAAAATGATATTTAGAATTTATGAAAATTGAAAACAAGCGGTTATGTGTGAAATTATGAAGCTATAGTGTAATCGCTTATGGAAATAAGCTACAAGAATAAGCTAACTATAGAGATAAACTACCAAACAGTGACTACAACTTAAGTATACTAAAATGAGCTAATATCAACTGTTTCTAACTACTCCTATTAATCCTAAAGCTCGTAATCAATGAATAAGCAAATGTTTATTTGAGCCAAACAGTGGTTCGACCCACCGTTTGAGCTTATCCTACGACTTATTAGAAAACCTTGAACCAAAAAGCAGATAATCGACCTAAACACCACCGGCTAACTATGATTGTGCCAAACTTCACCTCTAAATCCTAGAAATGAAACCTCTGTAGTAGCCGCAATGTCCGTGAAAATCCAATGCGATCATGACTTTTGACTTTCAAGAGAAGTTGTGAAGTTTGACTAACTTGAGATTTGATCCAAAGTTTTGCAATCGAAAATGATGTTTAAAAGCTAATGATGATGACAAAATGCTAGTTCTACTTATTCTAAAGCTAATAAGCACTTTTAATATCCATCGATCATGACGAAACAGGTTTAAGAGCGATTACAAAGTGATATTGACTTTTAGAGCTAAAATGCTCAAACCCAAAACTTTAATTGACTTTCAATAACTGTTTAAGCAAGTGCTAACTAATCTCCACCGATCTACTATCCTTAAACACGCATAAATCAACTATGCCAAACACTCATTAACCCATTGTTATAGAACTAATAAGGGTATTGAGCAATTTAAGCTAAACAAACATCAAATACCAATTCAACATTAACAAATATGACTAAATGATGATTTAAACACCACTAAATGATCGAAATGATATTGAACTTACAAACTTTCCACAGCCACTATGGCTTGCACTTTGAAGACAAAAGGACCTCTAACCTAAAAACACTAATCCTAATCCAACCAAATTTCAGTCCAAACCAAATCCAAGATCATAACCATTCCAAATCGATCCAAAACCGAAGAACCAGATCCAAATCGCCATCAGAGATATCGATGTAAATGAGACTTTAAGTGATTTTGAATGAGAATTAAGTTCAAGCTCACAATAAGCTACGAAAGCTTATATGAGCTTAGAAAACAAGAAACCAATGGTGGATTAATCCAACACAAAGATCTAAAGTGATTTTTATTTTCAAATGATTTTTGTGATTTTTTTTTGTATTTTGAGATATTGAGAAGATAAGCTAAAATAGATGATTATAAACTGAGCTAAGCTATAAAATAAGATAATAAGCAGTTGTAGATTAGAATAAGCTTAAACAAAACAACTTAAAATGAAATGCTAATTTTAGATTAATAATGAAGATGAGTACAAAATGAATTACAATTGATTTAAAACATTGAAAATGAGATTAACTACTACAAATAAACCTAGAGAGAAGAAAAATTACAGAAAGTAAGATAATAATAGAGATCATTCAGTGAATGAAATGAAGGGTCTATATATAGCATAAGCTTGAGCTTGAGAAGCTTCCGAATTCCTTTCTTTGTGCTTCTTTGAGTGATATACACCCTTGGATCAAAGATAACCGCTTCCCATCTCATCATAGCCCTTAGATCACTTCGATGACATTGCTCGGCCAATGGAAGAGTGACACGCGTCCAATATCACACGGATTGATGAGATGTCATCCCAAGTGTCGAAGATGTCGGTGGAAAGTACAATTCTACCCTTAATCTCGATTAATTTGGCTAATTTACACGAAGGGTGAATTAGGGTTAGATTACTGGGTTAATTTGGGGAAAGGGTAAAAGGTTTTGGCGGGTGGGTTTTTATTGTTATTTGATGTGGTTTGACCGTTCAATAGGAGGGTTGACCGGTTTAGGGCGGTAAAGGATTTCGGGTTTGAGTAATAACTTTAAACCGGTAGTGGTAATGTGGAGTTGGGCTCGGGTTTTTACTTGGGCGAATGATTTATAAGTGAATTGGACTTGGATTATATTAAATGAACCCATGTGATAGTATAGGACCATTCTTGTATAGTTCGAATTTTCAAGGACCAAATGTGTAAATTTGGAAATCTTTCAAGGGCCAATCATGTCAAGCTCTAAAAATCCAAGGGTGACTTTTGCACTTTTCTAAATCTTTGAGGACCAATTATGTCAAGAGTTCAAACTTGAGGACTATTCTTGTCATTTCTTCAAACTTTTCGATTCTTCAAAATCATCTTCGAGGATAATATCTTCCAAAATATGCAATCCCGACCTTCACTCATTAAAACTCTCTCGATCTCTCGTGCTCGGATTTACATCTATTTTGAATCCTTTTGCGTGTTTTGCATATCCGTACTGCACAAGCACAAACTCAAGAAACCACAAATATAAGCAATAAACGGCTTTTCTTGGTTGTTTTGGGTCAAGATTGATAATGAAAAGATATGTGAATAAGCACATATCAAAATACCCAGACGAGACCATTGCCGTGTGTCCTCACGCAATGTAATCAACTCACGCTTCTAAAACCAAGGATCTCAATCTCTTTCTACTAAACCTATGAAGAAGTAGCAAAGATTCCTCAAAAGAGACTAAAACCCTTAATTCTAAAAACGCCCGCTTACCTTTTATTTCACATGTAGATATTACGATTAAGCACATCGATTATGAATGACGGTTTGTTGAACTTTCATGTCGATCAATAACTCAAACATTTTTCAAACGACACGTTAGGATCACGGAGTAGAAAACACAACACAGCTGAAGTGACCATACGGATAGAATACATCGTCCCGATTTTCACAAGCTCCCAAACTAAGCGTAAACCGAAATCATTGTTACATACGACTCTAGATGCTAACACTACCCATGGAAGTTACTTGTGTACTTACTTTTCGCTCCCATTTTCTTAATTCCTCTAGATTTTTTTATTTTTGTGAGAAGTGAATTTCTTCAAATTCTCGTTTCAATAAGAATTATTCGATAAAGATACAAAGCTAAGTCGATAATTAGTTATCCATCTTCTCTCAAGAACCATTGTCGTAAAATGAGGTCCACATCAAGGAATTTTATTACTAACTTTTGATTTTTTCAATTTTCAACATTTCATCAATTTTTTTTTTTTTTTTTTTTTTTTTTTACTTTGCACTTATACTTTTTATTTTTATTGAGCTGTGAACCACGGAGCTTCACGGGGTAATTCCAAGACTATAGGCTTCATGAAATGAGAGTCCCGGCTGGCTAGGCTAAGACCTCATACAATCCCGGCTAAAGATCCAAGGGTCCGATCTCGACACCGCAGCTCACAACTTTACTTATTACTTTTGCACTTGATACTCAGTACTTATTTATTTATGGATCCTTGATGTGTACCCAATTTTTAAAACAAAGATTCTTTTAAGAAGATAAAGAACTAACCATCGCCAAAAACTCAACATCTCTAATTATTGTGACAGATATGGGGTGAAACAATTTTGTGGGAACAAAAAGCCATAAGTACCTTCGATGGGCTCTAAAGAGAACCAACTACTCCATCGCTTAGCATCTAAACTCATAAGTAACTCTATCATATCTCGATCTCGCAAATTTAAAATCCCAAATAATGAGATCCGCAGATGCTTAGCCGATAATTTTAGATTACCTATGGTTATGGAACAAGCTAGGGCTCAACACGCCCGGTCAAGTCGAATTCCATTCCTACTCTCACCAATGAAAGTCAATCAAGGTGTCAAAACATATATTATCTTAGCAAATGTTTCACAAATAATCTCAAGTCTCGCATATTTAAAGTCAATCGTGGAAACTTGCAAAATCTTGGCCTTGTGAGCTAGAATTGCATTTTATAGCTTCTAATCTAAGAGACTAGCAAAACTTTTCAATCAAAAGACTAACAAAAGCTTACAAAATTTTAAATTTTCTCATTTTGCACAATTTTTTCATTTCTAAGGAAAAGCGGGTTACGAGAGAAACACAATGAAATAAGCAAGTGCGGTCAAATCAAATCAAGATTACCCTACCCCAGACTAGAACGAAACATTGTCCTCAATGTTTAAAGCAAGGTATCACGAAAATCTAAAAGCCGTTTATAAAGTATGCTCAAAGATAAACGTTAGTCGATAAGATTAGGATATCGGATTTCCATCAGCATCGATCATGAGACTCGAGTGGAGAAAATGACAAACTTCGAGCACGAGAGTCTTCATATCGGGAACATCCTACACAAAACATCACAAACAACCAAACACGAGAAATCGAAGAGGCAGACCCCTTCACGTCACTTTATTAGAAATAGAAAGAAGATAGAGAAGGATAAGCATGGGGTGCCTCCCACGAAGCGCTACTGTTTTTGATCACCGAGTCGCTAGCCTGACTCGCCCCCGAATTCATTTGTCCTTGGGGAAGAAAGTGGTAGAGATACCAGGGTCGAAAACGGTGTCTTCATTCCCAAAGGAATGAGACTGGGTGGGTTGGGTGAGAAAGAAAATGTCGGGCTCAAGCACATAAGGGTTAAATCCTCCCGAACTCACAAAGGGTTTTTCAAGAAAGAATGATCCATCATCCGGCGGTTTTGCGGGCGGACGAATGAATGATGGATCAAAATGAGAATGCTCCAAGAGAGAATGGAGCTCATGGTAAAAGATAAGAGGTGTAGGCTCACAAATGAAGGCATCCAAGAGAGGATCCTTATCACGAATGACGGTTTTAACAAAGAACTCATCAATGAATATCCCGGGTTTAAAGATTTTGTCTTCACATGTCGGCTCAACGGGATAAAGGATGGTGGACTCATCAGAAGAAGGAGAGTCAAGAGAACCATCAAGAACAACCATAACATCCTCAATACCCGGTGGTATTGGGTCATCAATAGGTAAGTCGATTTCTTCCATATTAGAATCACGTGGCGGTTTATCAAGAATATCGTCTTCAACCATCTCAAAATCAATCTCCATAATAGCCTCAGTGTCGGATTCAATACTTTCTTCAACATCACATGACGGGAGAGAAAGGTCGGAACACAGAGATGGGACAAGTGGTGTGCTCTGAGAGCTAGCAATATCCACCACTTCCGTTGTGGTCTCTGAATCGGACTCAAAATCTTTGTCAAAAAGAGGATTAACTTCACAAAAGGTGTAGTCGTCCTTGAATTCAAAGAGTGGATTTGAGAAAATCCCGGAAGTAACCTCGGAGATGTCAAGAGAATCACATAAAAGCGAATCACAATCACTATCAGATATATCCTCGGACTCACTTGGGATTGGGTCAAGGCTCTCAACACAAGATGATTCCGTTTCCGAAATAGTGCTAAGAGGCTCGTCCCCCATTATGAGAGAGTCAACGGGATCAACAATGTTTGAAGAAATAGAATCATCGACCTCTTCCAATACGATATCACTTCTCTCAACCGGCGTGAGAGAAGGGGAAGGGTCGGAAATGAAAGGCTTAGAAATAAGAGAGGGATAAGAATCCGGAGGTGGGACAAGTGGTGTGCTCTTAGAGCTAGCAAGTTCCACCACTTCCGTTGTGGTCTCCGGTTCTTTCTGTTTAGAAATCATTTTAAGCTCATAAGTTCGTTCCGTTTTGTTGTAACTCGACGAACTCGTAACGGTGAATCGTGAAAGATAAGGATCGATTCTAGAATTCTTCGGATTAGAGTCGAGAGTACAAACGGGAATCACCTCGGGTTCAGAAACATGTTCCATCTCCCTCACCAGAGAGGATTCTTTATACTTATCATTCATTTTCGATATTTTTGACAAGGCTTGAAGTCTTTCAAGTTCGTGATTTAAAGCATTTAGTTCAAAAAAATCGTATCCGTGACCCTCGGTGGGTTCTTCTGTAGCTCTTAATGGTGTGATCGCCTTCCATAACTTGAACGGGTTCGCATTAATACTTTGTTGAGCTTGCCATTGATCAAGAAAGTTTGAAACATATTCTTAAGTTCGATTCTTTGTTTCTCAAACATGTCGTGAATCCAGGAAGAATCGTTTTCGACACCCTCGGTGGGTTCTTCAATTTTGGAATCATAATCCTCAATTGGCACGGGTTCTTCATAATTAGGATGTATCTCGGGCATACACCGTAAACAACGAAAATCGTTCGACGAGTCTACCATATCTCCACAGCCATAACAATAATATGGATCGTACGAAGATATCTCGGGCTGTGGAGGGTAGTCGGAAAAATTTTGAAGGTTAGTGAAAGCATTGGGGCACATATGATTATAACAACGATAATCATATCCCAAACGAGAATTACAACACTGACAGAAATAGTCGAAGGAGTCCATAAGAATCAAATATAAGAGGGATAAGAGGAAAGAATTATCGAATCAGAGGGCAAAGAAGAATATTTTTGGGTTTTAGAAAACATATTTTGAAAAGGAAAATCTTTTTGGGTTTTTATAAAATGGATATGTACAAATATCAACAACTTCACGAGGAAGGATCTTCAAATGCACACGATACGAGACGGAATACGAAAACTCGCTACAAGCCCTCCCCGGCAGCGGCGCCATTTTTGATAATTCATTTTTCGTACAGATATTTTCCGAAGAAATACAAAGGAATGTATTTCCCGGGTCGTTCTCCCAACGAGGGATGAATGGAGTAAACAACTCACGTCTCAAATATCGGGATTCGAATAAGAAAAGGGGCATAAGATGATATTATCTAAACTACGGGATAAGGAAAGTAAATGGAACATAAAATCTATAGGGAAAACCTAAGAACTACGGCAAACTACGCAATTCTACACTAAAACGCAAAAACGGAAATCAAACGAAACGCGAATAAAAAGCAAATACGACTAATCTAACTCCTAAAAATAATCTAAAATTACTTTTACTCTAAAAATGTAATAAGAAAACTATTTTAGAATTAAAACTATTTTTGGATTTTCTTGAATTTATAAAAATTAAAACTAATTTAAACTATTTAAAATTCTAAAAATATTAAATAAAGGGAGAAAAATAAGGAAAAATCTTTTTATGCTTTTTATATTTATCTTAAACTAATAAAATTGAAAAATTATTTTTTGGAACTTTTTCTAAATTATTTGCAATTAAATCTAATTAAAAAGAGATTAAAATCTAATTAAATTGAGAAAAATAGCAAATGAAGACCAAAAATTATGAAACTTTCAGGGAAAATCTAAAATGATATTTAGAATTTATGAAAATTGAAAAACAAGCAGGTTATGTGTGAAATTATGAAGCTATAGTGTAACTGCTTATGGAAATAAGCTACAAGAATAAGCTAACTATAGAGATAAACTACCAAACAAAGTGACTACACTTAAGTATACTAAAATGAGCTAATATCAACTGTTTCTAACTACTCCTATTAATCCTAAAGCTCGTAATCAATGAATAAGCAAATGTCTATTTGAGCCAAACAGTGGTTCGACCCACTGCTTGAGCTTATCCTACGACTTATTAGAAAACCTTGAACCAAAAGCAGATAATCGACCTAAACACCACCGGCTAACTATGATTGTGCCAAACTTCAGCCTCTAAATCCTAGAAATGAAACCTCTGTAGTAGCCGCAATGTCCAGGAAAATCCAATGCAGTCATGACTTTTGACTTTCAAGAGTAGTTGTGAAGTTTGACTAACTTGAGATTTGATCCAAAGTTTTGCATCGAAAATGATGTTTAAAAGCTAATGATGATGACAAAATGCTAGTTCTACTTATTCTAAAGCTAATAAGCACTTTTAATATCCACCGATCATGACGAAACAGTTTAAGAGCGATTACAAAGTGATATTGACTTTTAGAGCTAAAATGCTCAAACCCAAAACTTTAATTGACTTTCAATAACCTGTTTAAGCAAGTGCTAACTAATCTCCACCGATCTACTATCCTTAAACACGCACAAATCAACTATGCCAAACACTCATTAACCCAATCGTTATAGAACTAATAAGCGGTATTGAGCAATTTAAGCTAAACAAACATCAAATACCAATTCAACATTAACAAATATGACTAAATGACAGATTTAAACACCACTAAATGATCAGAAACAGATATTGAACTTACAAACTTTCCACAGCCACTATGGCTTGCACTTTGAAGACAAAAGGACCTCTAACCTAAAAAACACTAATCCTAATCCAACCAGCTCAGGTCCAAACCAAATCCAGCATCATAACCATTCCAAATCAGATCCAAAACCAGAAGAACCAGATCCAAATCAGCTACTGTAGATACTGATGTAAATGAGACTTTAAGTGATTTTGAATGAGAAATTAAGTTCAAGCTCACAATAAGCTACAGAAAGCTTATATGAGCTTAGAAAACAGTAAACCAATGGTGGATTAATCCAACACAAAGATCTAAAGTGATTTTTTATTTTTCAAATGATTTTTTGTGATTTTTTTTTTGTATTTTTGAGATATTGAGAAGATAAGCTAAAATAGATGATTATAAACTGAGCTAAGCTATAAAATAAGATAATAAGCAGTTGTAGATTAGAATAAGCTTAAACAAAACAACTTAAAATGAAATGCTAATTTTAGATTAATAATGAAGATGAGTACAAAATGAATTACAATTGATTTAAAACATTGAAAATGAGATTAACTACTACAAATAAACCTAGAGAGAAGAAAAATTACAGAAAGTAAGATAATAATAGAGATCATTCAGTGAATGAAATGAAGGGTCTATATATAGCATAAGCTTGAGCTTGAGAAGCTTCGGAATTCCTTTCTTTGTGCTTCTTTGAGTGATATACACCCTTGGATCAAAGATAACCGCTTCCCATCTCATCATAGCCCTTAGATCACTTCGATGACATTGCTCGGCCAATGGAAGAGTGACACGCGTCAATATCACACGGATTGATGAGATGTCGGTCCAAGTGTCGAAGATGTCGGTGGAAAGTACAATTCTACCCTTAATCTCGGTTAATTTGGCTAATTTACGAAGGGTGAATTAGGGTTCGTTACTGGGTTAATTTGGGGAAAGGGTAAAAGGGTTTTGGCGGGGTGGGTTTTTATTGTTATTTGATGTGGTTTGACCGGTTCAATAGGAGGGTTGACGGTTTAGGGCGGGTAAAGGATTTCGGGTTTGAGTAATAACTTTAAACCGGTAGTGGTAATGTGGAGTTGGGCTCGGGTTTTTACTTGGGCCGAATGATTTATAAGTGAATTGGACTTGGATTATATTAAATGAACCCATGTGATAGTATAGGGACCATTCTTGTATAGTTCGAATTTTCAAGGACCAAATGTGTAAATTTGGAAATCTTTCAAGGGCCAATCATGTCAAGCTCTAAAAATCCAAGGGTGACTTTTGCACTTTTCTAAATCTTTGAGGGACCAATTATGTCAAGAGTTCAAACTTGAGGACTATTCTTGTCATTTCTTCAAACTTTTCGATTCTTCAAAATCATCTTCGAGGATAATATCTTCCAAAATATGCAATCCCGACCTTCATTCAGCTAAAACTCTCTCGATCTCTCGTGCTCGGATTTACATCTATTTTGAATCCTTTTGCGTGTTTTGCATATCCGTACTGCACAAGCACAAACTCAAGAAAACCACAAATATAAGCAATAAACGGCTTTTCTTGGTTGTTTTGGGTCAAGATTGATAATGAAAAGATATGTGAATAAGCACATATCGGTGCCTATAGCTTCAACGACCGCATGTGCTCCATTACCCACGTGCGGTATTAACGTCCATAGGCAAGCTTCCTTGCTCCTCTAAGTCCCTCGATGTATTACATATGTGAATACCACATCCAAGATCATATACCCGAGAATTTATTTTATGAGGAAAAGCAAATAATTCTATCATCAAAGAGTACACAATCATCGCCGCGGTGCGATATTTTTATACCTCTTATTGCACAACTCATCAAGGTACAATGGACAATTCCTCTTCCAAAGTCCAACCTCGGTGCGATGATGACAAGCCCGATCCCTCTTGATTCTCACGCTTTTTGGGAGGGTACTTGGGTTCTTGCCGATAAGTCATAACTTGTTTTCCCTTATCGGTTTACCTTACCTTTCCACTTTCTTGTTCGCTAGCGGCTTATTAGGCTTAGAAATTCTACCATACGGATGGTCAAACCGCGGTGTAGAGGCCTTCTTGGGCAAACCTTTTCGTAATCAATGAGCATTGCATGTACCTCATTGTTGTCTTCCCGTGCAATGCATATTATAATTGCTTGCTAAACCATCAAATTCCTTGTTAAGGGATCCATTGATCGAGCCAATTTGTATGTCATTAGGGTATACTTAGTTCAAACGCCCAACTGGTCCATGTAACTCATCATTTCAGACGATGGGCTTACGGGTTTCCCATCTCCTTGCTTGCAACTATGAAGAGCATCAATCAAGTCATCTGACTCTACATCGCGGGCTTTTCAAACAACCTTTGCAATTCTTCCAAGATGAGATTAGGAAGTAATTCTCAAATTGCTTTTGCAAGCTTGAGTTCATACTCCCGAGCATAATGCGAGCGACCTCATTATACTTGTCATACTCGGTTGCCATGCACTCGTGCTTCAGCAGCATCACCGCGAGTTCGGGAGGACAAGGCGTGGTCAAATAATTGAGTCTTTTGGCAACCCTCAAGACAAATCGAGTTGCGATACCAATCATTGAAATTGCGCTACGGTCAATTTCTCTCGATCAAACATAGATTTGAGCAGCGAGGCTAGTGCGATGAGATTCACTTGAGCCATTTCTCTGAAATAAAAGTTCAAAAGTTAGTACTTTCGATAAGAAAACATTCAAGAAAATAAAATACCCTTTGGTCAATATTCATATTAACCATAGTATTTTCCTTGAATATTGGATCCTCATTATCATAGTTCCCCACATCGGTTGATCCGCTAGTGGTGAAAGTATAGAATAGGTAATCGTTGAAAAGCGATAATTGACAAACAAGTTTTCAATTCCAAAAATTATGGGATTTACAATTTTGCCAAAACAATTAATGCAAAGCGTAAGCATGTTTTATCCCATCTTATGCCTTAAGTTATAGGTCTCACTAACTAACTTAATTAAGTTGTCTAATTTAGAAGCGCAAATCATAAAGTCGAGGTCTCACACAACAAAATAATTCACCTCGTTATTGTAATCTAGATCAAGGTCTCACATAACTAAATTACAATTTCAAGTGTTTCATATCATTAGATGGCATAAACTTAAATTTAAAGGGTACAATTTTTTATGTGTAATCAAACTTATGTATAAAGAAGCATGCATACAACTTTATAACATAAAATTTTCGAAAAAACTTACTAAAAGATTTTAATTGCTAAGATTTAATTCTACAAAGTTTTAATCGATGCGTTGAGAAACTTACAACTTTGCACTAAGATGCTTCGTACATAGAATGGTTATACTAGGTAGCTCCAATCGAGCGCATAGGCGAGAGGACCGGTAAGCGAAGCATAACCTTAGACATCCATTCGGTGAGACTATGCTCACTTCTTAAATACCCTTTATAGTTTGTTCTAGTGGGTGAGCCGTTCTAACCATTTAGTACAATCGCATCGATCGATTAAAAGTTCAAGAATAATTCTTAGATAACAAATCAATTTCGCCATTATTTAGTCCATTTAATTTTCTATTCATAAAAACCCTTTTGCTTACTAACATGTCAAACAATATATAAACAAAAAGCATTTTAATAAAAATTAAACACACTCAAATAATACAAACATATAACTAAACAATTTAACATATGTAAAACAATTAGCCACATGCATAATTATTTCAATAAACTCTAATAACAATTCTAGGCGTAAATAAATGCATACATTAACTAGGACTTTCATCTCGCAGGTAGATGAGCCACATACATCGACAAGTCGATTAAGTAAGCCGAAGTTAATAGTATACCAAATAGCACATAACGAATTTTATTAGTTATAATTGAGGTCTTCCCAATTCAATAATTATTAAATAAATAAAACATGTGTATCACTTAACAATTAATCAATATACAATAAACAATACTCCATGGCAAAACATGCATGTTCCACCATGGATTCCGCATAACAATTATCACCCAAGATACGCATATTACATGGCACATAACAATTATTCATTAATTAACCACATAAAATAAGCATGCAATCCTAGGGTTTCTACAAGTTTTACAAAATTAAAACCTAATTAAATAAATTTAGGGTAATCGACCGATACATTAAAAAATTAGGGTTTCAAATTCAAAACCCTAGAAACCATAAAAAGCATGCAAATAATCATAAAGATTCAATTTTTATGTGTTTCGGTAATTAATTACATCATATTAACGGCTCGTGATGCCACTGTTGGAATTTTATACTCATAACAATTATACATAAAACAAAAAAACATCATCAAAACAAGCGTGAAGACAATAGGAATAATATATGTAATTAATTAACCAAACAAGAAAGTGCGTCTTTTAGCAATTCAAGTAATCAAACGATGATGTGATCAAGTAACAAAACCCAAACCCTAAATTAGGGTTTATACAAAATCGTCCCACCCAAAAATCGACCACCAAGGAATACAAGCTCAAGTGTGCTTGCTCTTCGTTCTTGTACACACGTACTAATAGCGATTTGATGTGGAAAAGCTAGTTCCTTGAATCACTAATAAACCAATACTTGTATCTTTGAGTTAGACAAAAATCGAAAACCCTTGGGGAAGAGTGTTTCGACCGGCCACACAAAGAGAAGAGGAGAAGGAGAAGAAATTAGGTTATTGGTGATCCAAGATTAAGTTATGAATGAATACAAGGGTTTGTATTTATAGGTAACTTAACTTGGTGACCAAGTTTGTGTGGGATTGGGTTTGGAAACCCTCCACCGATCGGCCAAAGTATCCCAAGGGGATTCTAGAACTTTCCCGACATCTAATTTCATTCTTAGTCCTTCTAGTTAATATTTAACGACCGTTAACCAAACCTCGTTAATTATTTAACTATCGTTATGTTTTATTTAGTGATTAATAATTAATAATAATAACGTTTTATTTATATTAATTATGTACATCAATTCTCATACGTAATGTGTGCAATCCCGAAGTCTCGAGTTCGAATCCGGACATACTATTATTTAAATATCCATTAAAACCTTTCAACTTCAACTCGGATTCAGACATGATTTCGTCCATTAGGACTGATTAGAGTTATCGGAAAGTAGGAAAACAGTTAAGAAACGAAGAACAATCAAAATGTATCCAAGAACTCAAGTTACAAGAGAGAAAAAAAGGAATTGAGAGAATTGTGCAAAAGCAAACGAAATAATGAAAGATATAGTTGAAATCAACAACTGAATTTCCCGCTCAAATTAACAACTTATTTGTGTGTGCACCTCACGTGACTCTTACTACAGTTAGACTCAGGTCACGTGACACACGCGTGTTTCTCATGTGGCAACTTTTTTTTAGAAAGGCAAAAAAAAAAAAATGGAAAAAATTGGTAACTTCGGTATTTAAAAAAAAAAAAAAAGGATTATATGTTGTATTAATTGTCTTTCACTTGTGACATTGAAAACCTTGTGTTTAATCAAATAATTCGCAACTCATTATAAACATTAGGCGGAAATTAGCATAGTATTTTATGGAAAAAATCGATGGTCAATGAAGCTGATGTTTTAAAAGTCTAAAAAGTCGTCGCTAAAGTTGATAGCGCTTATAAAAAAACGTCTTTTGAATTACGCAAATCCAAATACGAAAGCATCCACGATAGATGATGTACTAACGTCTTCGTAGCTAGCTACCTATAAAACTTAAACACATTTTTACTAAAAAATAATTTTTATATTATTAAATTATTAATTTTATTAATAAACTACTTTCAATTTTTTTAAAATTAATTATAAGAGTTATATTTAAATTTATAATTGAGGGGGCTTTTAACGACGATACTTGTCGTCGCTAAAAGGATATACACATTAAAAAATCATTATTTAATCATTTTTCTAATTTTCTATAAAAATAAATTATTAGTCTAAAAGTAAATATTATTTGATTGATATATATCTTTAGCGACAACACATGTCGTCGTTAAAGGTCTTTGCGAGATAAGTTGGTTTTAGGAGGAATAACCAAATAAGAAAATCGAAAAAATTATAATCTTAAAATATTTATTATTTAATTAATATAAAATTTTAGCGACGACATGTGTCGTCGCTAGCAGTGTGAGTCTCACGGTCAAACTATACCAAAAATCAGCGTTGAAAGTGTGGGTCTCATGAGCTTTTAGCGATGACACGTATCCGCCAATTCCGTAACCATCTGTCTCCAAGTAAGTTTCTACATTTAGTGAGCCCTCACATATAATCTAAATAAAGGTTGTTTGATAAAAATAAATTGATTTAGCGCTAAATGATTTGCTCCTTGTGATTTAAAAGATCAGTATGATATAGTTTCGATTGTTTGATAGCTAATCTGAATTAACATTCTGATTGACTAATATTACGATTTTAATCTTTGGGACATTAAAGTTATTTTTATAGACATTTTATGGATATAATAGTATTTTTCTTTCACTTAACAATACAGGAACTAAAATATTTAAAATATACAAGAATCAACATATTAGTTGAAAAGAGCATATACATCAATACACATGTAAATCAATACCAGTTTTGTCTTCCGTGTGTCATTCGCTCACAATAGTAAAAATTATGCTCTTAAAATGGAGGAACATGACAATATAAAATGAATAAATGAAGAGAAGAACATGATAATAAAATAATTTATAAAAAGGAACGTGGAGAACTGAACGGTTTAGGGACAATATTTGGCGGTATCGGTCAGCAACATTTTACTCATTCAGAGGTGACATTATTTCCTAGTCCACACTGTGTTTTGCCTGTTTCAATACTCAGTGCTGGCCCATCCCACTAAGCGGCAATCAAACACCCCATTAGTCACTGGTTGCTACTTGGTGGAGCTGTTGTGAAAGAAGTGAGACAGTGAGGCGGCCCGAGCCATGTGAGGGAAATGTCGGTTAGATAAATGGTGGTTTCTAATAGGTGGCAAATACGATAGCTCGATGGTGGCTGCAAGAGTTGGTAAATCTCTTGAATTTTGGAGACGATCAAATTCAGTTTATAAATAGATATATTCGTATGAGAAATACAAATTGTATATATACTTTTGAGATATCATTTAACTTAAATTTTATTGTAGTCTAAGGGGCATTAAACTCTAAGGGGCGTTTGGTAAATTTGGTTTTTAGTTTTTGGTTTGTTTCCTAATTTGTGTTTCTTTGGTATTAACCAATGTTTCAGGTTTATAAAACATTAGATTTCTTTGTACTTTGGAATTAGAATTTGGTACCTTTCAATTATAATTTTGTATTGGTACATTTGTATTTGTTTGGCAATGTGAATAAAGCCTCCGCTTAATTTGTCGAATTTATTATCTTTTTGGCCTTTGATTATCAACAAGTGGTATTAGAGCTTGGTTCGTTTAGCCATGAAAAGATAGAAAAAAAATGTTCGTTTTAGGGTTCGTTTGGAGTGAAGTTCAATTGTTTAATGAATTGAAGAATGGTTTTAGTTTTTTATTTTTGAACTTCATTCTTATAGGATTTTAGATATTCATTTTTGGATTAAAGTTTTGGTTGGATTTGGTTTGAAACAAGTCGTTCACCAGAGAATTAGATTGTCACAAGGTTTTGTTATTTGATGCATTAGTTTTTAGGTTATTAGTTGGCTTCGAACTAAGTTTTAGGCTTTTTGGATTAGAATTTGGTTTTTTTTAACCTGTATTTGTTTTTGGTTTATATGTAGAAATCGTGTGGTTTCTTTTTAAGATTGTTTTAGGGATTTTGTTTGTCTGATTGATAAGTACTACGATCGATTCAGTTGGATTTTTTGATTAACCTTTTTTTAAGACTAGATTAGTCAGCTAAAAGATCAGAAACCATGGTTACCGAAAATCCACGATTAGGTTATTTGGATATTTGTATTTGATTTTTGAATTTGGATCGTAATCCTTATCATATAAGCGGGTCATTAAAATTATTATCCATATTATATTTGGAGCGTTTGAAGTAAAAGAGCCTATTCGTCAAGTTAGTTATCAACTTGAATTTATTGATATTTGAATAATAACTTTAAAGTAGGACTATAATATTTATTATATTAAGTAGGTCATTTTAATTTGATATTTGAAATTTGTGGATCGACTTGGTGTTTGAAGATTTGATTATAATTAAATTGTTTAGATTTTGTTTGGTCGTTGAAATTTGTTAGTTTGAAAATTTGGAACTTCGTTTTCCGGGCTTATAAAGTTGGTTGCCTGAATTTGATTGTCATTATTGAAATTTGTCAGTTTGAAAATTTTGGTTGACCATTTTGAATTTGTCAGTTAATGTTTGATTGTTCATTTTGAAGTTATCATTGTTTGTTTTGGATCATTTTGGAATCGGTTGTTTTGAACTAGGCTAGTATCTCTTGCGTTTGGAATTTTGAATTTGATTTGGAATATGTGAAGGAGTTCAAGTCACAATGAAGATTATTAGAAAAGTGACTTAACTCTAAGGAGCGTCTGGTAATTTTGGTTTTTAGTTTTTAGTTTGTTTCCTAATTTGTGTTGCTTTGAGACTAAGCAATGTTTTAGGTCTATAAATAGGGACTGATAACATTAGATTTCTTTGTATTTTGGAATTAGAATTTGGTACTTTTTCATTATACTTTTGTGTTTTGTACATTTGTATTTGTTTGACAATTAGAATAAAGCTTTCACTTCGTTTGTCAAATTTATTATTTCTTTTGTCCTTTAGTTATCAACATCAGCAGATTTGCCACATCCTTGCCATCTAAAAAGATTCGTGATTGGTTTATACAAGATAAGTATCTCATAGCGTAGAATACAAGTTTTGTTATAAAAAAAAAAGTAGAGTACTTATAGTGTGAAACCAACTGACTTAGCTCAATTGGCCACCTGAGTTTCTTCTGGAGCTTGGGGGAGGGGGTTCCCTGGGTTCGAGTCTCGCAAGAGACAAAGAAAATCCGGATTTTCTTCCTAGTGCGAAGCCGTGAGTTTTAGGGGTTTCCCTTCGTGGGTCTCTCCTAATGGTTCAGGTCCCAGGGCCTGCTCGTTTGGATGGTTTAACTCGAGGGGTCGGATTTCAAGTGAGGTGTCATTCCAAAAAAATAATAAAAAAAATAAATAAATAAATAAACAAATAAATAATAAAACTTATATGGGAAATATGTGAAACGGAATTAATAGAGTAAATTTTCTCTTTATAAATAGGCTGAAGACTGAACTTACTTTTTCAAATTTTTTCAGTTTAAATAACCTACTTTCACATTGCGACGGAAGTTGAATGTGTTCCACGGTAGGAGTTTCTATAACGTAAAACCAATAAACCAAAAAATGACAAACGTCAAACCTCCCATTACATAAAACCCACAAATAATGCAAGAAAACAATTGTAACGCAGAGGAATGTCATCGTTACCTTGTATTCATATTGACGCAAGGATTGGACCCAACAAAAGAAATAATGATACAAGGTTTTTATGAAAGTTAAACCGATGCAAAGTTTTCAAGCATGGTCGGAACTAGGGGTAGGCGAGGCGGTGTGCCCATGGCATCATAAAAATAGAGGGCATCAAAATTTTATGTTGACAAGCGAGTTGGATCAGTTGGAAAAACCCTCCCCTTTGGACACACAAATTAAGGGTTCGATCCTTACTCCCTGCAAAAAGACCGGATGTCCTCTGAGAGTAGCATCTCTACTTTTAGGTAGGGGTACGGCTGTCTACATCTCACCTCCTCCATACCTTGTAGAAGATAAGGGTTAACGTTGATTTTTATTAAACTTTTAGTGTTGTAAGTAGGCTTCATGTAATAGGGAGGTGTTGTTACAATGACGTGTGATAGAACTCGTTTTTGCTGTCGAAAAATGTCTTTGGATTTGAAATTAATTTTTAGATGCTTTGTGACAACCCGTATTTTCCCAGGTTATTACTTGCCCATAGACTCAAAACTATCTACTTTGAACAATTACATATTTACTTTTACGTATAACCGTTAGGTTAAATCGCGTAAATCGAAAACAACATTAAATGTAAACCGGAATTAGACAAGGTTAAGTGTACATCAAATACATGTCATATGTCTCTTAAAACCATATTCTATTAGTCTACACATTTTATTTTTCAAGTTTTACCTAAAACATATACATTTCGCATTTTAGCTCATGCATGCAAATACCCAACCAACTCACTAGCTTTGTAACTTATACACACATACACTTAATATAAGTTCAAAACTAAAATTTCCCTCCCCTCCCCTATACTAAAACTGGCCATAGGCCAAATATACCCAAAACCATGTGCAAATAAATCCAAACTTGTTTTCATGAACCGGAACTTCAAATTATGAAAATAGATATGTTCACCTTCGTTTAGAGAGTTTAATAAGGAAAATGGACTAAAACAAACCAGATACACGCTTATGAAGACGAGTTTAAAATTAACTAAATTAACTATATATTTTAGGGTTTTTAAGTAATAAAATGTGTTTTGGATATTTTTCTTGAACTTTCGACTTGCGTAACTTTATAAAACCTCACAACAAGTATATAAAGGTAATAAAATTTTGTAAAAACTCATACGCATTTAGTACATGTTACATTTTCCTAAAATGACTTATTATTCTAGGTCGTGCCTAGAAGTTCCTTGTCGTTATACTTACGTATTACTTTCCCGAGTACTTTGATTGCTTGAGGTGAGTTTCATAGTCCCACTTTTACTTGTTTTACTACTTGTTTTGAATCACTTTGGGGTGAGAATACATGCTCGTCTACTTAAATACATTGCTGGTTTTAATCAAATACATTGCTCGTTTACTTAAATACATCACTCGTTTTGCCTAAATTCATGCTTGCTTACTTGAATACAATACTCGCTTTTCTTATGGACACAAGTACTTACACATTTACGTATTACCTAAGTTACCACATTAGCCATTAAGGTCCCCATTTATCATGAACCGTTAGTTCTTGTAAGCGCGAATGTTGTGAATAAATCTATTGGGTTGACACCCTCGTCCGGGTTGGTAGCGCCAACATAACCGGAGGTACCGGTCAAACGAACGCATATCATTTGAGTACATAGTAGGTGTTTGGCTAGACACCTACCGGGGCATTCATTTACATGTGCACTAATGCATATGGATTACGTTAAGGCTTCAGGGTCATGAGGTTAGGGAAATAGTATTATTTTTCCTATGACATTGTATTTGTTATAATGGTCATACATTGAAATCCTGTGATTCACGGTACTAATTTACTTAATATTAAATCATTATTTTCTAGACATTGTGAGTGACGCAATGGTCTCATTTATGTCCGTGACATTATGAGTGATACAAAGGTCTCTAAAACCTTTTCAATACATTGTGACCAATACAATGGTCTCTAAAACCTTTTCATGGCATTGCAAGTGATGCAATAGTTTTCAAACTTTTCATGACATTGTGAGTAATACAATGGTTACAAAACTCTTTTGATCCACATTAATTTTACTCAACGTTACTTATATAAATCTATGAACTCACCAACGTTATGTTGACTAGTTTAGGATGTATTTTCTCAGGTCCTTAGACGTGTTTGCATGGTTTGCATCTGGAGCATCAATACTAGAGTCACATTTTTGCGCTCTCGTCATTTCGAAGACATATTGTAATAATTTTGTACGTTTGGTTATGAGTTCTTGATACTTTGTTTTGTTAAAACTTTATTGATGAGATCAAATGTGTATTTTCAAACGACTCATGTAGAGGTTGTTCAATATAAGTTGTAACTTTGTGCTATAAAGTCACGCCTTCGGTTACCTTTCCGCTGCGATATTTTGGGGTGTGTCAGACACCCACCATCATTGGTCACTGATGGTAGACATAAATGAGTAAGCGAAGGAGTTTTTCTAGGGAATAGATAAAACTAAATAACATATTCCCCATGTAAAAACAGTTAATGTACGTTTTATGTATTTATTTACGATAAATTTCTATGACATAAATACTTATTATTGATTTAGATTTTGTTTAAAATTTCAAATGGCTTTAGATTTATAACATCGCACTTAAACTTTAGGGTAAATTGCAAAAAATGTCCTTGTAGTAAGTAATTTCTTCACTGCACTTCACAAACTTTAATAGCGAATAATGTTCTTATTGTTTTCGCTTTGTTGCAATTTACGTCATTTACACTGACGACCGTTAAAAGATCTCGTTAGTCATGGCCAAAGAGCATGCGAAATGACTAATTTACTCCCGTCTTCTTCCCCTTCTTCCCCACTTGATTTTCTTTTGAATCTGTAACTTTTCAAATACCAAACATAATGTACAAACATTTTCATTCTTTATTTCTTTTTATAATATCATTATCACACCTAGTATGTATTAATCAATTACCACTCTTATTTTCTTTTGAATTTGCAATTATTTTTATCCCACCACCTTCACAAACTCATATTTTATCCAGCACCACCACCCTCTACCACCACACAACCACCACCATGCGAAAATAACACTGGGAGTATATTGATATATCACTGATTGGTGCAAAACCGTCAAGTTATCTCGCATGAGCTAGCCACATGAATGACCAACCGTAGAAACTCAAAACGGTTCACACCAAATGCAATTTAGATCGGAGGAATACGTGGATTCCGGTGCGTTAAGTCCCGGAGGATGAATTGGTGTTAAACAACTTCGAGATGATAGAATGATCACTGGGATAGTGATCGGTAGGATTGAATGGATAATTACCTAAAGAAAAGATCTACAAATTACAATGACTTAAATGCAAATTAAAAGAAATAAAATATAAAATATATTAAATAAGCGCTATCACTATTTTTACGGTGATGAGCGTTTAAAACCTAAAACGTCGTTAAAATAAAATTACGTAAGCGTACAAAATAAAGCGTGAGTTTTAAGAAATAAAAGACCTATAAATATGAAAATGACATTTTACAATCCTAATAATAAAAGAAAATTATTAGAAAAAGAAAATTATTTTTACAACTATTTATTTATTTATTATTAATTAAAACTATTTATTAAGTATTTAAAATGCACTAAAATATAAGAAAATACAAAATTAACCTAGAAAATGAAATTATAACTTAGAAAAATCTAAAATATGATAAAACTTATTTTAAAACTAAAAATATATTTTTAGACTTTATATGTATTTATTATTAATTTAATACTATTTAAAACTAATTAAAATGCTAGAAAATATTAATTAAACCAAGAAAATTATGGAAAAATACTTTTAGGCTTTTATATTTATCTTAATCTAGGAAAATTGAAAACATATTTTTAAGCTTTTTACGATTTATTTGTATTAAAAGCTATTTAAAAGGATTAAAACTATTTAAAATAAAGAAAAATACTAAGCGATTGTAGGAAAAATATGAAAAATTCAGGAAAATGCTAAAATATTATTCTAAGTTTATAAAAATATAAAAACATATGCTTATGTGGAGGAAAATAAAGGTGCGATGTAGCGCTTATTAATCATGATTCAAAATAAGCACAAGGCCACCACAGTACCGGTGAACACGAAGCTAACTAATGCTATATTAAGCCTATCTTAACCATTTAACAATACTATAGATCCTTAAATAAGCTTAAACTGGATTAGAGCTTATTAGATTATATATGAAAAAGCGATGATTAGGGGCACCTTTAGCTATTGCATAAGCTAAACAAGTAAGCTAAATGGAAAACAGATATAGGGACTTAAAGTAGACCTGGCCTAATATACTTGGACCAAAAATCGGCTTCTCTCAAGCTTGAATGAAGCTTGTGAACAAGGCACAAGATGCTGTGCAAACACCGAGTGTGCAGGGGCATTTCAAACCTTCTTGCAGGTGATTAAAAGCTTATTGGAGCTTGAGAAATGGAAAACAAAGCGATAATATTAAACTAGACCTCACCGATCTTGCAAATCCCAAAGTATCACTAGCTCATGACCAAGGGTTAACAACTGAGACATCAACAAAGTTTTGCAAAATCATTTTCACTATTTTGACTTTTGAAAGCAAATGGATATTTGACTTTCATGAACTTTGATTTGATTTTATGTCTTGAATAAGTTATATTAATTGCAATAAGATGATTTTAATCTAAAGTAACAAGTAATTAGCTAATATGATGAGATTTGAACTTCAAAATCCTATGATTATAGACTTAAAATGATTTAGAGTAATTTTGACTTTTTATGAATTAAGGACTAGGTTTTATTGCTTGAACTGAGTTACTAGATTGTATTGTAATGTACATCAAACAAGAACAACTTCACAAACACCTTCTAGCAAATCTGCCAAAACAAATCCAAACACCCCTTTTATGGACTGTTTTAAAGCTTTTCCAAGTATTCCACTGATTAGGACCATGACACTGATTAAAAACCTTATAATAACTATATTTAAATAGGATTAAACTAAATTTAACAGGTTTAAAGCATTTTAACTAGAATATGCAAATTTTAAGAAAATTACTTACAATTTGTGTTTGTGCACAAAAATGAGAACGAGGACAAAGGACACTCCTATAGCTTTCATGGCTCTAAACCAAGATACAATCAAAACCGGCTCTACTACCTTTGTCTTGATCATTTCCATTGCCCTTTTTATTTTTAACTAATTTTTAGTAATTTTGGGAATTTTTCTATTTTGAGTCTAAACTTAGTTTAAATTGTTTCTAATAACTTATAAGCTTTATCAAAAGCTTATATGAGCTAGCAAAATAACAACAACCATTAATAACTTTTGAGATTTGAACTTGAAATTTGAAAATGCACAAACCGAAATCAAACTGAAACTTTAAAGCGCTTATTGAAAAGAGTTACAATACCTTTGAGATTACTTATTTAAAAGCTTGAAAGCTTAAACAAAAGCGGAAAGTTTTAAAAACTTAAACGACATTACCTAAACTAATCTACTCTACATCTTTCTCCATACGCTACTCTCTTATTTATTGACTTCCTTTGAATCCTTGTCGACCTACGATTAAATCCCACCAATCTTGAGCCATTGGATCTTCATAATTAATCAAGTTCGTCCATGTGGAAAATTGGCGGGAAAAGTCATAGAGTGGGTTTACGCAGTTAATGCGTTTGGGAGGATATGGAGGTGGAAGGAGTTGGTATACAGTGTTAGGAGGTAGTGTGGAAAGGTGGTAGTGAGCAGGTGGAGGTGATGGAGTGGATACAGGTGTAGGGGGGAAAGGGATGAACAGTGGCGCGCGTTTTCTATTTTAAAACATTGGGCTAGGGGTTGGGTGGGTTTGGGCACGGTAATGGATTTGGGTAATATATAAGGTCCGGTTGGTTTGGTGTAGCTTAATAACCCAAGGACCAAAAATGTAATCTGCCAAAGTTGAGGGCTTTGACCGCCACTTTTCCAAACTTTCTTTGAGGACCAAACACGCCATAACACAATTACACAAGGACCAAAGTTGTATTTTATTTCATTTTAAACTTTAAGGACCTTTTATGTAAATTTGGATATTGAGGACTAAAGTTGTAAATTTCAAAGTTTATCAAAATTGTTCCAAATTGTATTTTATGAATAGTACAAGGGTAATTTGTGATAAAATTCTATTTTGAATACCGAGGACTAAGTTTGCCAATTTTGATACTTGAGGGTAAAATTGCCAATATGTGTAAACTTTCATCCAGGATCATTTGTGAATATTTTGATTTCCCAAGGACTTAAGTTGACTTTTCATTCATTTTAAACATTTAGGGACTAGTTTTGACAATTTGTGTAACTCCGAGGAGATGAAAAGCGACAATTGTGTGAACTTTGCGCATTTTCACTTGTTTTCAATCTTTTGTACACGAATCACATAGAAACACATTTCATTGATATTTATAACATTTTGTGAGTCATTTGTGTGTTTTGGTTGTTTTTGTGGGTTTATATAATACAAATATATGTGTATTTAGACACATATCAAATCCCCACACTAAACTATTGCTAGTCCTAGCAATCTTTTATTTAAAACTTAATGGATTTGAAAACTCTTTACCAAAAGCCATCACTACGGAGTAGCCAATTGTTTCGATTCAAGTAAGAACCTTGGTACAATGATAACCAAATAATTTTGAGCAAATCATAAGCTTTCAACGGTTTGATTTGTCTTTACCGAAGCCATTTGCTACGGACTAGCCAACTCTTAGATAAATTATCAATATTATCTTTGGTGAGCCGATTACCAATTATGGATTTCAATGCCTTTACCACAAGCCATAAACTTGCGGGCTAGCCAACTCTTCACTAATTAAAGATATGGTGGTGAACACCATACAATTTTGGGCAAATTGCAAGCCATAAGCGGATTTGAGATATCTTTACCAAGAGCCGTTTGCTCTGGATTAGCCAATCCTTATGTGGGTTGAACATGGTGGATGATTACCATTTGTTGTGTTTAGTACATAGTACTTCCACTAAAAAAAATTTAAATTTGGCCATTTTGGGGAAAAAGGGACTAAAGGGTACATTTATTATCAAATTAGCGAATTTCCCCACATAGAAATGAATATTGTCCTCAATATTCAAAGTACCGCTGTTATGTTGAAACTTAGAGCGTAAAAGATAACATTACTAGCTAAGTGTAGAAACACAACATTTATTCTCTTTTTAATATTTACAATTTTCATTCATTTTAAGGTCTATATACAACATGTGGGCATCTCCCCACACTAGGGTGGTACACACGGTGAAAACCCATGTTTAGCTCTGCTTTTTGATTACCGGGTCGCTAGCTTGACTCGACCCAATTAATTGGTTCATGGGAAGCAAAATGAAAGAAACAATCTCCGTCGGACTTTCATTCAAGATGTTTGTATAAACATTGAAGTGCGTGAAAGTTCCACACCGATGAGATATACATAGAACCGAACACAAATGATACATGAAAATGCCGGATAAAAATAATGTCTTCATTCGAAGGAGTGAAGAATAGGAGAAGCCACGGGATAGATGAAAAGAGAAAGAAAGTCATGATAAAGATCTTGACTAACTCATCATCATCGAGAAGGGAATTCATGATAGCATGAATTTCATCTTTTAAGCTCAATTGGTCTAGACATATCCGGGTGTGTCTAGATCAAAGTAGAAGTTATCATACTCCGGTGGAGATATGATATGAGTGAGTTCACGGAGAACTCCTCAAAGGAGAATGATTCATATTCGAGTTGATTTGAGTGAGTTCAGGGGGAACTCCTCAAAAGTGAATGATTCATAATCGGGAGAGAATTATGAGAATGAGAAGTGGTAATACCACTAATCTTCTCTCCCGTATGATCAAAATGGAGCGTTTGCAATTCGGAATAGAATTATCGAAGAAAAGTTCACTATCCTCAAAGAGGATAGGATATGAAATGAGCTTTTCATTAAAAGCCTCGATTCTAGAAATGAGAAGATTAACATTCAATAATGTAAGACGAAGAGCTTCGTCTTGGATTATTTCTTCATCATTCTCTTCTCCTAGTGGCAGGCTCGGAAGGTAATTCCCCACATAACTTATGTCTCCACAAGATAAAGAATAGTCCTCATCAAAATCGAGAACATCTCAATATGATCATTTTGGAAGACAAGAGGAGGGATATCACACACATGATTAAGAATTCCTGTGACTCTCTAGGGATTGGGACAAGGTCCTCAACACTAGACTTTATGAATTCGTCGATTCCTTTTCGAGCAGTGTCAAGATGCTCGTCCCCATGTTTAGAGAGTGAGTGTGAACCTCGGGTGTGATAGCGATTGTTTGAGAATGAATCTCAGCTATTTGGAATATCTCTTGATGAACTTGATGAATCTTTATAAAATTGTAGGATACCAAGTGCATCCTCATCATCACCGTCATCGAGAATAAAGCGAAATTGAGAGCTAGATCTGGCTGCTTTTTCTTTTGCAATTAATTCCTAATAGACTTTTCAAAAGCAATTTGGGAATTTATTTTAGCGACCGCTCTTCACCTAGCAATTCTTCCATGGATTTCTCATGTGAATTTTGAATGACGGGACATTGTGGGAGTGGAGATTTGTCAAAACCGGAAGGTTGACATTGATAATCATCATGAGGACCCCCACAATATACACAAGAAAAACGGGAACATTATGAAATCTTTGTCTTACTCAACTCCTCGGTTCTTTTCACGACTCGAAGCTCTAGATAAGTGTCTTGTTGGGTTTCTTGGGAGTTTGAGTCATTAACCTTTATGGAGGTTGGTCGTGATATGGATAGTCGTAATTGTTACAAGGAAATGGATTCCTGTTTGACAATCGAGTGAAATGGGGACCTCCACGGTTCTCAACAATAAAGCTGTTGAGCACGGATAGGTGAATCATATGGATATTGGTCATAACCAAAGTTCGAGCATCACCGGGCTGTTCATAGACAACCGTGTTTCGGGTTGACACTCAAATCATTGGTGAGGACCTCCACAAAATTCAATGAAGATTGTTGATTATATGAAGATAAGTCGGTGTGGTGGGTAATTAGAAAAATTTGAGGGTCGTTAAATGAGTTGAATTAGGATCATAATCAAATGAATTCCTCGAACCACAAAACAAACAACTCCGTTCGAATATCATTACCACACTGTACACACGTACACGGCGACATGGTGAACCAAAAGAGGCTCACCACAACCGACACAAGGAATAAGCGATTCTATTTGAGAGTTATGAGAAGGAATCCGTTCATTCAAAGAATCAACAAAACCAACATGGTGATCGAATGACTATTTAGACTCGAAGAACATTTTGAAAAATCCGGAGGTGGGACAAGTGGTGTGCTGAGAGCTAGCAATTTCCACCATTTCCGTTATGGTCTCCGGTTACGGTTCTTGAGAAATGTGAAGATTAGGCAAGTCATTCTTGCTAGTCACCGGTCTAAATTCGCATGTTTGCTTTTAACCGTAAATCGTGAAAGTGTAGGATCAATTTTAGGCGGCTTAGGAGCAATTGAGGGTTTAGATCTTTGGATAACCGTAGGTTGGACGTGTTAGCACCTCCATTATTAGAGGAAGTACCGGTCCTTTGTCACCCGGTTTCTCGTTCTATTTCCCTACAGAATCAATGGATCATCACGAACAACACGAATTCTTGACATTTGTGATAAAATAGGAAGTTTTCCACTTCGTTCCGATTCGTCGTAGTCGAGAGATTCAATGAGAATAGAAGAAGTTAGAATCAAATGGATAGAGGGTAAAGGGATAAAGAATAAAAAAGGGTAAGAGGGTAAAGATGAATATTTTGGATTTTGGATAAATATTTTGAAAAACAAAGAATGAAAATATTTTTGGTGTTATTAACACTTTAGGAAAAGTGTTAATGAACTTTTGATTTTGATAAGCTGTTTACAAAAGGTGGTATATGTGCAAGAATGGATCGGAAGTGCTTAAAACACGCTTACTGACCTCCCGGCGTGGCGCCAAAATTTGATTGGTGCAAAGCCGTCAAGTTATCTCATGCAAGCTAGCCAATTGTGAATGACCAACCGTAAGAAACTCAAAGCAGTTCACACACCAAATGCAATTTAGATCGGAGAATCTGATGGATTCTGGGTTGTTAAGTCCGGAGGATGAATTGGTGTTAAACAACTTCAGATGATAGAATGATCACTAAGGATAGTGATCAGTAAGGATTTGAATGGATAATTACCTAAAGAAAAGATCTACAAATTACAGCGACTTAAATGCAAATTAAAAGAAATAAAATATAAAATATATTAAATAAACGCTATCACTATTTTTACAGTGATGAACGTTTAAAACCTAAAACGTACGTTAAAATAAAATTACGTAAACGTACAAAATAAAACGTGAGTTTTAAGAAATAAAAGACCTATAAATATGAAAATGACATTTTTACAATCCTAATAATAAAAGAAAATTATTAGAAAAAGAAAATTATTTTACAACTATTTATTTATTTATTATTAATTAAAAACTATTTATTAAGTATTTAAAATGCACTAAAATATAAGAAAATACAAAATTAACCTAGAAAATGAAATTATAACTTAGAAAAATCTAAAATATGATAAAACTTATTTTAAAACTAAAAATATATTTTTAGACTTTATATGTATTTATTATTAATTTAATACTATTTAAAACTAATTAAAATGCTAGAAAATATTAATTAAACCAAGAAAATTATGGAAAAATACTTTTAGGCTTTTATATTTATCTTAATCTAGGAAAATTGAAAACATATTTTTTAAGCTTTTTACGATTTATTTGTATTAAAAGCTATTTAAAAGGATTAAAAACTATTTAAAATAAAGAAAAATACTAAGCGATGTAGGAAAAATATGAAAAATTCAGGAAAATGCTAAAATATTATTCTAAGTTTATAAAAATATAAAAACATATGCTTATGTGGAGGAAAATAAGGTGCATTATAGCGCTTATTAATAATGATTCAAAATAAGCACAAGGCCACCACAGTACCGGTGAACACGAAGCTAAATAATGCTATATTAAGCCTATCTTAACCATTTAACAATACTATAGATCCTTAAATAAGCTTAAAGCGGATTAGAGCTTATTAGATTATATATGAAAAGCAATGATTAGGGGCACCTTTAAGCTATTGCATAAGCTAAACAAGTAAGCTAAATGGAAAAACAGATATAGGGACTTAAAGTAGACCTGGCCTAATATACTTGGACCAAAAATCAGCTTCTCTCAAGCTTGAATGAAGCTTGTGAACAAAGTCAAGATGCTGTGCAAACACCGAGTGTGCAGGGGCATTTCAAACCTTCTTGAAGGCGATTAAAAGCTTATTGGAGCTTGAGAAATGGAAAACAAAACTGATAATATTAAACTAGACCTACTGATCTTGCAAATCCCAAAGTATCACTAGCTCATGACCAAGGGTTAACAAATGAGACATCAACAAAGTTTTGCAAAAATCTGTTTTTCACTATTTTGACTTTTGAAAACAGAAATGGATATTTGACTTTCATGAACTTTGATTTGATTTTATGTACTGAATAAGTTATATTAAGCTGCAATAAGATGATTTTAATCTAAAGTAACAAGTAATTAGCTAATATGATGAGATTTGAACTTCAAAATCCTAACAGTTATAGACTTAAGACAGATTTAGAGTAATTTTGACTTTTTATGAATTAAGGACTGGTTTTATTGCTTGAACTGAGTTACTAGATTGTATTGTAATGTACATCAAACAAGAACAACTTCACAAACACCTTCTAGCAAATCTATACAACAAATCAAACACCTTTTATGGATTTGTTTTAAAGCTTTTCAAGTATTCCACCGATTAGGACCATGACACGATTAAAACCTTATAATAACTATATTTAAATAGGATTAAACTAAATTTAACAGGTTTAAAGCATTTTAACTGGAATATGCAAATTTTAAGAAAATTACTTACAATTTGTGTTTGTGCACAAAAATGAGAACTGAGGACAAAGGACACTCCTATAGCTTTGCACAAAGCTCTAAACCAAGATACAATCCAAAACCAGCTCTACTACACTGTCTTGATCATTTCCATTGCCCTTTTTTTATTTTTAACTAATTTTTTAGTAATTTTTGGGAATTTTTCTATTTTGAGTCTAAACTTAGTTTAAATTGTTTCTAATAACTTATAAGCTTTATCAAAAGCTTATATGAGCTTAAGCAGCAGTAACAACAACCATTAATAACTTTTGAGATTTGAACTTGAAATTTGAAAATGCACAAACTGAAATCAAACTGGAAACTTTAAATTGCTTATTGAAAAAGAGTTACAATACACTGAGATTACTTATTTAAAAGCTTGAAAGCTTAAACAAAACTGGAAAGTTTTAAAAACTTAAAACGACATTACCTAAACTAATCTACTCTACATCTTTCTCCATACTGCTACTCTCTCTTATTTATTGACTTCCTTTGAATCCTTGTCGACCTCTGATTAAATCCCACCAATCTTGAGCCATTGGATCTTCATAATTAATCAAGTTCGTCCATGTGGAAAATTGGCGGGAAAAGTCATAGAGTGGGTTTCGCAATTAATGCGGTTTGGGAGGATATGGAGGTGGAAGGAGTTGGTATCTGAGTGTTAGGAGGTAGTGTGGAAAGGTGGTAGTGGCGGTGGAGGTGATGGAGTGGATACGGTGTGGGGGAAAGGGATGAGCAGTGGCGCGTTTTCTATTTTAAAACATTGGGCTAGGGTTGGGTGGGTTTGGGCACAGGTAATGGATTTGGGTAATATATAAGGTCCGGTTGGTTTGGTGTAGCTTAATAACCCAAGGACCAAAAATGTAAATCTGCCAAAGTTGAGGGCTTTGGCTGCCACTTTTCAAACTTTCTTTGAGGACCAAACCTGCCATAACACAATTACACAAGGACCAAAGTTGTATTTTATTTCATTTTAAACTTTAAGGACCTTTTATGTAAATTTGGATATTGAGGACTAAAGTTGTAAATTTCAAAAGTTTATCAAAATTGTTCCAAATTGTATTTTATGAATAGTACAAGGGTAATTTGTGGTAAAATTCTATTTTGAATACCAGGGACTAAGTTTGCCAATTTTGATACTTGAGGGGTAAAATTGCCAATATGTAAACTTTCATCCGAGGATCATTTGTGAATATTTTGATTTCCCAAGGACTTAAGTTGACTTTTCATTCACTTTAAACATTTAGGGACTAGTTTTGACAATTTGTGTAACTCCGAGGACCTGAAACGACAATTGTGTGAACTTTCGCATTTTCACTTGTTTTTCAATCTTTTGTACCGAATCACATAGAAACACATTTCATTGATATTTATAACATTTTGTGAGTCATTTGTGTGTTTTGGTTGTTTTGTGGGTTTATATAATACAAATATATGTGTATTTAGACACATATCAATCACGATGTCATGACAATGGATTTGGCTCCCTAGACCGGTGATAAACCGACTACACAACTATTGTTATTGTTATTGTCTGTATTATTGTCGATGCCAAGAATTTTTATCTACTATTTCCAGTTATAAATGAGACGATCCGGCCTAACAAATTTGAAGGAGCAGTTCATTGGAATAACGGGACTTCCATTAGAAATCTTCACTTATGTGCTTGATCGAGTACAACTAGGCACGGTTGATGTAATTCATATCATGACTATGGTAATAATGATACAACACTCAAGGATCTCATGGCCTTACTTTAAAAAAGGGAGTTGGTGTGATTAGTGTGTCCCTCTTCATTGGGACTTCTTACAAAAAGTGGTACCCACTTGTAGTACTCGTGTTTGCTTATAATATATTATTATCGATCAATCATTCTATCATCTTTTAATGTTCAACATTAATATTAGAGATAAGTTGGAGAGAAATATTTTATATATAAAAACGGATGTGTTTCTTAATGTTTTTGTGTTTGGTTTCAGGCTTCATGCAAAACTGTTGCTGCTTTCATTATGTAAAAAGAAGAGAAAACATATCGAAATTAGCTTTGCATGCAGTACAGCTGGTGTAACAAAGTACTCTACAATCCTTGTCAGAATGAAATCTATTGAACAGGTTAGATTTTGCTTTGTGGATTCTCTATTAAACTTAAAATCTGGCCCATGCTTCTGTTGGACCTTTTTATGGATCTATGATCTAAACCTAGTCAAAATATAACAGAAAAATACAATGAAATTTTGAAAACTAAATGCTATTATTAAAATCTGTCATCATACTTGTTTGTTTACATGCTTTCCTATTTATACAAAACGAAAAGGTACAAATAAAGGGTTGTGATGGTTTGTTTGAACCAAGGGTTGTGTCCCTTCAATGTTAACTGCCCTATAACTGTTTTTCCTAACTAACTTAACTAACTATTATAACTGCCATTGGTTCCAGCAGATTGGGATTAACCCAACATTCACCCCCTTAATCACAATCGTGTTGTCGTAAATCTTTAACTCCAATAAGTTGTTTAGAAACTTGATCTTCGGTAGTGCTTGATACTGCCAATAAGAGGGTTGGCTCTAGATCTTCTTCGATGAGGTTTGTCTCTTCTTGTCTTTGAAATCTTCCATTTCGTTTATGGCAATGTGAGGCATAATATCCATATTCATTACAATTATAGCACTTTACTTTGCTGAAATCTCTAGGTTTTTTCATTGCTTCATTGTAATCTTTTGAGAATTTTTCTTCTTCACGATTTCGGCTATGTGGTGGAATGTATCTTCCTTTTCCTTGATTATCATAGTGATGTCTTCGACCATTAGCGTTGTGTCTTGTAAATAATAGTTTATCTTGATCTTCGGATGCTCTTCCTTTCTTAGCCTTTACTCTTTCTTCGAAGGTTTTCAATCTACTAATAGCTTCGTCTAGAGTCATTGTGTATAGATCGGAGTATTGCTCTATGGATGCGACGATGTGAATGAATCTTTCAGGTACATAATTTAGCAATTTTAGTACGCGAGTTGATTTATCAAGTGTTGATCCAAGACTTGTCATTTTTGACGTAATATTTGTCATCTTTGCGGTGAATGAATCGATAGTGTCATCTTTCTCCATTTGTAATATCTCAAATTGGTTTGAGTGTTTGTATTTTGCCTTTTGCACTCGATCCACTCCAATACTTCTAGTCTTTAATGCATCCCAAACTTCTTTTGTGCTTTTGCAACTTGCCACTTGTAATACTTGATCTTGGTAGTGATTGGAATAGATATGCCAATGCGATTGTCTCTTTTATCATTCGCTTGAGTCTTAGTAGTAGGTTCTACCATTTTTCAAAGACCATTTGCTTGTAGTATGATCTTTATTCTTATAGACCATATGGTATAATTTGTTAAATTTAACACGAGACATTGAAAGTGGTTTAGATTATCTAAACTTTTAATTTGACTACTTGCTTCACCTTTTCCCATTCTGATATAATACTCTTATAAAACTTTTGAAACTTTCGTTAATAACTTTATAAATCTAAAAAAAAACTTAACAATGTAAATCTTAAAACCTTTTAAACTTTTAAATAGTTTGTAAGAAACTTAAAACTTAGAAACTTTAATCTTTAAAACTCTTCAACTTTATATATATTACTTATCTTAAACCTAATAAGTAAAATTTAAAAAGCTTGTTTTCTTATCATAAACCTAATAAGAAAAATCTTAAAACATGTTTTTTATCATAAACCAAATAAGAATACTTGAAACTTTAAAACTTTTAAAAACTTAAAACACTTTAAAACTTAAATCTAAAAATAACTTTTCTAAAAAAACAAATCTATATATATAAATAAAAAAAATAAAATGGAGGGTGTGTTTTTGTAATTTTGGAACCTGATGGGTAAAAATAACCCGTAGCCCTAAAAAATGGTTCCTCTTGTGATGCCCTTAATATCTCTCTTGCGCCTCTCTTTCTGCTTTCTTCTGATATAAAAAATGTCTCTCTCTTGAAACTAAAAAAAACGTCTTCTGATTCTTTGATAGTTGACCGCCTGTTTGTATGGCTTTGTTAACCTTCTCTACTCCATGATTTGGTGTTCTTCTTGAACATTGGTGTCCTTCTAGTGGTGAAACTAGGGTTTCGTCAGTTTGGGAATTTTTTTAATCGTGAGTAATTTGGGGCTTCTACGGATAAATTGAATCGATTGATGATTCAATTAAAGAGGCTAATCTTGTTTCTTCAAAAAGGTGTGTTTGTTCCTTTTGATGAATCGATTTGCCCTTTGATGACTTTCGTATTATCCGAATTTGGTATGGGTTTTTCTTTTTTGAATCGATTAGTTATCGGTTTTGTAACCGTATCTAATTCCTGATGATTATAATCGATTGGATTGGGCTCTGTTTTGGTATGAAGTTCTTAACAGAATTTTGCAAAATAAAAACAAGATGAAAACTTTTACTAATGCCGATTGATTGATCACCAACGTGATTGATCCATTGGTGACAGTAAGTATGTTCTCTTGATTAGATTTAAAAACACACGAAAGATGATTTCTTGATTTTGTGTGTTCGTTTGGTTTTGCAAAAAAGTTTACCAAAAAAAACAGAGTTGCTTCGATTCAAAACAAGGATAAAAAAACTTGGTATATGATGATTTGGTTAAACAACCAAACCGCTCCGATACCAATTGTTGGAACTTTTATGGATCTATGATCTAAACCTAGTCAAAATATACGGAAAAAATAGAAAATACAATGAAAATTTGAAAACTAAATTTTATTAAAATTTGTCATCATACTTGTTTGTTTACATGCTTCCCTACTTATACAAAAACGAAAAGGTACAAATAAAGGGTTGTGATGGTTCGTTTGAACCAAGGGTTGTGTCCCTTCAATGTTAACTGCCCTATAACTGTTTTTCCTAACTAACTATTGTAACTGCCATTGGTTCCAGCAGATTGGGATTAACCCAACATTCACCCCCTTAATCACAATCGTGTTGTCGTAAATCTTTAACTCCAATAAGTTGTTTAGAAACTTGATCTTCGGTAGTGCTTGATACTGCCAATAAGAGGGTTGGTTCTAGATCTTCTTCGATGAGGTTTGTCTCTTCTTGTCTTTGAAATCTTCCATTTCGTTTATGGCAATGTGAGGCATAATATCCATATTCATTACAATTATAGCACTTTACTTTGCTGAAATCTCTAAGGTTTTTCGTTGCTTCATTGTAATCTTTTGAGAATTTTTCTTCTTCACGATTTCGGCTATGTGGTGGAATGTATCTTCCTTTTCCTTGATTATCATAGTGATGTCTTCGACCATTAGCGTTGTGTCTTGTAAATAATAGTTTATCTTGATCTTCGGATGCTCTTCCTTTCTTAGCATTTACTCTTTCTTCGAAGGTTTTCAATCTACTAATAGCTTCGTCTAGAGTCATTGTGTATAGATTGGAGTATTGCTCTATGGATGCGACGATGTGAATGAATCTTTCAGGTACATAATTTAGCAATTTTAGTACAGCGAGTTGATTTATCAAGTGTTGATCCAAGACTTGTCATTTTGACGTAATATTTGTCATCTTTGCGGTGAATGAATCGATAGTGTCATCTTTCTCCATTTGTAATATCTCAAATTCGGTTTGAGTGTTTGTATTTTGCCTTTTACTCGATCCACTCCAATATTTCTAGTCTTTAATGCATCCCAAACTTCTTTTGTGCTTTTGCAACTTGCCACTTGTAATACTTGATCTTGGTAGTGATTGGAATAGATATGCCAATGCGGTATTGTCTCTTTTATCATTCGCTTGAGTCTTAGTAGTAGGTTCTACCATTTCTCAAAGACCATTTGCTTGTAGTATGATCTTTATTCTTATAGACCATATGGTATAATTTGTTAAATTTAACACGAGACATTGAAAGTGGTTTAGGTTATCTAAACTTTTAATTTGACTACTTGCTTCACCTTTTCCCATTCTGATATAATACTCTTATAAAACTTTTGAAACTTTCGTTAATAACTTTATAAATCTAAAAAAAACTTAACAATTTAAATCTTAAAACCTTTTAAACTTTTAAATACTTTGTAAGAAACTTAAAACTTAAAAACTTTAATCTTTAAAACTCTTCAACTTTATATATATTACTTATCTTAAACCTAATAAGTAAAATTTAAAAAAGCTTGTTTTCTTATCATAAACCTAATAAGAAAAATCTTAAAACATGTTTTCTTATCATAAACCAAATAAGAATACTTGAAACTTTAAAACTTTTAAAAAACTTAAAACACTTTAAAACTTAAATCTAAAAATAACTTTTCTAAAAAACAAATCTATATATATAAATAAAAAAAATGGAGGTGTGTTTTTGTAATTTGGAACATGATGGGTAAAAATAACACGTAGCCCTAAAAATGGTTCCTCTTGTGATGCCTTAATATCTCTCTTGCCTCTCTTTACGCTTTCTTACGAGATAAAAATGTCTCTCTTGAAACTAAAAAAGCGTCTTGATTCTTTGATGGTTGACACTTTGTTTGTATGGCTTTGTTAACCTTCTCTACTCCACGATTTGGTGTTCTTCTTGAACATTGGTGTCCTTCGGTGGTGAAACTAGGGTTTCGTCGGTTTAGAATTTTTGAATCGTGAGTAATTTGGGGCTTCTACGGATAAATTGAATCGATTGATGATTCAATTAAAGAGTGCTAATCTTGTTTCTTCAAAAAAGGTGTGTTTGTTCCTTTTGATGAATCGATTGCCTTTGATGACTTTCGTATTATCTGAATTTGGTATGGGTTTTTTCTTGTTTTGAATCGATTAGTTATCGGTTTGTAACCGTATCTAATCGATGATTATAATCGATTGGATTGGGCTCTGCTTTTGGTATGAAGTTCTTGATGAATTTTGCAAAATAAAACAAGATGAAAACTTTTACTAATGTCGGTTGATTGATCACCAACGTGATTGATCCATTGGTGACGATAAGTATGTTCTCTTGATGAGATTTAAAAACACACGAAAGATGATTTCTTGATTTTGTGTGTTCGTTTGGTTTTGCAAAAGTTTACCAAAAAACAGAGTTGCTTGATTCAAAACAAGGATAAAAACTTGGTATATGATGATTTGGTTAAACAACCAAACACCTTTCGATACCAATTGTTGAAACTTTTATGGATCTATGATCTAAACCTAGTCAAAATATACCGGAAAAATAGAAAAATACAATGAAAATTTGAAAACTAAATTTTATTAAAATTTGTCATCATACTTTTTTGTTTACATGCTTTCCTACTTATACAAAACGAAAAGGTACAAATAAAGGGTTGTGATGGTTCGTTTGAACCAAGGGTTGTGTCCCTTCAATGTTAACTGTTTTTCTTAACTAGCTTAAGTAACTATTGTAACTACCATTGGTTCCAGCAGATTAGGATTAACCCAACATTAACCCCCTTAATATCAATCGTGTTGTCTTAAATCTTTAACTCCAATAAGTTGTTTAGAAACTTGATCTTCGGTAGTGCTTGAGACTGCCAATAAGAGGGTTGGCTCTAAATCTTCTTTGATGAGGTTTGTCTCTTCTTGTCTTTGAAATCTTCCATTTCTTTTATAGCAATGTGAGGCATAATATCCATATTCATTACAATTATTGCACTTTACTTTGCTGAAATCTCTAGGTTTTTTCGTTGCTTCATTGTAATCTTGTGAGAATTTTTCTTCTTCACGATTTTGGCTATGTGGTGGAATGTATCTTTCTTTTCTTAGATTATCATAGTAATGTATTCGACCATTATCATTGTGTCTTGCAAACAATAGTTTATCTTGATCTTCGGATGCTCTCCCTTTCTTAGCCTTTACTCTTTCTTCGAAGGTTTTCAATCTACCAATAGCTTCGTCTAGAGTCATTGTGTCTAGATCAGAGTATTACTCTATGGATACGACAATGTGATTGAATCTTTCACGTACAGAATTTAGCAATTTTCGTACGCGAGTTGATTCATCAAGTGTTGATCCAAGACTTGTCATTTTTCACGTAATACTTTTCATCTTTGTGGTGAATGAATCGATAGTGTCATCTTTCTCCATTTGTAATATTTCAAATTCGGATCTGAGTGTTTGTATTTTTCCTTTTGCACTCGATCCACTCCAATATTTCTAGTCTTTAATTCATCCCAAACTTCTTTTGTGCTTTTGCAACTTGCCACTTGTAATACTTGATCTTCGGGTAGTGATTGGAATAGATATGCCAATGCAGTTTTGTCTCTTTTATCATTCACTTGAGTCTTAGTAGTAGATTCTACCATTTCCCAAAGACCATTTTCTTGTATTATGATCTTTATTCTTATAGACCATATGGTATAATTTGTTGACTTTAACACGGGACATTGAAAGTAGTTTAGGTTATCTAAACTTTAATTTGACTACTTGCTTCACCTTTAACCATTCTGATATAATACTCTTATAAAACTTTTGAAACTTTTGTTAATAACTTTATAAATCTAAAAAAACTTAACAATGTCAATCTTAAAACCTTTTAAACTTTTAAATACTTTGTAAGAAACTTAAAACTTAGAAACTTTAATCTTTAAAACTCTTCAACTTTATATATATTACTTATCTTAGACCTAATAAGTAAAATCTTAAAAAACTTGTTTTCTTATCATAAACCTAATAAGAAAAATCTTAAAACTTGTTTTCTTATCATAAGCCTAATAAGAACACTTGAAACTTTCTTATCATAAACCAAATAAGAATACTTGAAACTTTAAAACTTTAAAAACTTAAAACACTTTAAAACTTAAATCTAAAATAACTTTTCTAAAAAGTAAATCTATATATATAAATACAAAAATAAAATGGAGGGTGTTTTGTTATTTTGGTACCGATGTGTAAAAATAACCCGTAGCCCTAAAAATGGTCCTCTTGTGATGCCCTTAATATCTCTCTTTCTCCTTTCTTACGAGATAAAAACGCTCTCTTGAGACTAAAAACGCCTTCGATTCTTTGATGGTTGACCGCTTTGTTTGTATGGCTTTGTTAACCTTCTCTACTCCACGATTTGGTGTTCTTCTTGAACGGTGGTGTGACAACTCGTAAATTCCTCGATGCGTCGTAATTGGAGAAACGTCGATTTGAGCAACCGTTTGATTTAATTTGAGACACGAGTAGTATTTTATATCGTTTTTATTGGAAATAATATTTTAAAAACAATGGCGTAACTCTCGAGTCACGAATCCCTCGTTTACTAGTCAAAACAAGCCCCGAACCTAATATAACGAGAATTTTATAAAGTTTCATTTAGGGTCCTTGTGATAGTTTCATGAACACTCCCTTCACTTTCAATGGTACAAGAGTTGTCCCTCCTAGGACTATAAATACCCCCACCCTCACCACTTCCCTCATTTCTTCCACTCTCACTCTCTCTACAAAACACACACAAATACTTCTCTCTCTCTCTAAAATCCGCCACCCATTTCTAGGGTTCCGTAGCCGTCATCTTTTCGGCCAATTTTCCTACGACCTTCCCTACTTACACCACCTATCTCAAACGATAGATCGGTGTCTTGTGACCACGTTTATGCAAGATAATCACATTCAAACACCCACACGCCCCTAGATCTTAAATTTAGGGTTCCGATTTTATGGTTTTGATGTTAAAAGTTCAAGAACCTTTAGCTTGGATTGGTCACGAGTAGTACTCGTGAAAGACACCAACAACCTCGTTTCTCCTCTTCTTTCTCGGTAAAACAACCCACACCATGCTCTCGTTAATTTATTTTATTTTTAGGATTATAATTGTTTGTTTTCGTGGATATAAACGTGATTTAAATAACATTTATATTAATTAGTATGTTGTACTTTATTAAACGTTTTGGTTTAAATGAGTTTAATATATTTGTTTTGCGATAAAACTAAATATTTCGTTTTCACATCTAAGTTGATATTGAATTATATAACTATATATATTATTGACGGATATGGTTTAATCTATTATAAACCCTTATTAAGTACGATGGTAACTCGTGTTTTATAACACATGTTAGCTTTTATAAACCTGTTTGGAAATATTATTTTGATAATATAACTTATTGAAGTCGTACTGATTTGGAAACGTTGGGACAAACGAACGTGTCATTTATAGTACACGACTTAATATACCTTATATGAAGTACTTTCTTATAAACTCGTGTAATTATGAATAACAATTGAGAAACCTTTATTAACTGAGCGTTAAATGGGAACTTGTCTTTTATTATTAAACGTGTACGTTTGAGGATTATTGGGTAAATTGCCGAAACTTATCAATTAACCTATTTATGTTACATAAATAGTTGTCGTCGTTTCCTAGTCTTCGACTAGCTTGAGTATTGTCGGTATTTCTTGACTTTGTCAATGTCTTTTCCTTTTTGGCGTGAGTTATGGTCTGTATGTCTCGATTATGTCGATGTCTTCTTTTCTTTCGCGTGAGTTGTACGTCGCGTCTATGTTTCTTACCACCACACGAAACGTTAAAACTAAACTTTTGAGATATTAATTATGAACTTTTGGGAACGATAATGTACTTTTGAAAGTAACGACATGAATGATCCACGAAAACTACAACACATTACTTTCTATTGATTTCTTTATCGTATGAGCCGTATTCTAAGAATATCATATACGCATTAGGTTGCGTCACAACTATTCTATTGTACTCGTCGTACATTCTTTTGGATGCCATGGAGATTAACTTTAGATGCCAGTCGTGTCAATAGTGAATAGTGCATTGTTGTGCCGTGATTACCTGTTATCTTCTGCTAGTGTTTACTCGTACATTGTTGTGGCTAAGGTGAGTTTCATAGCCCCACTTTTATCTACGTTTTGAACTATTTTGGGGTGAGAATCATGCTGCTGTTTTTGGACCATTAAAACTATTTGGATTTGCTTATATGCTTGACTGTTTAGATAGATGTGCGGTAGTTGTTGCCTTAGACTAGGTAGCAACCCTTATTGCTATAACTAAGAATAGACTTCTACCTCGACCTAGTCCGGGGTTGGCAATTGTTCTAGATTTTGCCACGACGGTCTTGGACTAGAGTCGCAGGCCCGAGTAATCCTCGGATGCGGGATATGTTTATGGTTGGTGATCCGGTAGGATCGGTAAACGGTTTTATCTATCTTAGGTCTTGCATAGCAAATCAACTCTTACAGGTCCACTATGATTTTGTTGAACTTAAACCTATGAACTCACCAACGTAGTGGTGACCTTTTAGCATGATTTCTCGGTATTTGAGAGATGTTTGGAATACGTGATCGGTGGAAGCTTGGCAAGAAGGCGGGGTTCAAGGATCATTTCGACTCGATAAACTTTGGGGACCTATTTTATTAAATCATGTTTTGGGCCTAATATTTATACTTTTGGATTAAATGTTTTGAATAACTAAATTTGGGATTGGTTTTGAATGTTAAATGACTATCTTTTGCTATACTTGTGTGCGATACCAATCCAATAGTAACGCCCAAAAACTTGATTAAGTCTTCCATTGCATCGAGATTTGGGGTGTTACTGATTGGTATCGAGCTCAAGGTTATAGAGAATTAGGTATTTTATAAACCCTAAACTATAACCACTTTTAAGAAAATTGATCCTCGACCGACGCGCCCGCTTGCCAAGTCAAGCTTCTTAATTGATTATGGTATGAACTGCGATTTGAATTATGAGATGATCCGTTAAGGGATATTGTGAACCGATTATGGAAACATTATGATTTGGAGATATGATTATTGATTTTGGGTAAATGAGATGTGATTATCGAGATACTACGGATTTTGATTTGAGTAACGGGTATATTATGAGTTTGGAATTTTGAACTCGATTGATTTGATATGGATGATTGAGAACACATTAGACGAATTGATTGATAAGATGATTGATGAGATGTTTAGGGCTGATTTGATGAACGGTTTGATTGAACACTTGATTGAGCGTGTGCCCTGTTAGTAGACGATTTAAGTCTGCCTATCTTAGTAGTTCACTATAAGCATTTCACATGCTTATACACACACAGTAAGCATGTCCTCATGCTTACGCATACCCCATAAGCATTTCTATATGCTTATGCACGCCCTATAAGCATGTCCTCATGCTTATACATGTACAGAAAGCATGTCCTCATGCTTTCGCACGCTATACCTTTCACAGAGTGTGGAGTCCCAAACCTTAAATCTATAACACTTAACTTATATTAAGTAGTTGCCTTGGGTATATCCCAAAACAATAAAGAGAAAACTTTGTATGAATATACACAAATACGTGGGATCTATTGGAATGTTTTTGGAAGATTAAAGTGAACAAATGAACACAGAATGTGATAACCAATAATTCAACATTATTTATCAATAATGCGGATACTCTCAAAGTATCATGGTTACGCAATTTCCTGGCGTAATCTCACCACTTGATTTAAAACTTGCACATTAGTAGTGGTCGTGGAAATGATTTGGGAATATAAAGGAAATGGTACTATTATAACTAAGTCAAGGAGTCACAAACGAGGCCTTTTGTCTCGTGAACGTGAGTTCCACAGTTAAGTTTTGATGAACACGAGTCTAAAACGCGTTAAAGCTAATAAAGCATGTAAACTGGTGTGTTGGTATCGTGTGTGTGTCATGTTCACGTGTTTTGCATCTTATCATGTTTATGTGCCCTTGATCATAACTAGATGATGGATTATAATGATTTTGATGATGTCGATTGGTGATGGTCTCGTGTCACGATTTTGAGTCGAAACCCTCGTAAACCGTTGTTTTATTCTTTAAAATTTGTCAAACAAGTGGTAATCGGTTTTGATTACTAATAATGAATTCATGTCCGTTAATGTTATAATGATATGTGAAACCAGTAAGTGTTTTCAGATGATAAATTGGACTAACGTGTGATTATTTGGTTAACGTTGAATCATTGGTATGAATCAGATTTTTGGAATCGAATGACATTTCAATTAACAGCCTTAATTGAATAACAAATTAATTGTGGTGTTTTGGGTAATTGGTAAGTTATTGACAAACATTAGATTTGATACCCGTTAATCGGTTGTGTTTGGGAAATTGAAAGAGTCAATTGGAAGTGTTTAATGGTGTTGGGTATGTTTGATTTTCTGTTTAGATGGCGAGATTGGTATGAGATTGTTTGGAGGATTAATTAGAATTGTGAAAATTGTTTATTTTGGATTCAATGGTATATATGTCAACTTTGCGCTACGTCAGGTGTTATCGTGACTTTCTAGTCTCGACTACCCTGACAACGCCGTAACGTGGTCTTTAGTATTTATTTGGGCAATATGATTGTGTAAAAGCCGAGAGTCATGACTCGGACTTGGGAACTCGAAACGAATAATGACTCGAAATTTATATCGAAATTTATATCGAAATTTTATATCAAAATTTTATATCGAAATTTTATATCGAAATTTATATCAAAAATTTATATTGGAATTTACATTGAAAATTATATTGAAATTTATATTGAAACGAATAAATTTATATTGAAATTTATCTCGAAATTTATATATATATATATATATATATATATATATATATATATATATATATATATATATATATATATATAATATAACTAGTAAATAGGAAGATATAGATGATAAATGGTTTTGTACTAAGCATTCGATAACAAGGCTCGCCTTGTTATTCGACATTTTAAAAGGGAACCAACGTTTAAAAATAGAAATGTTTTGTAATAAATGAGTCATTAAATGTTTCGAGGGCACGTTTATTGAAGGGTGTCATTTATGAATATTTAATGTCATTTATGTGTTGTGCGTGGGTTACGGATGACCTAACATTAATAGCGTCGATCCACGTGGATAACGGACTTATTAGGTTGACGAACCTAATAGGCGCCCGCTATGTACGTAGGATAACGTTATTAATGGGTGAATTATCCTTATGACTCGTTAGGATGTGTTTGGTTTTGGGATAATAAGCGACATGAACAAATGGTTGAGTTTATCGAGTTGACGAATTCGATAAGGTCTAACTATTTATTCCGAAACTTATTAAACTATAAAGTTTATCATTTAGACGTCTCATTGTGTCATTATGAGTCGCATTGTGGTTATTTGAGTGCATTCATGGTGTCTTGTCGAGTCGATACCACACACACACACGATGATACCTAACGCTAATAACTAAATGGAACAACGAGATATTTTTGAGATGAGGAAATGAATACATTTTGGGCATATAACATTGAAGTTGGGAATATATATTAAGAATTGGTTATAAACTGGTTGTGCCTTGCTTAATAAAAATTTATCGAACCTCGATTGAATATAGACTGATCACCTATATTCAGCCAGAGACAGCAGGACATGGACTGATCACCTATGTCCGTCTCAGAGGTGAATTTTACAAATACTGGGAATTGTTATAACAAAATTGTGTTCGGATTTGAGATTGGTTTTAAGAACGATAAACTTAAGGTGGACTCGCACACTCACACTCGCTAAACATCACGAAAGCCTGCACTCACACACGACACACTGGCATCGTAACACCTCTTGAATCGTAACACTTCTGGCATCACTATACGTCTCCGTTTATGTGAAATTCTTGGTTGTAGCACTTGAGCGTAGTCCGCCATAAATCGGGTGAGACCCGATTGGCACTGTTTGCATCCGAGTTGCTTATCGACATAAGCCTCGTCGATCTCTCTAGAGCGTTTGAAATTATTTTGGGCTATTTTTGGATTTGGTCTTGACTATTTTGGATTCGGTTTTGGATTTTGGTCTTTGGGTTTTTGATTTGGTAATTTTGATCTCGTTCCGAGTTTTAACTCGTCATTTGACTTCGAGTCATCGTTTGGCCTCGAATTATTATTCGGCTCCGTTTCGTTGATAACTTTGTTAAAATCATCTTTCGACCTTTAGTCGGTATTCGATTTCGAAACGTCATCCGGTCGCATTACGATAGTAACCGTATTGGAATTATCATTCCACCGTATTTCGATAGTAATCTTGTTGGAATTATCATTCCACATCGTTTCGGTAGTAACACCGTGGATTTGTCATCGAGCCTCGTTTCGTTGGTAACCCTGTTACCGACACTTATACCTCAAGCCTAGTCTTGAACCGATTGTTGAGAAAACTTCTGAAACCTTACCATTCACTCGATGTTGATTTTAGCGACGTCATCAGGTCGACGTTGCTCATTTCCTAAACCGATAATGTTGTGGTCGACGTTGCTTCGCCAACAGCTTTCAGTTAAGGTAGTACCTTACGTGCTGTTGATGTCGTACCTTATCCTCTATTTAGGTACCCCTATCGATAACGATCTAACGACTTGTTTTAGTGAAGTTGTTCACCGAGGATTATCCTTAGATATTGTTTCGTCGATGTTGACTCTAGCAACATTGAACCCTCAACATTGTTTGTCAACAATAGTCTGCTACGTCACACCACCGGTAATGGTAATACCTACCCTATTTTATCAATATGGTACCTTACACACCATATATGAGAAATTCTCTAGCATACCTACTTAGAGCCGTTGACGTTCACTCGTATGTAGGAAATGATTTGGATATCGATTGGTAGTTGAACTTCTTTTGGAGATTATGATTTTGGAGTTGAACCTTGAAACCTTTTGCGTTAAGTGTTAAGTGCACCAATGAGTCAATCGACTGACTGTGGTTAGTAACCAATACTCTCTTTTAGGAGTCGTACTTTCGTCTCTAACCTAGATATCATGCTAAGTCAACCGACCGATTGCTGGTAGCAATCAACACTTTCTAATAGAGACATACTCTGAACTTCCTAGACTTCTCATCTAGTAGAGATTCCGTGCTCAGCAGAAATCTTGAAATCCTAAGGAGAAACCTGAACCACGTTCTCTAGGACAATCACATAATCTTTCTCTCATCCTTCGAGAAGCACCTGCTAACCTTTCGGACCTCTCACCAAACGATAAGCTACACCATAGACGAAACCTTGGAAGTAGATTCCCGCCTTTACCTAAGTGGTTGTTAGTAGTCTTACCAACCTATTCACCTCCCGCGAATTAGTAAAAAGGAAAAGTATGGACGACAATGCTCGTCTCTCCTCATATAGTTATAGCAACACTAGAGAACCCAACTATCTTCTTTTAAGGAGGTGAGGTAGTACCCAATCCTCTCCCTCCGGTAAAGTGACTTGCTCCAATAAGCTAGACCTCACCTTCGAACTCTAGCTCCTTACCTTCTTTCCACTATGGAACTTCTATTAAAAGGAAATTTCCTTGATCCAATTTAACTATCGAGATTCATTTGGTTAGAACACATCCGATCCTCCTTCCTCAACCTTCAACTCATTTCGATACTCTTTAAGGAAGAAGTGCGATCGAAAAACCTAAGTTATACAAATGGACTTCTTCACACGTAAAGGAAACCGTGTGCTTTAGGAAATGCTAATTTCTATCTTTTCCGGATTATGGCAATCGCCACACACCCATTTTTCATCTATCACTTCCTAGAGCCGAGAGAACCGATCTGGATATGCTTGCAGTGTATCATCTCCAGACAAATGGCTGAAGTAGAGAAACCATTCGAACCCTAGTAGAACACGTAGCGTGCCTATCAAGTTTGGCAATGGTTAGGATAGACACCTTCCATTGGCCAACTTCTCCTATAACCGTACCTATCGCTTTAGTACCTCAAAGGCACCGTAAGAGATCCTTTATGGACGTAAGAGCAAATTCCGATTGTTGGGTAGAAATGGAAATACCCAACCTACCAACTCTAAACCTATTTGAGAAGATACCAAGGAAACCGTTCTAAGTTGAGATGGATATGTAAGTTACTCACAAACCATTTGGAGACATAGACAACGTAAATCTCTTGAACCCTCCGAGATAACCTAGAATTAAGCTTACGGATCCACCATGAAATTATGTGAAGCGAGTAGTAAATGTGAAAACTTAATCCCCGCTATATCAATCCTTTGGAAAATCCTTGCTAGATTGAGACCAGTAGCTCAGAGCCTTAAGCTACCATCAAGACTCAGTAGAGTTCCTAACATTTCGTGTGTAATAGGAAGAAATGACTCGCCGATGAGGCAATCGTTATCCCTATAGGAAATCCTAATCTTTGGACGTTTAAACTTTGTTGACCTATCAAAACCATAGATGATGAAACCTAGCAACTTTAGTAAAGTTGCCTCTCTGTCTTCGAAGTTCATAGAAACTCGCAGTAAGATCCTAGATTCACGTATGGAACGTGAAGATAAACCCTCGTGCTTTTGTACTCACCCCTTCTAGACTTTAACGGATGATTTGAATTGAATCGTGAGGACGCGATTCCTTTTAAGGAGGTGAGGCTGTGACAACTCGTAAATTCCTCGATGCGTCGTAATTGGAGAAACATCGATTTGAGCGATCGTTTTAATTAATTTGAGATATGAGTCGTATTTTATATCATTTTTAGTGGAATTAATATTTTAAAAACAAGGGCGTAACTCTCGTGTCACGAATACCTCGTTTACTAGTCAAAACGAGCCCCGAACCTAATATATCGAAAATTTTATAAAGTTTCATCTAGGGTCCTTTTGAATAGTTTCATTTTCGCCCCTGTGGTTTCACTGGTACAAGATTAGTCCTCCTTGGAGTATAAATACCCCCACCTCACCACTTCCTCATTTTCACCATATTATTTCTCTCTCTACAAAACACACACACATAATCCTCCCTCTCTCTCTCTAAAATCCGCCACCCATTTCTAGGGTTCCTGCGGCCACTTTTCCGGTCAACTTTCCGCGACCTCCTCATAAACACCACCTATCTCAAACGATAGATCGGGGTCTTGTGGTCACGTTTATGCAACGTAATCACATTCTAACAACCACACGCGCCTAGATCTTAAATTTAAGTTTCGGATTTTAGGGTTTTGAAGTTAAACGTGTTTAAAGGTCCGAGCTTGGATGGTAACGAGTTGTACTCGTGAAATACACCAACAACCGACCTCCTTCTCTCTTTTCTCTCTCGGTAAACCCTCACCCCACTAGTTATGGTTATCGTCCCTATTTTATCAACCACATCTATTATAATTGTGTTGTTGTTTGGTTTCGTGGATAAAAAAATAAAACGATTTTGGAAACAAATGTTAAAAATAGTTTGAACATATATTATGTCTTGGGTTAAGAAATGGGTAAAAACAATTCACAGATTTCATGTGGTTAAGTGGTGCTCGTTTAATTTTTGTTTCTCGGGTCGGGTCAAAACCCGCATCGATTTAGTTGTCAAATATGTGGTTGATGGTATTTCATGGTGGTGTTCGATTTGACCTCCTAGTTGGCCTCGACTCATTTTAGTTTAGATGTCAAGGTCGTGTGCGACCATTTTCTTGAAACAGTTTAGAACCTTAGCGTGGATATGATTGTAGTATCGGGCAAGGAAATAATTTGAGTAAGTCTTGGTCTATTCGAAATGGGCATGGCCCATATTGGCCCATATTTAGTCGTTGCTCGTTTAGCAATTAAAGGTGCGTTTGTAGGAGGGGTAAAATTTATTTGAATCGTAGTGTGTTGTATTAGACTTTACGTGGGTCGAATGTTACGATTCATTTCGAACACGTTAATAGGTTAAATTCGTAAAGTGGTTAATATGAAATATCGGAACGGATGCAAATGGACACATTAGAACTAGTGGTCAATAATGGAACGAAGAAATTAATAAAACGAATAATAGTATAAGACAACGGGTTAACTATGTACATATATGGTACTAATGAGCTATTTGATAAGTAACGGTTAACATGATACTAATTGGTTGGCTAGTGAATTGCACTTTAATTACGGATAATTATATATCGATCTTGTAAAATAAATAATTGATCGTGGTAATTTTAGACTCGAGTAAATAACGAATAAGTATTCATTAAACGATTAACATTAGAGACGGTAACTATGAGATTAACAATTGATAACATATATAAAATATTTGGTCATAACTTATATGGTTCATACGCGATAAATTAGAGTAATGGATCAATTATATTGATAAATAAGTTGGACTTTATTAAACATTTTGATATACGATATAAATATATTGATCGGAAATGAGTTTAATATATTTGATTCGCGATAAGTTTAGATATTCAAATGTCACTTATTAACTATTAGCAAGTCATAAGTCCATATATTGTTGATCTATGGTTTTACGGATATTATAAATATTTTATAAACTACGATAATGAATACGGTTTATAAATAAACTTTTTATAAACTTTTGATAACATTATATTGATTAGTATGTTGTACTTTATTAAACATTTTGGTTTAAATGAGTTTAATATATTTGTTTTGCAATAAAACTAAATATTTCGTTTTCACATGTTAGTTGATAATGAATTATATAACTATATATATTGTTGACGGATATGGTTTAAACTATTATAAACCCTTATTAGATACGATAGTAACTCATGTTTTATAATACATGTTAGCTTTTATAAACTTGTTTGGAAATATTATTTTGATAAGATAACTTATTAAAGTCGTAATGGTTTGGGAACGTTGAATAAACGAACGTGTCATTTATAGTACACTACTTAATATACCTTATATGAAGTACTTTCTTATAAACTTGTATAATTATGAATAACGATTGGAAAACCTTTATTAATTGAGCGATAAATGGAAACTTATCTTTTATTATTGAACATGTATTTGGGATTATTGGGTAAATAGTCGAAACTTATCAATTAACCTATTTATGTTACATAAATAGTTGTCGTCGCTTCCTAGTCTTTGACTAGCTTGAGTATTGCCGGTATTTCTTGATTTGGTCGATGTCTTTTCCTTTTTGGCGTGAGTTATGGTTTGTATGTCTCGATTATGTCGATGTCTTCTCTTCTTTCGCGTGAGTTGTACGTCGCGTCTATGTTTCTTACCACCACACGAAACGTTAAAACTAAACTTTTGAGATATTAATTATGAACTTTTGGGAACGATAATGTACCTTTGAAAGTAACGACATGAATGATCCACGAAAACTACAACACATTACTTTCTATTGATTTCTTTATCGTATGAGCCACATTCTAAGAATATCATATACGCATTAGGTTGCGTCACAACTATTCTTTTGTACTCGTCGTACATTCTTTTGGATGCCATGGAGATTAACTTTAGATGCCAGTCGTGTCAATAGTGAATAGTGCATTGCTGTGCCGTGATTACCTGTTATCTTCTGCTAGTGTTTATTCGTGCTTTGCTGTGGCTAAGGTGAGCTTCATAGCCCCACTTTTAACTACATTTTGAACTATTTTGGGGTGAAAATCATGCTACTGTTTTCGGACCGTGAAAACTATTTGGATTTGCTTATATGCTTGACTGTTTAGATAGATGTGCGGTAGTTGTTGCCTTAGACTAGGTAGCAATCCTAATTGCTATAAGCGCTGCCTAGCTAAGAATAGACTTCTACCTCGACCTAGTCCGGGGTTGGCAATTGTTCTAGATTTTGCCACGACAAAGGGTCTTTGGACTAGAGTCGCGGGGCCCGAGTAGTCCCTCGGATGCGGACATGGTTATGGTTGGTGATCCGGTAGGATCGGTATTTATCTATCTTAGGTCTTGCATAGCAAATCAACTCCTACATGTCCACTATGATTTTGTTGAACTTAAACCTATGAACTCACCAACAGTAGTCGACCTTTTAGCATGATTTCTCGTATTTGAGAGATGTTTGGAATACGTGATCGGTGGAAGCTTGGCAAGAAGGCGGGTTCAAGGATCATTTCGACTCGATAAACTTTGGGGACCTATTTTATTAAATCATGTTTTGGGCCTAATATTTATACTTTTGGATTAAATGTTTTGAATAACTAAATTTGGGATTGGTTTTGAATGTTAAATGACTATCTTTTGCTATACTTGTGTGAGATACCAATCCAATAGTAAAGTCTTCCACTGCATCGAAAACTTGATTAAGTCTTCTACATAAATGTCTTGATGACGAGATTTGGGGTGTTACAAGCTCGATACCAATTGTTGAACCTTTTATGAATCTATGATCTAAACCTAGTCAAAATATACCATAAAAATAGAAAAATACAATGAAACTTTGAAAAGTAAATGCTTGTATTAAAATTTGTCATCATACTTGTTTGTTTACATGCTTTCCTATTTATACAAAACGAAAAGGTACAAATGAAGGGTTGTGATGGTTCGTTTGAACTAAGGGTTGTGTCCCTTCAATGTTAACTGCCCTATAACTGTTTTTCCTAACTAACTTAACTAACTATTGTAACTGCCATTGGTTCCACCAGATTGGGATTAACCCAATAGTTTCTAAGTACTGCCACCTGATTTAGTTGAGCGTCTTTTCCTTCGTAAATTGCCAAAAGATCCTTTGAAATCGCTTTATACATATTGCAATACTATAGATATCCTCATATGTCTCAAATATTTGTAGGTCAAATCTTTTGTATATGATGCATAAAAGTCCAGTGGTGGCATATAGGGTGTGGCAGTCATTTTAGGTAATGGGTCAGTTTTGGTTACCAAGATTGATGTAACATATTGGATTTCATAAACACACTAAACCATAAGATCAAATAGGCGTACAATATGATTCTAGAGAGAGAAAGTTAGAGGTTTAGGAAACTTTAGTGAGAGAAAGAAAAGTCTTATTATGAGCTCCAACTCTACCTTAGAAGGTAGAGTATTTATAGTCTTTACATAAATCGCCACCTATCGGGTGTGGATCGTGCATACAGTGGGTAAAGACTGTCCGTCCTCCACGGTGTTACTTAAACTAAATACTACTTAACTTATAATAATCTACGACTCACGAGATTTCTAATGATTACATATACTTGAGGTGACCGACTCTTTAATAACCGGATTTACTAAATCCTAACAATCTCCCCTACGGAGGTCACCTCAAACATATACTAAAATTACATTGAATACAAACAGATATTACATTAGAAATTGTTCTTGCATTCTTGATGTAGTACTTTGCTCCAAAGCTCGTAGTCATCGATTCTTCTCATTGCATGTTTGGTTAATCCAAGTGGAGGTATTTTTACTGATCCACGTGATAATAATTTTGAGCCAGCTTTTGAGATCATCAACTGACAAGAAATCTCTGAGATATCCATTGTGGTGTTGGTATTATGTGATGTTGTGACTTTCGGACCGACATGCTCACATTCTGGATCATGATATATTCTCGTCAGAGTAGCGGAAGCTTTCGTTGATTCATGATATTGGCGCAGCAGAAGCGAGGCATGGAGTGAAAATATCGAGTCATTGATGCACTAATCATGATTTCTTTTGAGATGAATGTGTTGAGTGAGCATGCGGCTATGGATTGACCGCATCATTCGATCACCAACAAAACCCGAAAATCTAAGACACGTAATAAGACTATTTTACCTTGAAATCGAAAATTATAAAATACGAAAATACGTTTATGTTCATTTAACGAAATTTAAAACTTAACCTATCTATAATTAATACTTAACGAATATGTATGCGTGATCGACATGGTACGACGAAGATTAAACGCCTCGCGTAATTAGTTGGGCCATTCGTTTGGTGGATTGGACTCAATGCCGAGAGCCACTGGGCCGTGTTGTTTGTGTTCGGTTGGATCAAGGAGCCGAGAGCCCACGATGGGTGTTTGTTTGTTCGTTTGATCAAGAGGTCAAGCCCACACACCTTCTCAAAGCCCTAGAACCGAAATTTCACCACCTATATATACAAACTCATAAACATAATTTGGAACCCTAGTTTTGCCTCTCTTTTTCTTTTCTATTCGGTGAGAGCTACAACTCCTCGGTGTCGAGACCTTGTGTCCAAAGAGCTAAGGTATACACGTATTATTCTCGCCTCACTTTGTTACGCCTAATGTTATTATATATTGTAACATGTTTTGTTTTGAATCGAATCTTGTGTTTTTGGTCGAGCCGTATGAAAACAAAAACAACAAATATGAATCGGACCTTATAAGAATTAAGAGAACATGTATTATATATGTATTGTTTGAATCGGATCATAGGTATGTCGAGCACAAGAGAACCGAACCACATATATAAATGTTATCATGTCTAATAAATTCGAAACCCTAATTGGAATGGAACCCTAAGTGTAATTAATGGTCTAAACATGTGATTATAGTGGTTTTAATAAACCCTAAACCGACAGCATCATATGTCGAACTTGTGCGTGTTATAAATCGAATTTTATAAGTACAATAATCTGGATTTTGTTGTAAAAGTTTATTTTATGTCTTAGTTAAGTTTTCCAAGTGGTTTAGTCGAATTTGGAGTTGTCTAAGTCGTATTTTTGAATTTTACAAAATCAAGTGTCAAAGTCGAAAAACGGGTCCGAAATTTAGTTGTATTGTTTGATTTTTCATTTTCAAAACCATAAGGAATTGGGAGCTCTCCTTTACAGGAGTGATATTTATGATATAAATGAATTTCGGGAGTTCGGGGATTTTTCCAAGGTGTCTAAACAGTCCAATAAGCGTAAACTTTTAAGGTGTATTTTCGATTTCTTTACTCGGACAGTCTGGACTTGTGATTTTCCATAGGCCATTTGGCATAGATATAGAACCCACCAATTTTTGGAGACTCTTTTAACTCATGTGGGAACCCCGGATTTTTCTTGATTTCATTTGAGTTAAGTAAGTATTTTATAAAAATCGTTAAAGTCTGGTCCGAATATGAGTTTAAGAAACTCAAAGATAAAATATGATATCAATAGGTAACACACTTACAAATGCATAAGAAGCTTATAGAATGAGAATATAATTACAACTCTAAGAATGTTAATGCGATGAATCTGTTGTAACTTAGTGATGCTAATAAGTATTAAATAAATCATAATCCGTGTAGATTCGTTGAAGGAGACGCGACGTTACATCTTCGTGATTCACTCATTCGCTTTGCTTTTCTCTCATTTGCTTTAAGGTACGATATTCGACCTTTTCAAGAAGGTTCCTTATAACGCTTTTCGTTAGCTTTTATATTAGGATTTCCTAAGCCTTTGCTATGAACCCTATTTTGTTTATTTGAAATGTTGCTTATCCGAACTTATGTTTTATGGAACCATGCGATATCCGATTTGAACCTTATGTTAGGAAGACTTTGATATGCATATTTGTTGAACCTTGTTATATTTGAATATGAACCTTATGATATGAGTTATCCGATATGTTATTCTTGAACCTTGTTTTTATTAAGACCCGTGTCATAATTGAAATTTTGTTTGACCTAAGTTAGTTTGACACCGAGCCAAAATAATAACTAGTCATGGGGTTCCATGTCCGTGTCGTTGATGCACCTCGACATGACTCTAGGGCGATGAGTGAAGTTCGCCACGTCCCTTATCTCGTTATATGTTATGAGCTCAAGTTATATTATATGACCAATGTATGTTCAGGGGCGATGGATGCATCCTAGATCCGATCCATTATCCGATATGATTTATTTTAGGTGAATGATGTCGGTATGCAATACGCTGCCTTCATAAAACTCGGGAGCTAGCTACTCCGAATTATTTTGAGATTGTTTATATATAGTTATGATGTTTTTTATATGATATGTTCTGGGCTCGTGGTAGTTAACTAAATCCTTATATGTTATTTCTATGTTAAGTATTCTGATTTTGATTTGGTATGTTCCAGTGTTATGATTATGTGCTAGGCTTATTATATGTTTTTGCATGTGTTTATGCTTTTGTATGATTATGTGACCACCGTCTGTTATGCTAGGATATGATAATATGTCTAAACATGATTCGTATATCTGATATTATGTTAGTTTATCGTTATGTGAATGCGTTGATCTGCGAGATGAATGTGCTAGTGTACAATTGAGTGTTTTGAAAGTTTAGTATGTATGATGGTTCGCTTAATTGTATAAACCTTGCCTATCGGTTAGTTATCCGTCTCGCATATGTGACCGCCATGTTAAAACTCACGATGTTAAGATTCGATTTGAGAACCGGTTTAGCTTATGATATTAGTTCGATAATTGCTAATGGCTATGATATGTCTTTTGCTTATTTATTTATAGTTGTCTCACCGTGTTTTATATCCGTATGTGTGATCGCTATGTTTTGACCGTTGTTAGTACTTCCATTGTTATGATACTTGTTATGTTTTCATCTAAGGCTTTTAATCTGCCATTGCCATGCTCACTTATTAATTAATTGCTTGCTTTTCCGTAGATATCTGTTTGGCTTGCATGTCTTTTGACTTCGATTTGATTGTATGACATATATGTTGTATGAATGCCATGATTATTTTCTAGAAAGTGTTTCATAGCCTTTAGACATTCCGTTTGGCTTATATGAGCTCTACTATCCGAATGTATTGAATGTCCGGTTATTTTGATGTGTTTGAGCACGTGCCATCAATGTGCTATGTGTTTGTTCTTGATTGCTATTTGTTCTTCTCGATTTGTATAGTTGTGTTTCCGCTAATCCTCAATGATTCAAGATTCTCATTTCGTTGTAATTTCGTTATTTGTATATTTGTTTTGTTTAGTTTCGCTTTTGTTATATCTCGCTCATCGAGCTTTGTAAGCTCACCGCATTTCTTTTCCTGCGGCGGTATTAAGCATTCAAGATGAGCTTATGGGATAGCCGATCCGGGTTGAAAGAAGAGTGAGAACAAGATTTGACCATAGAGATTTTAGATTTGTTTTGAAGTTTAGCTATTTATGTTTTCTTTTGAATATTTTGTAAAGGTTTTCGCTATTGTATAGTATTTAAAGTTCGATATGAAACCGATTTGCGATATCTTTACCCTTGTCGGGTTGGGGTGTTACAAATTAAAACGAGGGCATACCGCATACAACAGCTAGTTAGCAATAAATCGCACGAAAGTGTCTTTCATCACTTCGTTGAATTGAGGTACACGCCCACGGTTCCCGCTGATCAAGACAAGTACCGCCTGTGATCGTATAATTTCAAGAATTTCCTTAACGTGGTTTCGCAATGCTCTAGTCGTACTCAAACCGGAACGTCTCAAAGAAGACAACACGGAGTGATTGAACCAATGAATAGAGATTCACCGATTGAAGAAAAGAGATTTGAAAAACAATCGTGTATTGCTCAATAGAAAATGTTTTGCAATACAACGAAGGTTTTAATGAAAATCAATTATCAATCATAAAACACCTTTGATTTGAAATATTCGTGACACGGTCGATGTGCTAAAGAAAATAGTTTTTAAGCATAATGACCGTTTTTCAAAGGTATCCGTCAATCCATAACTGAACCGTGATTGATTCAAAAGATTGAATCGCCCCATTGTTTCTGTTCGCTTGTCACATGGTTGATCTATTGAATAGATCTCACATGCCACCTACCAGAGCTTGTTTGATGTTGGCTCCGAAGGCTTTCCATCTTCATTGTGAATATGTTTACATATCACTCGGATGTTCGAAATACCACAAGGATAATGCGTAGGACTCAAGATATAATCTCTTTTCCACATTGTGTGAAATGAGAGTCTTCATTGAAAGTGTCCTAATGAGATTTATTGATGATCTTGTGGCTCTAGACTCAATTTGTGCATATTTGGATCCTATATCGGAGACTAGGGAGAGGTCTCCTTCTTCAATAACAACAAACTCTAAGAGAAAGTCGATAGATAATGTCTGTTCCCCCGAGAATGAAACAAGTCCTTTTAAGAGGAACTTGAGTGGTTTGGGAAGTTGAAGTGCGGTGCGTCCACCGGGTCCATGACGCCTTGTCTTCAATACCGATGTTACCTTGGTAACCACCAAGAGCAAATGAATTGAACCCGGTTTCTACCCTAAGGTTGAATAATTGAGGGCTATTTGTTTTCACCCTTTTCTCATTCAATTCTTTTTCATTCTTCAACCCTTCAAGCTTACCGAGACTTCATAACTAGAACCTTGTTGGGTTTATTCCAAGATTAGCTCGGCCTCATCTCAAGACACTTCCCATATCTCATTTTCTCCTTTTTCCAATATACCTAAGGACTCTACACTATCTAGTGGATTGTCCTCGGTAGATCCCTCCGGTTCGCGGATCATGGGAACAAATACCTAACCTTATCATCCTTATATCATCGTACATAAAGTAAATTTGGTCGGTCTATTTGGTATTGTTCATCGCCATTGGAACCAATTGAAAACCATTTGAAAATCAATCCGATACTTGTGATATATTATCAAAGCATTTTGTACCGAATTGTTTTGATATTTTTAGAACAAGAGCTCCCCTCAACATGTGCATCAAGTGTTTGAAATCGTTTTGCACACGGAGGCAAGAGAAAGAATTGACTTCTTTGATTACCATTTTCTAAAAATATCAACATCACTTCCTAATCAAATCAAGTAGATAAAGCATTTTGGGAAGGATGAGGTTTTCATAAGCTTGCTCCCCTCAATATGTGCCTTGAGGTTTGAAAGAGTTTTGCACATACAAGAGGGAACCCGCACATTGATATAAATTGATCACGTTTCGATCTTTGTGGTTTAAGATAGATGCCCCCTCAACATGTGCATGGAAAATTTGAAATCGTTTGGCACATGGGAAGGAGAGCTTGTACATCCTTATAAAACCATTTATCGAATTATCGCTTTAAATCCAATTTAAATCACAAATTCTCCCCGATCACAATTATCAAATCATTTGAGATTTGTGATCTCTGTAGATTTAAATTGATTTTGAAAGCTTTTAAGGAGAATTGTGACTTGATTATGAAAGCGTTTTATCTGATAAGGATCGGATTTTAAGACTTTAAACTCCATTGAATAAACATGCATGATTATCTTTTGAAAACAATTGTATGACAATTAACTTTTTAATTTAATTGAAATCATTATCCCCTTCAATCAATGACATAAGTTGTTGATTGAGAGATAGATATTTTGACAAACTTTTAAGTCCAGATGATTATCAAAAATAGAGTCCGAGTTATTTTTCAAAACAACTAGTTTTCATTAGATAGTAAGGATTAGTTTAAAGAATCGAGCAAGAAATTTGAAAACCAAGATAAAGTATGGCTCGTTTCTATCTTTGAAAAGCGGTTATCGCTCGAAATGACAATAAACCATTGTTTCTCTTTCTCCCAAAAATATTTTTGATTTTTTTTTTTTAAAAATTCGAACAACATCTAAAGTCCCGTGTCATTCTTTGAATGACAACATCAAGATCAGATATTATTGAATCGAGAGAAACATGACAAAATGACAATAATTTTTGAAGATTTTTCGAATTTTCAAATTTTTATGGATTTTGAAAGTTTTATATTTTTCTATTTGATTTTTTAAGGTTTTATAATTTTGTATTTTGTTTTTCAAAAATATTTACAAGGGATAGATGAAGGAAACCTTTACTCCTCTTCTTCCTCTTGAATACGTTTGAGAGTTTCGTTGTAGGCTCTTAAGACCCAGTCGTGGAAGAATAAACTCAAACGTTCTCTAGGAAGAGCTTTGGTGAAGATGTCTCGCTAACCGGTATTCGGCCCTCACAAAGTAAAGTTCCACCAAACCGCTTTTCAACTTGCTCCCTGATGAAATGATGTCGAATGTCGATGTGCTTTGCTCTTGAGTGTTGTACATTGTTGCATGAGAGAGCAATAGCACTTTTATTATCACAAGACAGAGGTATTTTGTTGAATTCAAAGCCATAGTCGATAATTAGGATCGCATCCATAGGATTTGAGCACAACAAGATGACATGGCTATGTATTCCGCCTCAGAGGAAATAGAAGTACTCATTTGCTTCTTTGAAGACCAGACTCACAAGCTTATCACCCAAAACCGAGCACCTCCGGCGTGCTTGACGAGTATCCCGACATCCCGCATGATCAAGATCTCGCATAGGTCGTTAGTGACATACCGTGTCCTTCGGTACCGTAGTCCCATATTGATGGTTCCTTGGAGATACCGAAGACCCGCTTAACCGCTTCAAGGTGCTTTTAGTAGGCTTAGCTCGGTATCTAGCACACATGCAAACAAAGAAACAAGATGTCTGGTCTACTAGTCTGAGGTACATCGTGGATCCAACATACTACGATATTTCGCTTGGTCTACCATGATCCCCGAGTGGTCCTCATCTAGTTTGGTACGCTCAATCATGGGAGTGTCAACTGGGTCACTAGAATCGAATCCATATTTCTTTAAAATCTCATTTGCATATTTAGATTGATTTATGAAAATGTCTCCGGACTTTGTGAAATTTGTAATCCCAAGAAAATGACATTTGTCCCATCATTGACATTTGAAACTTAGAACCCATTTCATTTGAAAACGGTCACACTCATTGGGGTCGGTCGAGGCAAAGATGATATCATCAACATAAATTTGAACATGAATTAAATGTTTGCACGACTTCGGTGAACAATGTTGGATCAATCGCTCCTTTCTTTGAATCCGTAGATAGAGGAAACTTTGATAGCGTATCATACCATGCCCTTGGAGCTTGCTTTAAACCGCATGAGCCTTCTTCAAACGATAAACGTGAGTAGGATGCTCGGATTCACAAAGCCTTCGGGTTGGTCGACGAGACGACTTCTTTAAGATCTCTATTCGAAATGTCGCCTTAACATCCATCCGATAGACTACCATGTTCTTACTAGCACATTAGCCAAAAGATTATGATTGCCTCGATATGAGCAACAGAGCAAATGATTCTTCAAAGTCAATACCTCCTCTCGACGGTATCCTTTAGCAACCAATCGAGCCTTGTTCTTTAAGACATCACCATGCTCATCAAGTTTCACTTTGAAGATCCATTTTAGAGCAATGATCATAGCACAATCTGGAGCGTACTAATTCCCATACATCAAGTCGATCAAACTCATGAATTTCTTCTTGCATGGCATTGAACCACTGTCTTCATTCATGGCGGTTTTAACATCTTTTGGTTCGATCTTAGAGTACGGAGTTGAAGAAGCACCATAAGGCATCGGTTGCAAGTTGTTTCCGTGTTGATACTTGGACGAGAGGATTTCCAATGATGTTGTCTAATGGATGATCGTGAGTCCATTTTCTAAGGTGTTCATGTGGCGCTTGTTGAGGGATCGAGGTAGCAGAGTCGATGTCTCTCAAGAAGATGGTTCGATGATTATGGCTCATCTCTCGAATTGGTTGCTCATCCACATCTCGCATCATATGTCTTAGCATTTCCCTCGACCAAGAACAACAACCTCTTCATCCAAAGTCGCACCATTATCTTGAGCTTGCACAAGCAACATCTTATCCTCAAGTATTCGGCATTCGAGGCGTTTTGGCGATGTGCGGTTCCTTGCAATGTGTCCTCACCTCCACAGTGGTAACATTTGATTGGCTTTGCTTGACCCGGTTTCCATTCCTTCCCTATTCGATTTGCGGATAACCTCTACCGGCTCCACCTCTTCCTTGTTCGTCGCCTCTAGAACTAGTTGCACCATAACCTTTCCATCTCCGATAGTTGCCTCGATTGTGTGGATTAGATGTTGTTCGAGGTTGTTGTTGGTGTGGGAGAGAGTTCATGTTTTGACCGATCATGAGAGCCAGTTGATTAATGAAGTTTCCACGTGAGCATCGGATCGCCTTGTTTGAACATTGATCTGGAATGAGTTTGTGATTACCATTACCCATGGGTATGACTTGTGAGGCTTTGGTTGTGATTCCAATGTTTGAGTAAGCGCTTGAATCATTCGATGAGCTTGTCTCTCCCCGGTCGGTTTTGAACCGATTAAGAATCCTTTTTCAAACATAACATGTCTCTCATTCGAAGAAGGAAGGCATAGAGTTGCTCATAGTTTGTATTCTTCAATCCTTTGGTTAGCTTCACGAGGTGACAAACTTGTGCCATTCGGGATTCATGTTGTTCACAAACTTTGAGTTCAAATTGAATGTTTGGCATAGTCATTCGATGTTCCTCATATCATTAACAAGCTTGTGGAATCTCACGTAATACTCATAGACACTCTCATCCGGTTTCATCTTGAAGTGTTCAAATTCATCATAGAGTTGTGATTCTCTGCCTTCCATAGTTAATTCGTAACCGAGAAAGCATCTTGACATTATCCCACACCGCCTTGGCTTCGTGTTGTGATTGATCGACTTGTAGATATCTTTTGGAAAACCTTGAAGTACGATGTTAGAAGCCACGATATCGAGATCGAATCTCTTTTCTCCTTATCATCGAGCTCATCGATGTCTTTGGTCTGTCTATTTGGTATTTTTCATCTGCCATTGGAACCAATTGAAAACCATTAAGCACCAAGTCGCTATAATACCAAGTTGCTAAGACATAGTCAAGTCGCTAAATAACAACTCGCTAAGCACCAAGTCGCTAGCAAAATTTTGACAACAAGTCGCTAAGCACCAAGTCGCTAAGTTGTCAAGTCGCTAAAGAGCAACTCGCTAAGCACCAAATCGCTAACACCAAGTCGCTAACAAACTTAAGTACAAGTCACACCAGTAGTGGAGAATCCACTAAGTACTGCTTGTCGGCTTGTCTCAATAGACAAGTCGCTAGCTCAACTCGCTAAGACCTTCAACTACAACTCGCTACCAAATTACAAAGCAAGTCGCTACCAAGACACTTTATCCGTGGCTCAAGTCGCTAGCTAGAAAAACACAAAAACACCATTTTACAATCCAAAAACAACCCAACCACGATGATTCAAGCTTACCAAATCAAAACCCAAGCACATACAATGATTCTAAACACAAAACTACACCTAAGATTCAAACTTTAACACTAGAAATGATCCAAATGATGCAAAAGCCACTAAACTTTTTCAAACTCTAAAACCACCTAAAAGTCACTAGAAATCCAAAGATATGTAAGAGATGATCAAACCATGGCTCTTGATACCATTTGTAACATATTGGATTTCATAAACACAAGAAACCATAAGATCAAATAGGCGTACAATATGATTCTAGAGAGAAAGTTAGAGGTTTAGGGAACTTTAGTGAGAGAAAGAAAAGTCTTATTATGAGCTCCAACTCTACCTGGAAGGTAGAGTATTTATAGTCTTTACATAAATCGCCACCTATCGGGTGTGGATCGTGCATACAGGTGGGTAAAGACCGTCCGTCTCCACGGTGTTACTTAAACTAAATACTACTTAACTTATAATAATCTACGATCACGAGCTTTAATGATTACATATACTGAGGTGACCGACTCTTTAATAACCGGATTTACTAAATCCTAACAATTGATCAATCCCGCCAACATTTGTGTGACCCTTTTTTATTTAAAAAAACTATTTAGAGTATTACAATGATCGCGAAACTATATTTTTCCTGACGATAGTCTTAATATATATCCTTCCTTTTATATATGTCATCCTTGTATAAAAAGAAATGAATGTATAAGTGGTAATTGATTAATACATACTAGGTGTGATAATGATGGTATAAAAAAGAAATAAGAATGAAAATATTTGTACATTATGTTGTAGGCATTTGAAAAGTTACATATTCAAAAGAAAATCAAGTGGGGAAGAAGGGAGAAGAAGACGAGGGTAAATATCATTCTCCATGCCCTTTGACAATGACTAGCGGGATTTTTAATAGTCATAAGTGAAAATGACATAAATTACAATAAAGTGAAAACATAAGAATATTATTCGCTATTAAAGTTTGAGAAGTGCTATTTTGTTCAAAAAATGACTTATCACATGGACATTTTTTGCAATTTACCCTAACCTTTAAATAGAGAATTTGTACAACAATTAACTTGGTTTTGTGGTCCGAAGTTCTTTTTATTCTGTTTGTTCTTATAAAGTATGAGTAGTTAAATGATACTTAGTAATGGCTTTTATCTTATTCGGTTTTTGAATTTAAACTTACCTAGCGCCTTTTCTATTTCAAAATAAATGTTCAATTTCAAATTGCACAAAATTTTAGAAAATCCCAGTAACTACATTATCAACCAATCAAATATCATCTCTACCCATTAAACTCTCCATTTTAATTGTTGAAATATAAAGTAGACATTTATGTCATTTTGTGTTCCACAAAGATTAGGTTTGGACTTTTAATATTTTTAATTAAATAGTTCAAGCTTTATTATGTTGATATGCGGGTTTTGTTTAGGGGTCGAGCAACGAAAAAATAGCGTATTGTTTGTTACAACATTTAATGAGGGCAATTTCGCTTGCCTCGCTCAAGGCATTCAAAAACTCAAAACCGTCCTGTTTTCAAGATATCCAAATTTGTAAGAAAAAAATACTCAAAATCGGGGATTCAATCATTAAGTTGGTATCGATCTTAGTACCTAGGGCAATAATGTAGCTATGATGGGAGGTTATTGTTACAATATTCGTCGGATAATTGAAACGCTCAAGATGATGAAAGCTTGAAGATGAAGAAGACATGGTTTTTTTGCCAAATATGCCACTGAGACATAAATGCATCATAACATACTAACAATGATAACTGTGAAAGTATGCTATTAAATCTTAAAATTTTGAAAAAGTAAATTGCCAATTTTTTAACATTCACCCACATAAATATATTACTCCCTCTGGCCTCCGTTGCATTACAATTACTATTTTTGTTGTATCAAACTAACTAATTATCTACATTCAAATTATAATCATTAAAGGATTTCTAGTAAATAAAGATGGGTATAGATTCCATCATTGAGCAATGTAATAACAAATTTTTCTAATCGTGTGTCACTTTTTGCATTGACATTTAGCATGGGATCGAAGGAGTATATGTTAAATTTGTCTACAAAACTATAAAGTTTGATGCAAAATTATACTTTGAGAGAGTTTCATTCTCTTTAACCAATCAATACATGTCAATCTATTGTTTTAGAAATTGGACCAGACAGGTTAGTTTACCTGCAACCGGTACACAATGCAGTTTGATTTTTGGTAGATGTTTTTAAACCACGTGGTTATCATTTAACAATTTTTTGGAGTAAATTGCAAAAACCGTCCTTGTGATTTGTTTAAATTGCATATTCAGTCCCTACCTTTTTGAAAGTGCAGGAAACTTTTGATGAAATTGCATTTTTGGTCCTTAAAGTATGGCCAAATTGCAGATTCGTCCTTAACGTTTCGAAAGTGCAACGATAGTCCCCATTTTGAAGGTTTTGTTGCATGTTTGGTCCCTAATATGCAACTTAAGGACCAAACATGCAATGGAAACTTCAAACTTTTGGAGACCAAATATGCAATTTAAGGACTAAACATGCAACAAACATTCAAAATGGGGACTACCACTGCACTTTCAATACGTTATGGACGAAACCTGCAATTTGGCCATACCTTAGGGACCAAAAATGCAATTTACTCAATAAAATATGTCTCAAAGTAAAATGCTTGAAATACCCTTTGTGTGGGTTTGGAGATGAAGGGTATTTTAATTATTTCACTTTGAGCCAAGGACCATATTCACACTAAAACTTTGTCACAAGGAATCCGCCTGCAATTTGGACTATCTATAGGGACGGTTTTTGCAATTTACTCTTTTTTTTATTTGTTTTAACTTTTAAGCACTTTTACGAATTTTATCCACTAGAGAAAAAAATTACCTATTTTATCCATAGGTGAATAGTTTAAAATGTTCGTCTCTACATGCATGCACATACCCATCGCACCCTCTCTTCACCATCGATTACGACTATCAGGTTGGCTAATGTGTTGGAATTTAGCCTTTTACTTTAAGGCTCATAATAACATTATACAGATCTATGAGAAGAAAAAAACGAGTTCCATCACACGTTAAGATGATGAGAAGAAAAGACAATCACATCTAAACTGAAAGACCGCTAGAGCCGATCAACTTAGTCAACCCAAATGTAACAGCCATAGCCATCCACCCTCCCACCAGAACTCTAAAACAAGACTTCACCACAGGAGCCTTGCCTAGAAAAGCTCCAATCCACCCAAAAACCACAAGTGCAACAGTTACTGCAGCCACCACCACAGCTAGCCTCACCTCATGATTCACGATAAAAGTAGCAGCAACTAATGGAACCATAGCACCAATAGTAAATGCAACAGCAGATGCTGCAGCCGCTTGGAAGGGATTCGGCAGTTGGTCATTCTGACTATCTATATTACTTGCTCCATTTCTTTTCATCTGGGATACCTCTAGATCAAGCTGAGAGGACACGGACACATATTCACCTATTGCCATGCTACATGCACCTGCAACTAGACCAGCAAAACCCGTAAGAATCATGGCTTTGACACCATGTTTAATGGCTCCAACTCCCATCATTAATGATGCGACGGAAACTAAACCATCGTTGGCTCCAAGGACAGCTGCACGAAGCCACTGTCCTCTTTGTGAGTAGTCAATAACTTCATCTACTGATTTGTTTTCAGGAGTTGGAACGGTGACGTCATTTTGTGCAGCCATGATGATTGAAGTAAAATAAATATATAAATATTCACTGATTAAGAGGGGTTGTTATGAAAATGAAATAGCTTGCATGTGAAAGATACATAACCTGGTTAAAGGTATATATATAGGCACTTTAATTACCTACCTTTATGGTCACACCAGATGTGCAAATTAAAGGGCCACATCAATGTGATTAAGCACACCTTGTTTTGTTGCTTCCCTTTTTCTGTTCATATGTTTGTGGGGGTTAAAGACCTGTATTTCTCTTGCTTTATCCACTAATTTCTATTTTTGTCACTTAAATTGTAAAAAGTCATAATGGAGGCCTGAAAAATGTTTATCAAATGATCAATGATTATTGCCAAAAACCAGATATCAAAGATTATTTATCACCAACAGTACAAAGTTTTGTTCATCAGAAAATACACAGCCAAATTTTAAGTGCACTGATCTGATCTAATGAAATCTAAATTTTTAGGCTAAACCACTAAAGCACATATTCAAAGTAGAATGATTCGAGATTATAATCCTAACAGAACCTTTATGGAGAATAGGACTAGTAATTCACCGTGTCTCAGAATACCAAAGCATACTAGACAAGGACACAACAAATTAAATCACAAGGTGGAGCATGTGTAGGATAGCATTTGCATAAAGATATGATAGGATAGATCTGGGGTATCTAATACCATGTTCATTGGAGTTTAGTGATTAGACATCCAAGAGGATTGTGAATGTACACGACTGCTACTATCTGCCCAATATGCACGCGGACACAGTGTCTCAGAACAATAGAAAACTGAAATAGAGTCTGCAGTCCACATGTGGTGAAAGATGAAGAAAGGAGTGTAAAATTCAAATCGCCAGTTATTCTCAGGCAAAAATGAGTTGCAAAGGGAAAAGGCTCCTCTGACATTGAATTGTTATACCAACAGTTATTCTCAGGCAAAAATTAGACAGTCAAGGCATTCCCTAAAAGTGTATTTCATATTAAATCAATGTCCGCTTCACAAATACAGACATCCAACGTAAAAAGTAAATTCGCAAATTGCACTTTAGTGCTGATGGCAAAACCTTTGTCAGTAAACCTACATCCGGGGGGGCTTATATGAAAAAAACCCTAAAAACCGATCTCCTCTGGTGACTTTTGCGAACCCTTCTATCCCTAAAAATCGATTACAATATGCTCTATTAATCATGTTCTCTTGTTCTAATCTGTCTTAGTTACTCAATTACATTCGTGTGTTGATTGATTGTTACAGTTTATTGCGATTCAACTGATTTTTAGGGTTCCTTGTATCGTTTTTTTCTTAGGGTTTCACAAAAGCTGGTTATCTTCTATCATCTTATGCAACCTTAATCATGGATTTTGGTTAGTCTTTTGTGCTTTGATTCATGCCTTAGTTCATCTAAGGACCTCGTTTTGTTGAAGTTAGACGTGGAACTTCGTGCTACTTAGGGTTTAGAATTTGGTTTGTTGATTTCGTTGTTTTAGGGTTTCGTACTTTTTCGATTTGCTTGCTTATTATGGATAATCGGGAGGTGTTGATAGTAATGAACATGATTGTAATGCTACGCCTCAGCCACTTAATGATTGGCTTGATTCTTCTATGATTGGATCCGCTAACGCCTTGAGCAACCTCAATCGTTGGATCCGTTGTCGATGCATCTATGAGGAAACACAAGAAATCTAGTAGGAATGTTGTTGAGGATTCACATGTCTCGGTGTGGAGTCCTCTCTAAGAGTAAGCATGATCTTATTGCAACTTTGTTTGGCGATCTCTTAAAACACTAGAGGATATTGATGTTTTCACTAATGGTTCGATGTCGGTATACATACGTTGTGGGATGAATTGGATAATGATGTTCATAAGATGGCTAAGGATGCTTGTCTTGGGTTTGTGGGAGGCTTTCGTATGAACATGAGGCTAAATCTAATACCTCTATACCGCTCGAGTCTCCTATTGTCCAATCTATGGACATTAATACTAATGCTACATCCTATGCTTTGGAGTTCTGTGTTTAAGGGATGATCACCTAGAGGTGATACTTATTTTCGTCCCTTGGTTACCGAACCTCAGATTTGAAGGTGTTAACATCTCTATTCCCATAAAGTGGTTGAAAAAGTTAGTTCTCGTTTAGAACATACTTTATATGGCTATTTTATGGGAAAGAGGATGGCGTTTCAGTTGTTGAATACTATGCTAGGAATAATCAAGCGAAACATGGCCTAAAAAGGATTATGATGAATTCCAAAGGCTTTTTCTTCAAGTTTGATACATTGGTGGTGTGGAAGTCTTTTGAAGGTGGTCCTTGGATGATACGCAAATCTCCAATTATTCTCAAGAAATGGTCTATGGATACTTGTTTGCGGAAAGAAGAATTGACTAGCATTCCGGTATGGGTTAAATCAGATGATGTTCCTCTTCAAGTTTTTGAAGAGGATGGTATTAGTTTGATTGCTACTTTTATTGGTAAACTGTTATGCTTGATTCGCACCCGACCTCTATGTGTAAGGAATCGTGGGTAGAAGTAGTTTTGCTAGATGTCTTGTTGAGGTCAATTCGATGTTGATCTCGTGGAGGTTGTTACTATTGGTTTTCCTTCGCTTTCGTGGAGGGTTTTACTAAAGAGACTATCCGTGTTGAATATGAATGGAGGCCTCCCGGATGTGGTATATGCAAAATATTTGGTCATATTCATGATCAATGTCCAAAAAGGTGGTGAGTTCTCCTGCTTTATCCAATTCACATGTTGTAACTCCACCGTGGTTCCGAACAATGATGGATTCCAAAGGTGGGTAAGAAAAGAGATCGAAGAAGGGTAAAGCCAAGTCTACGAATGGTAATCGCTTGTTGGTCCATCTCGTTACTCGAATATCACATATCGTGGCGGCGCACCTAGTGAACCTACTAAGGAGCAAATACTATGGGTAATGCACCCACATCGTCGTCTATGTTGAAGTCTACTCGCCTACCTCTCGGGATGGTAATATTACTACATCTAATTCAGTATCTTTGCCTTGGTGAACGATGAAGATGAAGATGAAGAACATGTAACACATGTAAATAAAGAATCGGCTAACCCAATTACAGTGCAAGTTCATCTTTCACGGTAGTCACCGGTTAGCTAGGTTGTTTTGTTTCTTGGTTAAGTTCTTATGGCTTGTCATAAGTTCTAGTTTTTGTTATTTTAAGCGACTTAGTTGTTTACCTTGTTATGTATGCTTTATCGCCTATGTATCGGTGAGATATGGACTTCACCCATATCCTTTGTACTTAAATGTTTTTTGGAGTAATACATTTACCGGGTCATTGTGACCTTTTACCCAAAAAAAAAAAAACCTGCATCCGGGGAGCAATTCTTGGTGTGAATATAACCTTTTCACTAGTATTGAACATATTAATCTTGTATACGTTCATGTTCCTTACACTGGTTGAAAGATTACACTCTTTGAAATAAACTTGCTTTTCTTTTCTTTTTTTATTCTTTTTTTCTTCTTTTACGGTTTACTATCGAGGATAATATTTTTAATGCAGAGCTTTAGCCATTCAATTTTCAAAGCAAAATATCATCTAGCAGAATAACTTTGTGTGCATGAAAGGGCTTTTAATCTTTTATTCAAAAATGGCAGTTGCAATCTATTTTTATAACCTGTTGTTTAGGCTGCCTCCTGCTCAATTGAATGTATCTGCAGATAATTGACAGAAATAAAACAGTGAGTGTCATGAATAATGCCTTTCATGTTCAGTATTCCCTCGCCATCATAGTAGAGAGCTGATCAGGAGGAGGACCTTATAAAATGCTCATATTGGCTTGTTGTATAGAAAAGAAATGAGTATTCAGTCTACAACAAAGTAGGATCAATCAGTGTTTCAAAATAATTAAAGATTGTGGAATCCCACACGGCAGCCACCACCCAGTCGATATAGAAGTTTGTAGTCCACACTCCACAACTGGTGAAAAGATGACTTTAGAACTCTAGGAGTGTGGAATTCGTACTACCCACGCCATAAAGATGAATTAGAAAAGGAGAAGGCTCTGGCAGGACACAAACTATACACTGTATGTATGTTTGGGTTTCCCGTAGCTTTTCCGCAACAACATATTGACATCATCATTCTCGCATGTACAAAGACCCTCACACTCTTTTACATATGTACAAAGACCCTCATGCTCTCTTAATCGTCAAACACTCCCTCCATAAGTATATAATTTTGACGAATCAAGTTTATATCGATTCAAATTAAGGTTAAAGTAGTACAAAAGTTAAATCAAAATAAAATAAACTCACTAAAAATGCAAACAACTAAAAAAATCATGAAAGTATATCAAAATGGATATTGAATTAAAGAGCAAAAACTTTTAAAAAGAGTAAATTGCAAAAATCGTTCTTAAAGTTTGGCGAAATTACATGTTTCGTCCCAAACGTTTAGAAAATGCAAGGATCCTCCATGTGAGAAACCTTTGGGGCAAATATCGTCCCTAACCAACATCAAATGACAAATACCCTTGTCTTCTTCTTTTTCTATATTTCTTTCAGTTTTCTTATCACAAATGGTCCCTGTGTTTTGCCAAGTTTTACAGATTTAGTCCTGATTTTTTTTAATTATTTAATTAGCTACTAATATTAGAATTATTTTTATACGTTTTTTTCCGGTTTTTGTCTGTTTTTCTTACGTTTTTTCTGTTTTCATACGTTTTTGTCCGTTTTTATACGTTTTCATCCCTTTTTAAACATTTTTGCTCGTTTTATTACATTTTCATCCGTTTTTATATGTTTTCGTTCGTTTTTCTTACTTTTTGCCCGTTTTAAAACTTTTTTTGTTTGTTTTTGTCAGTTTTTCTTACGTTTTGGTAAGTTTTTCGTTCGTTTTTTTCCATTTTTCTTACGTTGTTGTCCGGTTTTTTTACTTTTTTGTCCGTTTTTATATGCTTTCATATATTTTATGCGTTTTTATACGTTTTCACCCATTTTTCTTACGTTTTTGTCCGTTTTTCTTAGGGTTTTTTTTCGTTTTTATACGTTTTCGCTCGTTTTCTTACGTTTTCATCTGTTTATATACGTTTTTCTGACGTTTTTGTCCATTTTATTCGTTTTTATTTGTTTTATACGTTTTCCGCTTTTCTTACGCTTTTATCCGCTTTTGTCTTGTTTTCACGCTTTTGTTCGCTTTTCACGTTTTTCCGTTTTCATACATTTTTGTCCGTTTCTATATGCTTTCGATTGTTTTCTGACGTTTTCATTTGTTTTTATACGTTTTTGTCCTTTTTACTAACGTTTTGTCCATTTTTATCCGTTTGTGTCCATTTTATCTGTTTTTATAAATTTTCGACCGTTTTCTTACGCTTTCATCCATTTTATATGTTTTCGCCCGGTTTTCTTACGTTTTTTTCCGTTTTATCATTTTTCTTACGTTTTTATCCGTTTTACTTACTTTTTATACGTTTTTGTCCATTTTCTTAAGCTTTTGTCCGTTTTTGTCCGTTTTCTTACGTAAAAAAATGGGTGAAAACGTATAAAAACGTATGAAAACGGAAAAACGTAAGTAAAACAAACAAAAACCAAAAAAAAAAGAACAAAGATAAAAACGGAAAAAACGTAAGAAAAACGGGTGAAAACGGATAAAAATGTATGAAAACAAATAAAAACGGACAAAAAGCATAAGAAAAACGGACAAAACGTATAATACGGACAAAAACTTAAGAAAAACGGACCAAAACGTATAAAAACATATGAAAACGTAAGAAAACGGGTGAAAACGTATAAAAACGGACAAAAACGCATGAAAAAGTAAGAAAAATAAACGAAAACGTATAAATAGATGAAAACGTAAGAAAACGAGTGAAAACGTATAAAAACGGACGAAAACGTATAAAAACAGAGAAAAACGTATGAAAATGAAAAAAACGTAAGAAAAACGGACAAGAACGTAAGAAAAATAGACGAAAACATATAACAAAATGATACTAATATTAATATCAAATAAATAATTAAAAAAAAATCATGACTAAATCTGTAAAATCTGGCGAAACACAAGGACCATTTGTGTAAGAAAACAGAAAAGAAATATAGAAAAAGAAGAAGACAAGGGTATTTTAGTCATTTGATGTTGGTCAGAGACGATATTTGCCCCAAAGGTTTCTCACAGGGATGATCCTTGCACTTTCGTAATGTTTGGGACGAAACATGCAATTTAGCCAAACATTAGAAATGATTTTTGCAATTTACTCTTTTAAAAAATATGGTGACATTAGAGGGACACAACAGAAATCGAAAGAGTCGTGCCGAAAAAGTGGAATTCTTCTTGTCACTCTAGGATGTGGTTTCCTACAATTTGTACAGAATGAAATGGACGATCAAGATCGCACCTCCTTATCTTCATTTTTGTTGGGACCCACATCTTAAATATTTTATATAATAGTATAGATTTCAATAAAAAAGGGTTAAGTCTATTTATTATCAATGTACTTTCACCACTTTACAAATTTAGGTAACCAACTTTTTGTATTACTAATATAGTCATTAAAACTTACAAATTGTGAACAATATGGCAAACTTTCTAGTGAACTGACTAAATACCCTTGTGTTCTTTACATACACTTGCATTGTTAGTCCTTTATACTAATGGTCGTTCGTAAATAACTTAATATTTGGTTTCTTACGTTTTCGTTCGTTTATACACGTTTTTGTTCGATTCACACGCCATCTGCTTTTACGTTTTCATTGGTTTTGCGTTTCGCTGTTGCCACATGTTTTCGTCCGATTTTGCGTTTTCGTCTGCTTTTGTAAGTTTCATTCGTTTTTACGCTTCCGATCCGTTGTTGCCAGACGTTCATCCGCTTACACGTTATCCATTTTGCACGCGTCTGTTTTACGCCGTCCATTTTTCACGCTCATCCGTTTTGTCACGCTTTAGTCCGTAAAACGGATGAAAACGTAAAACGGACGAAACGTGTCGCTGTATAAAACATGCAAAAACGTGTTAAAAAACACGAAAACGTGTAAAACCGGACGAAAACGTGTAAAAACGAAAGAAAAAGTGCAAAAACGGACGAAATCGTGGAAAAAAAACGGACGGAAATGTCTAAAAACATACGAAAACGTGCAAAACGGACGAAAACATGTAAAAACATATGAAAACGTGCAAAAACGAACGAAAACATGTAAAAACGGATGAAAACGTGCAAAAACGTGTAAAGACGGACGAAAATGTGCAAAAACGAACGAAAACGAACAGAAATGAGTAAAACCAAACAAAAACGTGCAATAAAACAGACAAAAACGTAAGAAAACCAAATTTTAAGTTATTTACTAACGACCGTTAGTATAAATGACTAACTATGCAAAAAACACAAGGATATTTTAGTCAGTTCACTAGAAAGTTTGCCATATTATTCACAATTTGATAGTTTTAATGACTATATTGATAATAAAAAAAGTTGGTTACCCAAAAAAAAAGCTGCTAATAAATAGACTTAGAAATAAAAATTGGTCTACACATCCAACTCTAAAATGATGCTTAACTTAACCATAGATCAATAACCCAATGAAGCGGTAATACGGAAATGCTACCTTTAACTATTTTGATTATGAAAACACTAACCACATGTTTATTCCATATATACCCTAGAAATGCAAGTCTAAGAAGCTCCTTCTCTAGTTATTGATCTACTTAGAAAACAAATACATTCAGGCAACACAATAAAGCAGTAGTAATACTTAAGTAAAATAGTATATACTTTAAACACTCCTTGAATTCACAAATACAGAAATACTTATCAAAAGCTTTTATAAAAGGGAACTGGAATACAGACAAAGTTCAAATATCACTATAATCATGTTACAGTCAGCAGGAAAAATATAATCTTGTGTAACACTACAACCCAGTAGAGCCTATCCACTTGGTTAGCCCAAAAGTAATACCCATAGCTATCCACCCTCCAACCAGAATCCTAACAGAAGACTTTATCACCGGCGTCTTCCCTAAAACTGCTCCAATCCACCCAAAAACAACAAGCGCCAAGCTCACTGTGGCTACTACCACACCCAGCCTAACCTTGTGATCCACTACAAAAGCAGCAGCAAGTAAGGGCACGATTGCGCCTACCATAAATGCAAGGGCAGATGCTACAGCAGCCTGAATAGGATTAGGCAGTGCTTCCTTTTCAATTCTGTTATCTCTCTTCATCTGAGCGACCTCAACATCTCGTTGGGAGTAAACTGAAACAAATTCTCCAATAGCCATACTGCATGCACCAGCAACTAAACCAGCAAAGCCTGTAATAATCATGACTCTAACATCTTGTTTAACAGCTCCAATACCCATCATCAAAGATGCAACTGAAACTAAACCATCAGTGGCTCCGAGAACAGCAGCACGCAGCCACTGTCCCCTCTGTGAGTAGTCAAAGTCTTCTTCAATAGATACTTGACCATGCTCAGTACTGTCCTCACACACAGGAATGCATACATCGGTTTTCGCAGCCATGCTATTGAAAGCAGGAAAGATGATTTTATATCACAAAGATCGACAATGAACTAAGACAAGAACTAGAGATGACTTGCTTGTGAAAGATAAAAGTCCCCCCATCCTATGGGATATATATAGTGTGCATGTATACATATGATACAATGATCAATGTATAGGTGGTGTAAAGTAAAAGATAGTGTGTAATCCACTAGACACCGATAATGATCTTTAGATAAAGCATTCAATACAGAACTTGGACAAAATCATCTTCTTTTCTTTGAATTCAAGGCTCGTGGATACACGCGACGGCCACCATGCCCTGGATATTTTAATCAGAAAAATACCAAATCCCATCTCATAAAGAAAAAGGGACCGGGAACCCCAAGTAGTGCAAAGCTGAACAATTATATACAAGGACTAAGAGTAGAATCTACACAGAAGCAAACTATGTGCATTTTTTCTTTGATAAACAAAAGAGTGGGCTCTTTGTGAGATATGTTAACCACCTTGCCATAAGTCCATAACTACTACTAATAAAACTTTTTCCAAGCTAAATAAACCTGGGGTGACTTTTAGCTTCTAAAAAGCATCACTAATCGTCATCTGTGACCAAATACTACATATCTAAATTGGTACTTGTAGGATATGTATCATGGCTCTCGCAAATGCCCAAAGCAAATCATGAAAGATTAATTGCTTAGTTATATGATGTTAGAAGGTGCGTAATGCAAGTTGCAAGTTTATATATTATTAAAGACCAAGAAATTCAAACCATACACACTGACTGGATGAACTGTAGAAAGTGATAATTCGTTTTTCCTACAGACACTTGATCATGCTTTCTATCAGAATTGTTTTCAGGAATTGAAATGGTAAGGTCATTATGTATAGTCATCATAATCAAAGAGACAAAAGTTATATGAAAGAAGTGCAAAAAGTAGCAGTCAAGAAGTTATAGACCAAGAAATTCAACCCTGTTATAGTTGGTACTTTATCTGCCTTTTTAGTCAAAAATGTTTATATGTAGTGGTACTTTAGCTGCCAATTTAATCACACCTATGCGCAAGGGTGACTCATCAATAACCACAACCTATTTTCTTTCTAACCTTTTAGTGTCTACATGAGTGTTTGTGATGACAGTGATAGCGTGGTACCTATGTATTTTTATTCTTCATCTATAGATTCCTATTTTTGTTGATGTTGTAAAAAAGTCAACTAATTCCTCGAAAGGCTTGTTGAAGGAGCAATGTAGTAGGCCAAACTTTTAAGTTTTAAAACTCTAATACTCTCAAAGAGACCTTTAGAGTCGATAAACTCAATATGGGGGCAGTCAATTCCATTTGTGTGAAATGACAGACCAATTTGAGTAACTTTATTAATCATAATAGGTCAAACATTTAAATTTTTAGAGAGGATTACTAAAAGAAATACAGGTCAAACAGCTTAAAAGCCGTCCAAGTTATATCTAAAACCTCTACATTATATTAATTCAAAAAGTGAAAATAAAAATGTGTGGGGCATCCCAACCCGTTTTGACACATGGCAATTACCCATTTTAATCCAAACTCGTTTTTACCTATTATCCGACGCCAACTCTAGATATACCTACAACGCCATATCCTTAATGATGATTTACACAAATCAATGAATCGTCAAAATACTGTATACGAATATAAACCAAAAAACATAAGAGGATCACGCCTAAACTATGTAGTACGTGTTCATCATAGAAAGCATAAGCCAAAGTTCTAAGCATATAAATCCAATCTATTATCCGCATCTAAGTTAAAGCACAATTTGAAAGCTAAAACTAGTAGATTGTAATCTTAATAGAACCTTAACCGGAGAAAAGTGTGCTTCTAAGACAACATAAGTAAATCACTAGAGAGGGAGAGGGTTGTGTATGATGTAACTTACATTATAGAATGATGGGAGCTAGGAAATCTAATGCCAAGATCAAAAAAGTGTGGAGAGTGTTCATCATACAAACCCATCCCATACTCGGTCGCATCAAGCATTCAAGCCACAAGCTAGGTGTAGCACTCACTCCAAAAAGTTAGCTTAAAACAGAAGGGGACACAGACTTTATAAGCCACCAACCAATCCCATACTTGGCCAATGTGCGATCTTAACAATACCCACGCTCCGAAGAACCAACATCCTCGTTATTCACAGCTATGTTGGTCACAGTTGGCACCCTTCTTTTTTCAGGTCCAAGACACCACTCCATAGGCCACCACTCTGAGTTTTCAAACCTCGAAAGGTGGGACTGGCTCTCATACCAACTGATACAAACCCATCCCATACTAGGTCGCATCAAGCGACAAGCTAGGTGTAGAACTCACTCTAAAAAGCTAGCTTAAAGGAGGAGGAGACGTCTAGACTTTATAAGCCACAAACCAATTCACTTTACAAGTATTGTCCTGTTTTATACTATCACAGTATCACCCCCTATTCTTTTCGTCAAGAATGAGGACCAGCATGTAAAAAGAAATAATAATAATGTTGGTTTTACTTGAGATAGTCCATCTGAAAATGTTCAAAATGAAAATTACAAATAAAGTTAAAGATGTAACTAACTAAGTAAGGTTTGTTAGAGCATTTAACGGTTAGCTGGTGCCCTCAACTTATATGCTCGAATACAAGGGAAAAAATATATTTTAGACAAGACAGACAAAGCTCTTTGAAAAACTTAGTAGGTTTGGACTCATCTACTAAAGTCATTCCTAACCAACAGCGAAAATGTATAACTACATTAACAAGAGTTGGTGTTTCTCTATTTCTTAAACATGACCTTAGTCGTTCTCCAAACCAAAAGTCCTTCAATGACACTTTATCCATCATATCTAGAATGTCGTTCGTCCTCCTGTGTACAAACATCTAAGCGAATGGCATCAGCCAGCCCATTAAATCCTCTAACAAGCTCAACATTGTCTTTGACTTCTCTAAATTTGTTTCTAAATTAGTATTGACCTTTTGGGTTGTGGAATATATCAACCTAGCAGAAACACTCACTTATTAGTGGCTTCGTTAAGCGAAAACACCCCACATCTCCACTACTTCCTATGAATTCCGCCATGATGCAGACAGAAGAATAAATGTGATAAGAGGAAGGTTTTGGGACAATTTAGACGAATAAGATGTCAGCGACACTAAAATACAGGACAATACTTGATAACTAAGGGTCTATCAATACAAGTTTAACAGCCACTATAATTTAAGGATAGTACAACCCACAGAAAAAAAAAACTTATTTAATTTTATATCTTCAAGCTGACACGGAATGCAGAAATATCAAATGACTAGTTTCGATCGATATCTCTGCAGGGATTGAATAGCTTCAAATCAAATCAAACCTGCTCTGAAAGAACGGTTTTGGAAGGCATAAAGTGAGTTCACCATTAGAAATAAAACAATGAGTCACGTGAGAAGAAAGAAATGGCAGCACATAACACATTTAGATGACCCTTTGAGAACATGCACGTTATAAAGAAATAGAAAGAGCATGCAGATATTTAAAGATTGTGGAATCCACGAGTGCCACAATCAGTTTGAAATTACAAGGAAAAAAATGATAATTCAAAACAATAATAAACTGAAATGAAGTGTGCAGTCCAAGCGAAGGAAAGATGAATCAAATTATTGAAATGTGTGTAGATCCTTTGACCTCATAGACTCGTTGACAGTTTAGTGAAGTTCAAGAGTTCATCAGCTATTCATGATGGTTCAGGCCTGCAGGGTAGGATCGGTTATTTTGTGATACCTTGAGTTTCCTGTACTTTATGTAAGTTCAAGGGAGTATGTGATTCAAAATCTTGCAAGCGTTTTAGTGGTAATGAGTGCAGATTCAATATCCTGCCTATTGCTTATCTGCTATGGAAAGATGCCAAATTAACCGATCAACTCAACTAGATATGGTTTTCAAATCAATCAATTAACTCAATCAGATACATGTTTGAGAAAACAACGATCAAGTTTTCAAGTGCATGAAGAGATTGTGATTTGTCTGCTATAACTCTAATTTAGTTTAAGTTAAATAATTATCAAAATTGTTTATAAACATAAACCACATCAAACTTGATTATTAGATAAAACGCCCATATAATAGTCATTCTAAATTCTTAGAGTGTAAGGGAGTGAATCCAGACTTATGTTTGCATGCGGTAGAAACCTATTTGGTACAGAACATTCCGCAACCATTCACTAAGTTCGTCATACTAAAATAAAAGAAAACATACGCGGTGCTGCATTACCAAGATGGGAACTATTATACAAGAGCTGTCCAATCTGAACTTAAAGTTCAGTAATCAGTAGCCACTCAATATTGCCATCCAAAACCAACACGAGTACATTTTATAAGTAAGTTACACATAGCTAAAACACCAACAAGGCACAAAACAAGAACCTTAAATCTAGCTTTGCTTATATCGAACTATTAGAGAACATACTTCATCAAATAGATTGTGTCTGGATGGCAATTCACGTAGCTTACACACATTAAACACATACAAGAAAGCAAACATCAAAAACAAGTCCATCTGTCATTTCTAGAAACCGAAAATATCCACATTTGTAGAGAAGCTTTACATCAAGTACATAGAAATTGAACACTTACAGATACATGAACAAGACTAGAGCTCGGTATCGAATGAAATTGTGGATTCTTTGTGACGGTTTGAAGGTCATACTGAAGAAATCTCCTCACTTTTGCAACTAAATCCTCCCTTGGATCTTAATCTCTTGTATTTCAACAAAAACCGGTCACCATTATCGTCACATTTATCAAAATCTTCATAACATTCATTGCCACTTCCAATATCCCTTGTATCACTCGTATCTTCAGTTTTCATATCAGAAAAATCCGTACAAGAACCACAATCAGAATCTCTAACAAAAACCGAAGGCCTAGGTGTACCTTTTCCGAGTCTTTGGTATTTCAACAAACAGTGATCACGCTCCATATCAATTCTCTCACCATCAATTTCAACGCACTCGTCATTTAAACAATTCTCCGAACTCGACCCACAATTGGAACCCTTCAAACCAGTATCAATTTCGTTACTTCCCGAACGCTTTCTAGAATAACATATCAACGGTGCTTTCGCTTTCTCTTTTCCACATCTTCGAGTATAAAAAATCACCGACCCATTCTTCCTACCCTTCCTTCTCGAATAACACGCCGTCTCACCCTCATCACCTCTAACCAAACTCATCAAACAACCATACCTCCCTATCCTCGGCGAACAATTAATCGCTTTATGCAACATAATCGCCAACTCCACATCCCCCTTCCCCTCACCCTTTCCCCCAACCACATCCATCGCACTTTTCGCCATAACAACCTTACTTTTCGCCAACTCAGCTTTACTTTTAGCCACGCTCGCTTTCCTAACCGCGTTCTCACTCGCTCTCACCGCACACACAACCTTCCTCTTCACCTCATCCCTCAACACCTCATTCCTCTTCCTAATCCTACTTTTCCTAAAACTAACCGAACGGGCAACCGCATCCGGTACCCAACAATCCACACATTCACTAAACTCTAACCCTGGCCCTAACCCTACACATTCTCTATGCATACTATGATCACATTTAGTGCATTTTACGCAATCGTTTTTTACGCTACGAAAACAATAAGTACAAATGGTATTAGACTTAATTAAGCTAGTACATTTTCTACAAAGCAATACAATGCGCCAAATACTGTCTAACGGTTGAAGGCGGTTTTTCGGGTTAGTTGGATTAGTATGTTTATTGCAGCTGTGGCAATCGGATAAATTCGGCAAGTTTCGGGTTTTTTTGGGAGATGAATCGGATGAGTCTGGTGAGGATGTGGTGGTGTTTGGGTTTGGATTTTTTTGGTTTGGGGTTGTTATGAGAAGTTTACGTGGATTGTGATTGTTGTTTTGAATTTGATTCATTTTTGGTTGAATTGATGATTGATGATGAGTTTTTTCTAGGGTTTGTGATTTTTTTGGTGTGGAATTGGAGGTGAGATTTGTGGGAAGAGGGGGGATTTGGGTTTTTAGGTAAAGTGGTAAAACGGTTTATGTTGGTAAAGTGGTAAATGGTAGGAGTAATTCTTTTTTTACTTTTTTGAGTTTATGCAAATCTACCCCTTTTGTGTTTGTACTTGTACCTGATTTAGGGGGTGTTTGGGATCATTATGGCCGATTATCCGATTATTGTGTTTTGGCGCAAAATCACTTTTGAGTGTTTGGGAAGAACAATAGGAAAAGTGATTTTCTGCGTTATGAACCCTCCAAAACGCAGTTTTCTTGCAGCAGGTGAGGACATACTGCTGCAAAACGTGGTTTTGCTTTCTCTATCCAAATTACCCAATTGTCCCTTCTCTGTCAAAGGACACACACTATTCATTTCCTTTCTTTCTTTACTCCAAAATCATTGTACTTTTATTTTCTTATAAAAAATCTAGTTTATAATCGACCAATCAAATCATTCTTACATGTTGAATATTTGGAACGATGAGAGCATGCGGCAATGGAGGCTGTGACCTTTTTTTTTGGTCGTGGTGGTGTTTATGATGTTTGTTGGGAAGGTTTTATGGAACAATGATGTGTGTGCAGGCTTTATAAGAATGAGTGGTATAGTTTATAGATGATAAAGATAAGATGGGGTAAAACTATGATATGTAGTATATAAAATATAATTTTTAAACTAGTGGATGCTAGTAATTTGTAAATAGTACAGGTTGTTATTATAAATTTATTTACAGTATATGTTAAATTTATGACAAAAAATAGATTGTTACATACAAGCATAATCTGATTTGCCAATAACCGAATAATGCAAATGTCTATTTTGGTCATTTTACTTGTTATATTACATAATAATCTAATTTGCCAAACACTAAAAAAACCGATTATCTGATTATTGCGTTATCATGCAGCATAATCAAATCCAAACACTATATTTCAAAATCACGTTTTGTAAAAGCTGATTATCTGATTATCCGTTTTAAAAACGCATAATCTATTTTCAATAATCAAACCCAAACACCCTCTTAGTGACACACCGGTAATGTATCTAAGGCTGGGCACACTCGTGACCCAGGTCATCAGGTGCCACAACCGATTTCAAATTACCCAGTTGTCACAGTCGATGACCAAGTAAAAAAAAGTGTGTGTGTGTAAAGTTTTGAAATCGGTTGGATTTTCAACCGAAGTTGAAATTTTTGTTGCTCGACCGATCTGACGACCGACCCTCCACATTAGTTCCGACCGATCAAAATATCGGTCATTGTGTAAAAATTTTGTTGCCCGACCAATGATATCCTTACCACAATTACTTGCTAGTAGCGTCAATTTGTTTGTGTGTATCTATTTTGTTTTTTATATGCGGGTGTAGGTGAGAGTGGAGAAAGTTTGTGGATTAAATTGTAATTATGTATTTAGGGTGCGTTTGGTTTGTATGTGGGTTTAGATTTGGATTATGATTTATAATTAAATCATTTTGTAGGTTTGAAAAAAGAAAGAGAGAAAAAATAATATTATTACTTAAAATATAGATTTTAATTATTACATAAAATACAGTTTTTAAAACAAAAAAATAAATTTCACAAAATAAATTAGTCAAATATGTGGCTAAGAGTTAAAAGTGTCAGAGATTTTATTTGAAACCAGGCTCACGTGGGTGGAATGTCACATCCTCTCATATTGGGGTATAAGTCACTATTCAAAACTCATATGCTTATAGCAAACATTGTATTTTACTCTCATTGTTAATCTTTGAAACCAAATACCTCAAACAAACAAGCCTTTAAATAATTAGGATCCGTTTAGTTTGTAAGTGTGTTTAGAATTGGATTTGCATTAGGGATTGATTTGAAAGAAATGAATGAGAAAAAAAAATAATTATTTATATTTGTTTAATAACTAATTTGACATGTGATACATTTGTTTGAAATAAAGAAATAAGAAGTAGAAAAAAAAACCATGGTTGAAAAAAATCATAGAATAAAAGGATAAATTTGATTGGTCAAAGTTTTGAAAACCCGATAATGTAGGCTGGATTAGAGTTTTAGAGTCGATAACTTGTTGATAACATCAAATAATCTTGTTTTTCTAAGTGTTAATTTCCCTCTTTATTGACGTATTATGCTTAAAATACTATTAGATTCGCCCTTATTTCTTCTTATTTCGTTTCAGGAGTAGTCATCAAGTGTAAAGCGGTATTTGGACGAAATTGGGCTCAAGATGGATCACTCTTATATCACAAAGATTACGGCGTAACTAAGTGATGAAGTTACGCCGTAATGCCATTTATGAAGACTACGCCGTAACCATCAGCTAAGGTTACGGCGTAATTGCCACTCCGATCTAGTTATGAAGACTAGGGCGTAACCACCTTCCTATGTTATGCCGTAATCCTGGATAAGCATCAAAGGATATCTGTTTAAGATGAATTACAGCGTAACTATATCATAGAGTTACGCCGTAACTTGAATTAAGGTTTTATGCCTATAAATACATCGAGAATTCTACATTTCAAGATATCTCCCCTTTCCCAAACCTCTCTAGGGTTTGGGGAGAACAACCACAGAAGAAGAATGATGGCTTAGGAGTATGAAGAACGAAATTCTCGTCTACGATTATCTTTGTATTCGAGTTTGATTTCTTTTATGTTTTTCTAGAGATCATACAATGAATTCATGTTATTAATTCAAGTATTTGGTTATGTTATTCATTCTCTTTACTTCTCTTTATAGACATCTACTTAGCCTATTCATAGATCGCTAGTTTTGGTAATATTATAAGCTTGTTAGTATCTAGTGGGATGAGAGAATTGACCAAAGGACCCCAACTCACTAAATTGTGAAGAATGGAAGGAATTGGCCATAGTACAACCATCCTTTGTGTGCAATTGACCAAAGGATCACCTATCAAGTGGAGGTATTTAAGAAGCTAGGGGAAATCTAAGATCCTAACGGTCGGATTTCCATAGAATTAGGTCTATTAGATTTGGTACTTAATGAATGTTATTAGATTGTTGAATGATCCCTTGTGACCTATAATCATCTTGGTGAGGAGTCTAACAACTATAGGCTAGACGAATTGACCAAAGGAGTCTAGTGATATTTACCCACTATATTGAACTTAAGAATTGAGAATTAAACATATCTAAAACCTTGGTTAAGCTTTATCTTCTTACTTCTTTGTCCTAAGTTCTACTCCTGTTTAATTATGACATTTTATCTACTTTATCCATACTACTATCATTTTATCTTATTTATCTGGCAGTACCTTAGTTCTTTCAGACAACAGCTCTCTTGGGACGACACTCGGATTTACCTAGGCTTTACTACATCTGCTCGGGTTCTCTGCCCGTTAGTATGTGTTGATCCTTGGATATCTTAGTTTTATAAATTTAAAGGCATGATGAAATAGCACATCAGCTTTTTGGCGCCGCTACTGTGGGAGCGCTTCACACACCACCAGAGGCGGAAAGCGAGGTGAACTAAATCAATATACATCGCAAAGAGATATAGTACAATACCATAATTTAAATTTAAAGAAATATTGTAACATTACAACAAGGTTCTAGCCGACCTTGGCAATTGAAACATAAAGTTTGACATTTGAAAGATGACACTTTAATACATAATGACCCAGTTGACGTGTGACGACTCTTTTATTTTAAATTCTTCATAAAATATGCTAATCAACGATCACCTGAAATGCATGAGAAAACGCGTCAACTATGAAAATAGTTGGTGAGTACACAGGTTTTATGAAAACTATTTTAGAAAGTCTGCCTGGCAAATGTCATGTCAACTCCTCATGTTACAAGTCCCGCCCATACAAGACTTGTAACATGTAAGTTCACATACATTCCTATATTTCAGGTAATATGCCTGGTAATTAATACACATATGGTCATAATAGTCCACGATAAAAAAATGCCTAATATATAATAGATCACGCCTGCTCCGAACAAGGAAGACTTTGTGTTGCTCCTGCCGACAAGGAGACTTAGTATTGCTCTAACGGAGACTTAGTATTGCTCAGAGGGAGACTTGCATAGTACATAACTATTATATATTATCAATTCAAGGCTGCTCCGAACAATGGAGACTTTAAGACTTAACACGTAAGGCACATTATAGATCTAAGCATACTAAGGGATCAGGAACAAGTCATAAGGTCACAATAAGTCAAAAGGGTTCAGGATATATCAAATAGTTCAAATAAATTCATAATTTAGAACAAAAATATAGTTTAAGATTTAAGTTCATGCATTTCACCCCAAATAAATAAAACGATAAAAAGGGGGACTGTGAACTCACCTCAGTAATGCAGACTGAATAGGGTCAAGTATTTGTGTGTGGCACCGATACGCAACCTAGATTAACACAGAGGTTTAGTCTTTATTCATGATTATGACTCAGTATCTTTTAATAAAAGTTTTGTTGTTGCTTGTGTAGCAGCGTTTAAAAATAGTTTTCTAAATATTTGCAAGTATTGGCTCTTGGAAGTATATAAGTACAAAAGTATTAAGGACGAATAAGTCTCCGGTTTGACAATAACTAGAAAACGATGCACGAAAAGAAATTTTAAATAAGTACTAGCCGTTGTCGGAAATAGAAATATTATAGTGAGATTATATAAAGTATTAGCTTAAAAGTATATAAATGGCTTCTTTTAAAGTGTTGATAGTTTATGAGACTAGTTTATAAAGTTATGTATAAGCGTTTATTTATATATATATATATATATATATATATATATATATATATATATATATATATATATATATATATATATATATATATATATATATATATATATATATATATATATATATATATATATATATATATATATATATATATATATATAGAGTTAGGATCAAATAAGAAGAAAAATTAAAATGAGAAGGATAAGAAAACCACAACCACATTTCGGATGCACCTATTAAAATAGATGCATCTCCTGAAAATCTCCCTTTATTTGAAATGTGTGGTAAAAATTCTTCTTATTCTTCTCATTTTAGTTTTTCTTCTTACCGGATCCCTTCCCTATATATATATATATATGTTTGTGTAATTGCCTTGTTTAAAATATTGTATTTAAGTAAAATATTAGATATGAGTTATGCATAAAACATGCTGAGTATATATATTTTGACGGAAATTGTGTATGACCCTTGAATATATTTTAGCTTTCTTATGATAACTATAAATTACAATGTATATGTTTAAAGGATAAGCCGTTTTATATTGATTACAAGACACAAGTAAATTTTTATAAAACCATATTAAGTTTTATTTAAGTTAAATGAGTGATATAAATAGATAGGCATGATTTAAACTTACAAGTCTAGTTTTTGACTAGTTTTATAGTTTTGATGGTATGAAATGTTATGTCTTATACACGTCGCGTTAAGTGATCATTTATATGTATAGGTACATATAAGATGTGTCATGACGATTTGCATAAGCCGGAGAGATGCGATGAAATAAAAACGTTCCCGCTGCGACCATTGTAAAACAAACGCCCTGGGGGCTTGACATGAAACAAATGGACTTCTATACAGTATGGGCATCACAACCCACTTGACTCACAGACCAGCACCCAAATATACTTGGGCTGGAGGCCTACATATAACACAATTCAGTTTTGAATTAGTGTTGTGGAGCAGATGATTTAACGTGAGGGGTAACCAACTGAAACGGAACCTTAGAACGGAACTCAAACACTAAATATATCGAGACCTAAGCCTCTCTCGTGCTCAAGTGTTAACAGAAGGTTAACAATCACCATTCGGGGTGTCTCTCTCTACTCGAAACCAAGCCCAACATCACCCTTTTTGGGTCATTTTTGTGGTGATTCGAATGACACAACACGGGAACTTCTTGAGTTTACTAGCATACCAAGCACGTACGTCATAAAGGGTATTAGCCATTGGCTACCTCTTGATTTCGTGACCATTGCATTCGGGTACTACCCAACTTGAGTACTCAACTCGACTCATAAACCAAACGTACCCCTTTTTGGCATGCTGCCCTTTCGGCTTGCAAACCTAAACCAGGATTATGCCCAAGTCGCGACACCCTTCGTGGGTGTTGGTGAGCCAACGCGAGACCATACATCCCTTTAGACATCCACTACCCACAACAAGTCAATCCATTCCATCTGTTACTCTAAGAAGTTGTAAGATTGAGGAAAATAACCCGGAGCAAAGTGTTTACTGCTATGTTCGACCCACGACCAGAACTAAATGCAACTTTAGCCTAAAACGACGATAACGTAGGGGATGATTCCAAATCTGAGCCAATACTAAATTCTTATTTGTTGTTCTTGTTCAAAATATTAATTTGCCACACCATATAAATGATAACAACAAGACAATATATCCATTCATGGATTATTTGCTCTAAACTGATTGATACTCAAAGATTAATTAATAAAACTAACACGTTTCCCAGATTACAAAATTATTGTCGACCCATAATATTAACACATTCTCAGTAACAATTGAAATTTTATAAAGACAAGAGATTAAAACCTTTACAAATAGATTGAGAGTAGTCGACGAGAGGTCACAGGGAACCAAGTGTGACCGATCAAAGCAACCCCTAGAAATCAACGAGCTTCACCTCTTGAAAATCTTGCTAATGTGATAGGATTGAGTGATGGTGTCTCCTCGTGGTTTCCTGTGGTCGACTACGCATAAAAAGAAAAACAAAAGAGGAAGTCTTGACTCTTCTTTTCTTGTTGCAGACTTGTAAGTTGACGAATTAAACAAAGTTCACTATCAATTTCCCATCTCCTATGTGATCTTGTGAGGCATCTTTGGGAGGAGAGACAATACTTGATGGTGATAGATCGATTACTTTTCAATCTTGTTTGTCCAAATTTGATAGTGATGGGTCGTGTTTATCAAAAGGAAGGAGGGGCGTTAGTTTTGAGATATAGAAGGTGAAAGAAGAGATTTACCATTTGGAGAAGAGGCGTGCTATGATTTTGCAGAAAAGAGGAGACAAGGAGACTGTAAAAGATAAATATGTGGGCGGCGTATTTTAGATTTAGGGTAAGGATAGGATAAATCAGATTTTATTTTTAGTTTTATTATGATTATTATTAATAAATGTATACTGTGTGCCCCGTACTGTATAATTTGTACTGTAAACGGTAACGTTTCTTTACGTGAAATAATTTCCGGGTAATCATAAATTAATTTTTTTTTTATATTTTTGGAAACGTCTTGATGAGTGAAATAATGAGGTATTATTGTTATATTGAAATTAGACAATAATTTTTGTGCCAATACTTATTATGATGTCGGTATGCGTGTGATGCCGGGACTTCGGAAAACACGAGAGGACTTCTCGTTTTTGAGTTATAATAATCAGAAAATAAATAATCCTAAATTTCTGACATAACTGACTAAAAATAATACCCGGGAAATTTACGGATTGTCACAAGTTTAATTGAAGATCTAAGGTATGTATTTATCATATTTGACCTATGTTAAGAGACGTGTGTACTCCACAGCTACTTCTAAGGTACGTAATCCACTCTCTCGTATTGCAATCTTTGGATATATCCTTTATATTTTTTATGAAATTCGTAATTACGGTGTAACTTTCCTATCAAGTTACGGCGTAATAATTAATAAATAATAAAAAAGGGATTCGTAAACGTAACTACGGCGTAGTTGCTTATATCAATTACACTCTAATTTCTACCTGGTATAAAAACAAAGCTACGACTTAAACTATCAGTTTTTACCACAACTTTTCACAGCCATCGCTACAGTGAAAAAAAATCCTAAAGCAATCTCGTTTGTGTGATCTTAATCATCTCTTACATTCAAGAATGACTGGTAATTACTTCTAAACTCTTTTGATTTTCAAATTTTCAATTAGGGTTTATATTTTATCAATTTAGGGATCTTGCTCCCCTTGTTTTATTTCATGCTATTGACCTTTCTATTTGATGCCTTAGATTAATCTTTCTTGTTTTCATTAATTAATTAGGATCTTATTGCTTAAAGAAAGTGTACACGCTATTCAAGTTGGGTACGAAACATGTGGTGAAGCCCAGCTTGCTAAAAACTGCCCTCTGAATGATAAAGATAGGACAATTAAAGAGGTCAAGTATGGTGAAACTAATAGACCTTTCCAAGGATCTAATGGAAATGGTAACGGATATCGTATAGGACCACCGAGATACTACAATCGTGCACCTTATGGAGAAAGAAGATCTAGCCTCGAGGAAACTATCAACAAATACCTTGAGGACTCGACCAAAAGGCAAAAAGAGCAAGACGAATGGTTGAAAAGCTTTCAAGAAACTACGAACAAAAGCCTCTTTAGCCATGACGAATCTCTAATGAATTTGGAGACGATGATTGGAAAGCTTAGCGAAGAGGTGCAAAGAAGAAATACACTACAAGGAAGTAAACCTATGGTTGCATGCAAGGCTGTCCTTACGGAAAAGGTAGTAAACAAATCTAACGATAATTTCCATGATTCTAGCAATGTGTAGGAAATTGAAGCTGGGACTCGCATCAGTGGCGAATTACGTCGTAACTCTTGCACTGAGCTACGACGTAACCTGAAGACAACAAAGGAACCGGAGCCTGAAATCTTGAAAAATGGGCCCGATAATCCCAATACGGCCCCAAAGTCGAGTATCCCTGAGATGACTAAAAAGAAATACCATTGGTGCAGAGCAATACCAGTGGAAAATGAAAGGTGGTACGACCTTTGGGCTTCATGTGACCCTAATGATTATATTTGCGATGGTGGAGACAACAAGAGAAGGTTGAAAAATAACAAGTATATTGATAAGGTTTTAAAAGGTACCATTTTGAGGGTCGTTTAAGTCCTTATTTGATCACTTTGTATCCGTTATTGCTTAATATCGCTCCTTTTCACTTTTTAGGTCTCGTGAAGGCAAAATCTTTGGAATGACACTTATTTGGACAGAAGGCGCGAATATATGAAGAAATGGCCAAAGTCTAAATCGACACTCACAATCGGCGAATGTGAAAGCGATCGGCGTCGGTTCTATGTACGACGCCGTCAGAGAATTGTTGTGACGGTCGAACTCAAAACTCGTGTTTTCAAGAGACGGCGCCTAGTGTGAAAGAGTAGGTCGTCGCTACTCGCACGGCCCAGATGCGATCCGACGACGCCGAAGTCAAGAGGACGGCGTCACGGACATAAGGTGACGCCGTCGCAAGGTTAACGTGGCCAAGACGAAACCCTAATGGCGGCGACACGACGGCGTCACTAAACATAAGGTGACGCCGTCGCAATTGTAATCTTATATATAGAATCCGAATTTTTAGGTCTTTGTGTGGAGAGTCTTTGGAGTAAAACCTAAAACCGAACCTAAGGTGTCTTGTACAAGATTTTAGGGTTTTAACCCTATCTTACACCAAGATAAGTCTTTGCTTCATTAATTCAATTATGTCTTTGATTATTTGTGTGTATGCTTGCATGTTCTCCATGTCCGCTAATTTATTTGTGTGTTTGCTTAGGAAGTATGAAACTTAATTATTAAATATTGATTGGTTGTTTCTTATCTTAGTTGATTAATGATCTAGTAATGCGATAGGTCATTCGTTGTGTACTTAATGCTTGATTCATCTTTGTGAACCCTAGAGTATGATTACCCGAGTGATTGTAGTCTAAAACATCCAAGAGTGCCTTAGAGTAGGAGTCTATAATCTCTACGTGGATTTGTAGACAAGACCCTTTGGTAAGTTCAAAGAGTTAGGGAGAAACGATACCCTACAACTTTAGAAACACAACGCAACTAGAATAAGACGTGACACTCTACCATCAATAGGAGATAATTAAGGAGTAATACAAACTAAGTAAACACATCTTTAAACTATCATACGAGCACACATTAATTAGACATAGACTCCCACAACCTTAGTTTAGATAATTAGATAATAGTAGAGTAATCGGTAGAAATACCAACCCCAAATTCAATACCCGAGATTCAGACCTTTCCATTTTCATAAAATATAAAAGATAAAAATAATCTTCCTCAACCTTAACCTTAGCGTAGTAACTCCCTACTAGCATTCCTATTCCCCAGAGAACGATATCAATACCCGTGGCTTACCCTAATTACTACACTACAACGATTAGGTTCATCGCCTAGGGTGTTATAAAACTTGCTCGAAGAAAAGGAAGTTCCTTTGACCCCGAACGACGCGTGTAGCGTTATCAAGTTTTTTACGCCACGCCGGGAATAGAATAGCTAGTTAGTAGTCCACCTCGCTTAGGTTTCTTTGCTTGATTCTTATCAAGTAAACTTTTTCTCATTTTAGATTTCTCTTAGTCTATCCCCTTCTTCGTAACCTTTGTTCAGAACCCATCACTCTTCATCATGGAGAATGATAACCAACCACCACTTAATAACCCAACACAAAAATTCAATGTCACTCAAAACTCAACCTAATAACCAACACAACCGCCGGGTTTATATGTGAGTAGAAACACCGACCTTCGTGATTTGCGTAAAATATTCGATAGTACAATTAGGGAAGTCATTGAGAAAGTAGTCACCGCTATAGTTGGCTCAATGATTAGCGAAATTTGGAAAATGGCATGATAAACAACAACGTGGATGTGGAAAATAGTGCTTACTTCAATCTTTACCCCACTAAGGAAGAAGTTGCGTACCATCAATACATAATCAATAATCCACGATCATCCATCATTAGGATATGCCCAAAGATTAGGAGAGGAAATCCTTGGAACCTAAAAATCCCTTGTATGATCGGATATAGGAGTGTCGACCATGCTTACATAGATACTGAATCCCCCATTAACGTAATGTCATCTGTTGTCTACAATGACATTATGAATGAGCGACTCAATATTAGGAAAGACCCTAAGTATCCGGAGGAGTTTGTAACTTTGTGGGAAGAGTCAAGGATGTGCATGTCTTTATAGGAGATTTCACCTACCTAGTTGATTTTATGGTTCTAGAAGATGTAGGATGCGTCATTGACTATAGTTTATCCCAAGTAGTGCTAGGGAAACCGTTTGTTGAAACATCTAGAATGAGCCACAACAAGCATGATGGAACGGTTAGGTTCAAGGAAGGAACCGATGAGATTACTTATAGGATGCCTTGGAAAACAACTGAGTATGGCCACTTGTCCATTTATGATCAAGACAACATCAAAGCTTTTGAGGACAAAAGTAAGGAAGATATTGAAAAAGGTCATAAATTCATGTGGGAAAGAAGGAGGCATTATTATAAGGATTGCTTGACTTTAGGGCCTAGGTATAGAGTCAATGAAGATTTTGTCAATATGATAGAATTTTCATTGAGGATGCGTGAGGAACCATAGGAGCACGACTATGAGTCTAGCTACAAGACTCTTAAATAAAGAAAAGCGCTTAAGGAGGCAACCCATGCTTAATTGTTTGCTTGTTAGTGTCATATATCTTTTATTAATTGTTTATCCTCATGTTTAAATTTGTAAAATGCTTTATTTTGTTTTTAACCTCGCCTTAATTGCATATAAAGGTATTTTACATAAGGGATAAGTGTAGGAGGATTACACACGCCAAAAGAAACGTAAACATGAGAATAACAATTAATTAAAAGATATATATGTTTGTTTGTTCGAGTCAAATGCTTGTATCGAGTCATAATGGATGTTTTGCGTAAATTTTTTCGATTCTAAAGATATAAATTTTCCGAAATTTTTCCGTAAAATCGCAGACCGCTTTTTGTCAGATAACTCGACGGCGTCAGATTGAAACCGACGGCGTCGGGAAGGAGTAAAACGCCGATTACTTTTTCTCATTTTCGAGCTACTTATAAATTTTGGAATTTTCCGGTCTTAATTTTCTTAGAAATTCAGAACATCCATTCCACAAGCATTATATCCTAGTTTAAATCGAGTCTTATATATATTATTACCACGATTTTACGAAGGTTTCGCTTTGTTTTCTTCAAGTGTGCAGTTTAGTTTGTCAGAAGAAGTTACATAAGATTGGAAGGAGTTTTTCACGATAAATTCTTCTTGAAAAGAATTTAACCACCACTTTACACGGATCCTACCGAGCTAATCGGGAGTATTAGTTTCTTTCTTTTGATTACCTTCTTTATCATAACTTTGATACTTCGGGGAACATTGGGGACAATGTTCGCTTTAAGTATAGGAGGAAAATAAAACGGAACTTTGAAACTATGCTTATCCTCGACTATTTGCTTTGTCAATTGTGATTGTGTAATAAACCATGAGAAATGTCGGTTAGGGTAATTTTGGCACCAAATTTAAAATTTTTATGACATATAAGAGTGGGCCATTAGTCTTAACAAAAGCTGCCTCATGGATAGGAAGTTATATGACTAGCACAAAACCCTTTACCACCCAAATTCCACCCAAAATGCGAGGATCGCCTTAGATTAGTAGGAATTAAAGCATTCATCTTAATGCTTAGAGTGTGAACCAGTAGTATATTAGATTCTAGAACTTGTTTTGTGATGCATTCCGAGATCGCAAGTGAGGCTACACTTGTGTAGTTAGGAATAACTAAATGATAAGAGGCATTAGGATAAACCCTTGTTCGATACCGTAATATAATTACTTCTTCCACATTGGTTGAGTAATTCCCCACACCCTTTGCGTTGTACTCATCTTTAGTACACGATACCCCTAGTTAACCCTCGAGCCTATCCTTTTCGCGGTTCTCGTGATATTTCGGTTTTTCGAATATCAACGAAGAGCATTGTTTACACCCCACCCCAAATATACACCCAAATCGCTTTAGCCTACCCCTTATGCACTCACTTTTAGTGCAAATGTTTGTTATTACCCCAAACCCTTAGTTCAATTATCTAGTTGCTTGCATAAGTTGCTAAGTCGAGTCATATCCTTTGTATACAGCTTGGGATGATTGGGATTCATGGGAAAAGTTAAAGTTTATGAAATGACGGGAAGGAACGTTAAATTCAAATTCCTTTGTTTGCGTAATAATGTACCCCAAGTGTTTTGATCTTTTCGATTCGGGTCAAATTAGTGTTAGAATAATAAAAACTCAAGTGTAGGGATATGCTTATAAACCCTAGTATTTTGATGTTATCTTAGAGGATGGTAGAGTAAAAGTGTATGTAAAAAAAAAAAAAAAAAAAAAAAAAAAAAAAGAGAAAAAAAGAGAAAAATAGAGTGAAAAAAAAAAAAAAAAAAAAAAACATACATGCTACCATCCCACATCTATCTTTTAATTTATGTTTGTTTATTTCGCTTATCTGAGTTTAGAGTGTCGAGTCTTGGCTTAGAACGCCATTCTTCATATGCATTTAACATAGAGATTTTTGACTTACCACCACTTAATAGCCTATCCCACCAAACCCTTATTTCCTACCGTAAGCCTAACGTTACAACCCTTTAAAGACCTCTTTGATAGTCTTTCCTAGGTGCTACGCCAAAGCGATGGAGGTTTGATCTATTCTCAAGCCTATGGTAATCTATGTACTAGGACCGGTTAATGAGTGTTTATCTTCCATTTTCTATTTTGTTATATTTCATATATACACCGAGAGAGATGCGAGTATCCAAACACCCCATGTGAGGTGCTAGTATGTACTTCCGTGTTTGTTATGACTTTATGGGGCTTATATGTGTTGTGGACCGCTTTGAATTAATGCTTGAATGACCCTTAACTTACAAATTAATTGGCAAAAGCACATTTGTCGAGGACAAGCAAATAACAAGTGTAGGGATATTTGATAAGGTTTTAAAAGGTACCATTTTGAGGGTCGTTTAAGTCCTTATTTGATCACTTTTGTATCCGTTATTGCTTAATATCGCTCCTTTTCACTTTTAGGTCTCGTGAAGGCAAAATGTCGGAATGACACTTATTTGGACGTAAAGCGAATATATGAAGAAAATGGCCAAAGTCGAAATCGACACCTCACGATCGAATGTAGAAGGCGGCGGCGGGTTCTATGTACGACGCCGTCAGAGAATTGTTGCGACGGTCGGAACTCAAAACTCGTGGTTTTCAGAGACGGCGTCTAGTGTGAAAGAGTAGGCCGTCGCTACTCGCACGGCCTAGATGCGATCCGACGACGCCGAAGTCAAGAGGACGGCGTCACGGACATAAGGTGACGCCGCCGCAAGGTTAACGCGCCAAGACGAAACCCTAATGGCGGCGACACGACGGCGCCACTAAACATAAGGTATCGCGTCGCAATTGTAATCTTATATATAGAATCCGAATTTTTCGCCTTTGTGTGGAGAGTCTTTGGGTAAAACCTAAAACCGAACCTAAGGTGTCTTGTACAAGATTTTAGGGTTTTAAACCTATCTTACACCAAGATAAGTCTTTGCTTCATTAATTCAATTATGTCTTTGATTATTTGTGTGTATGCTTGCATGTTCTCCATGTCCGGCTAATTTATTTGTGTGTTTGCTTAGAAGTATGAAACTTAATTATTAAATATTGATTGGTTGTTTCTTATCTTAGTTGATTAATGATCTAGTAATGCGATAGGTCATTCGTTGTGTACTTAATGCTTGATTCATCTTTGTGAACCCTAGAGTATGATTACCGAGTGATTGTAGTCTAAAACATCCGAAGAGTGCCTTAGAGTAGAGTCTATAATCTCACGCGATTTGTAGACAAGACCCTTTGGTAAGTTCAAAGAGTTAGGGAGAAACGATACCCTACAACTTTTGAAACACAACGAACTAGGAATAAGACGTGACACTCAACCATCAATAGGAGATAATTAAGGAGTAATACAAACTAAGTAAACACATCTTTAAACTATCATACGAGCACACATTAATTAGACATAGACTCCCACAACCTTAGTTTAGATAATTAGATAATAGTAGAGTAATCGGTGAAATACCAACCCCCAAATTCAATACCCGAGATTCGTGACCTTTCCATTTTCATAAAATATAAAAGATAAAAATAATCTTCCTCAACCTTAACCTTAGCGTAGTAACTCCCTACTAGCATTCCTATTCCCCAGAGAACGATATCAATACCCGTGGCTTACCCTAATTACTACACTACAACGATTAGGTTCAACGCCTAGGGTGTTATAAAACTTGCTCGAAGAAAAGGAAGTTCCTTTGACCCCGAACGACGCGTGTAGCGTTATCATATATGTGGTCTTCCACAAATGATAAAGAAAGAAAAAGCCTTAAATGGAAAGGAACTATAACATTCGACGAATGGGTACAGATTGTTTATGGCAAGGTTGATAATGACACTAAGGGGAGCATTTGGGAGGACCTAAACCGCATTCACGTTAGTAAAACTCTCATCATTGATAATGATAGCGAAGCGCTTAATGAGCCACTCTCGGATAAAGAAGTTCTTGATGACTACTCAAGTGAAGCAAATGATAAGGTAAAGACTAAACGGAAGCATTGGTGTTAAAAGATAAGAACTGAAGGCAAAATATTTTGGGCTTCTTGTAACCCCTTTGACGAAGATTGTAACGGGGGAAGTAGCATGGCTAGAATTGGGGATGACGATCTTTTATGGACCTAAACAAACGACGATGAGAGAAGCGAATTGCCTTGGTTAGGCAGGTTAGGATTTGACGATTGGATCAAGATAAAGTACGGAAACATGGACGCTTCCACTAAAGAAAAGATTTGGAAAGGTTGCATGAGTAAAGAAGACCCAAGCGAGGAAGAAAATCCTAACGACATGAGTGACAAATTAAAAGATGATTACAAAGCTAATTGGGGTGAAGAAAAAGAGTGTTGTAAGCGTGAACTTGTTGAAGACTTGCTTGATGACAAATGGTGTAAGGGTACAGAATTCGATGACGATGATATAGAAGGGATCATGGATTACCTTGAATTACAAGGGCATGACGGGTTCACAAATCCATATGATGAAGCTTACGAGCAGCGGAGATGTAAACTTCTTGGTATTCCTTTCAAGAGACCCCCACCTATTGTAGCAGAAACATTTGAAGTTACAAAGTATCACTTGGGGCCAGATGAAAATTTTTCCAAGGTTCAGAAAATTGAAAGGAAAGAGTTTATTCGCACCGCTCTTAATGTCGCATGGGTCAAACATAACTTGATGAGGGAAATGGACGAGGTTGGTCAAGTCCGAAGGCCTCCATAAAGCCCCATTGCTTTGATTCTAACTTAAAGACTCGTTAATAAACAGAAGTGCTCTTTCGGGAGGCAACCCGAATTACCCCTATCCTTTTTTCTGTTTTATTTTGTATTGTTGGGTTTTGTGCTTTTAACATTTTCGCAGGAATTGGAGTTGAATGAATGACATTTAAATGGGGACTTGAATTCTGTCCCATTAGCAAGTTACTGCGTAACTTCCTCTTATGGTTACGCCGTAGCCATTTTACAGTAGCAGTTCACTCCAGGTTTTCAACCAGTTACGACATAACTTCCATATATTATTACGACGTAACATGTCTTCAGTAGAAGATAACCAATTACGGCGTCACTCATTCATTTGGTTACGCTGTAATTCATCCTACAGTTTAAATTTATTTTTAATATTTGCACAATAACCTTGTATTAGTTCTAAATGAACTTTGTGGGTATATTCGCTGTAAGCCCTCATGAGACTACACTCGTCCACTTGGGACACAAAGTGGTTTACAAGGCTTGTTGCATATGCTAAATGCAATCGTGATTCCTACGAAAGTGAGTTACGTTTTATTTGTTTTTGTTTTTCCTTTTATTTTTAGAATTATGCTCGTCGGTAAGTTGTGATTTTAGAGATTGAAGTTTGCTCATGGATACTTAACGAAGGCACGATATTCAACGTGGGCCTTCTCTCTTTTTAGGAGCAAATTTCAGGGAAGTTCTCGCTCCAATTCTACTTTCTCTTCACCTTTATTCCATGTTTAGTACAAAAGGGACTTTGTACATCTCAAGTTGGGGGACGGGAGTAGAATTATTACTTGAACTTATTTGCCCTAGTTTTTCTAGTTTATTTTTAAAAATTATGCCATTTTTTAAGTTTTGACATATTTTTCTTAACCTAACTAGATTAGACCTTAGCCGAGCACACTATAACCTTTGATATTCCATGGTGAGATTTAACCTAATTTGTTTCCTCTTATTTACCCAAATCCACCAAATTATGAGTGTGTCGGTTGCTTGTAAACTTTAGAACTTGGCATTTGCATCATTTCGAGACCATAAACGAGGTTTGAGTTAGCTTGATATATATGGAATAATCAATTCGAGAAGGCAATATTTTAGGATTATCATCCAAATAAGCTATATATGTATGTTTATTGATTAGTCACCTCGACTATTCGACCCCCATGTTAAACCCTTTTGTTGCACTCATCTTTAGTGCGAGATACCCCTAGATACACACTTCTGAGCCATTCTTTTCATTCCATACCCTTATTATGTTTGTGTCGTTACACCCATTCGCCTTAGCCTACCGTGTAGTCTTAATTTAACGTCGAGAAGTCACTGTTTGCCCAAGTTCGAGGTTTGAGTAGAGAGGTTCGGGAATCACGCCTACGTTAAAGACTTACATTTGAAGATCATTGAAGACCCCCCACATTCTCCATATATGTTCATCTTAAGTGGGAGGATGTTTATATTTTTATTGTAATAGTTATGATTAAAAAAAATTGTTATTGTTTATTAGTTTTGTTATTAAAAAGTGTAATGTTATAAGCACTATGTTATGATCTTATTAGATATTAGCATCGAGGAGGCCACCTCGGTCACATTTGAAGATTTGAGTTGGTAACATTATTACACCAACAGTTTAAAGAACAGGTAATGTGCTCATCATGACGTCCGCTAATGGCACATTTACTTGATACATCATGATCTGGTTTCTTCATCTTGAAGCTGGAACTTTGGATGGACGGTGGGCGGTGACAACTTTGTAGGTCCAAAGTTATGGATCTAAGTAGCCTTTACACAACTTATAGCAAACTTGAATAAATCTAAATTCATTATGTGAAGAACTCTTAACAAATCCTTAATGTGCTAATGCGGAAACTTAGCACAATAAGTATGAAGAACATAATGGTATACTAACTTTGTATATTCTATTGATTGCTTTGATCAATGGTTAAGGCTTACAACTCATACCTTAACTGATGACGTATAGTATGTACAACAGGCCCACTAAGCCCAAAACATACTCTATGTCCACTCCTGTGCTCGAGCCCAATAACCGCAAATCCGGACTCAGTCCGATAACCATGCACTCAGGCCAACAAGAAGCCCAATGACTAAGTTGACTACGGCCTAGGCCTTGGATGTGCACAAGATGCCTAACGGGCTGAACTTCCAACCGTTAGGCCTCTCGCGTCCATACCTGTGAATAACACGGAACCCTTGTCCGCCAAGGGTCCGACTCCAGCAACTAACCACTATATGCGATAATCCAGGGAGCCCCAGCGGCAAACCTCGCCTATAAAAAGGGCTATAATCCCCATACAAGGTAGAACAACTTTCTCTCTCATAATTACACACATACTACTACTTTTCTTCTCAAGAATGCATACTTACTCTCACGCCGGAGTCTAATCGTGGGGTCCCTCCCCACGGTAAGACTAACGGTTTACCTTTCTTGTGTAAGGATCTCATCCAAATCACTTGAATTAGTACAAGATCAATCCATCAAAGACTTGCCGGCCCAGCCCAGCAAGCTACGTCCAGACTTTCCGTAACCCATCACACAAATTGTACTAACAAGTTGGCGCCATTCGTGGGACCGGTACACAACTGCGTTCTAGAAAATACTCACCATGAGCACTAGATTCGGACCAACTCCTGCTTTCGTGTCCACGTTGCGGAGTACGGTAGAAAGAGGAGAGCAAACGGCCTCGGCGGACCCGGAGGGACCTATGTCCGACGCAGCTATCCGAAGGTATTGTGATAAGCATTTCGACAAGATCTGGCCTATTGTGATGGAGAGAACTCAAAAGTGTGAAGAAAGAGCCAAGATAGCAGAAATCCGGGAGGATTATCACGAAAACCAGCATCACCACAGAGCAAAAACGTCAAGGGAAGACCTACGGAAACAGCTTGAGAAAGCAAAGCGGAGGAACACACAAAGTTACAACAGCCAAAGTCATACCCGATCTAGATCACCCAAAAGAAAAGAGGATGTGAGGGAGACGGTGTTCAAAAGATTGCGCCAAAGTGTGTTCCACCGACTTGGAAATAGGAAAGGAAGTGTTTCCATCTGTCCCAGGATCGCAGGAAACAAGTACTCGGCGATACCGGAAAGAAAGAGAAGGGCAATCGCAAGGATTCTCAACCGTGGCCGACGGGATCAAGAATGAGAAGTTTGGAAACTGAAAAAGTTCGGTCGCGGAAGGTGAATAACCATTTAGACGATGAATCTCACGGAAGTAAAGGCCGAGGATACAAAGTTAAAAGCGAAAGCCAAATGATTATGGTCGTGACCGACCACCGGGTCCGCCAGAAATCGATCCGTTCACCCGTATCCGCTACTTCGAAATGCCTGTGAAAACGCGGATGCCAACCAACGTGAAAACATACGATGGGAGCGGAGACCCTGAGGATCATCTAAGAATTTTCCAAGCGGCGGCAAAGGTGGAACGTTGGGCGATGCCAACATGGTGCCACATGTTCAACTCCACACTCACCGGATCCGCTAGGGTCTGGTTTGATGACCTTCCGCCCGAATCAATAGACAGCTACAACAAGTTAAAAGAGGCTTTCTTGACTAACTTCCTGCAACAAAAGAAATGCATCAAAGACCCTGTGGAGATTCACCACATCAAGCAAAAGGACGGGGAACTAACAGAAGACTTCGTACAACGATTCATAGAAGAAACAAGGAACGTAAAAGGAGCCCCGGAAATCATGAAAATCTCTGGATTCATGCACGCGATTACTGACCCAGAGCTGATTAAGCGGCTACATGACACAGTCCCAAAGTCAATGGCGGAGGTAATGAATGTGACTACTTCCTTTCTTAGAGGGGAAGCAGTGGTGGGAAGACGTCATAGGAAAAATCCGTGGATACAAAGACCAAAAGAACAAGCAACAATCAAGCATCGACGGTATTCCCAGAAAGAGCATGAAAGTAAATCAAGAGCCGAGGAAAGGCAACGAGGTTTCCGCATATTGATAAGGCCGTACGAGGGAATACCAGCGACAAGAGGAGCTAGGTCCCCAGGCCCGCCTCCAAATATGACGGTCAAAGAGAAAGCCGATGGAAAGTTCTGTGAAATCCATGGGAAAGCAAGACATACCACGGAAGAATGTTTGCATTTGAAGAAACAAAGAGAAGCAAAAGGGAAAGAGCCGATGGTAGAAGCTGACGAATAACAGGGATAAACGGCACAGCAAAAAAAAAAGTTGCAAAGAGTAATAACAAGTACGGAAGGATATTAGGAAGACGAAGGAAAATACAACATGAAACAATTCCCGAGAATAGAAAACACAGAACCCGCAACTTTGTAAAAATTAACTCTTGAAGGGATAACACACCAGAGAAGCGCGCAGAAAGTCGTGGCGGACATGATAACAAAAAAGGCAAGTGCGGAAATAAAAGGATAAACCTTATCCAGACAACTAGTAAAGGACGAAAATCTGCAAGTATAGATACGTGTTCCTTCCCAAGGAATATCACATCAAATCAAAAAAATATATATATACCCAGGCTACGAGCCTAGGCATATAATAACCTACCAACTGGTAGAAAAAGACAAACGCCAGCGCGTGAAGAACAGTAAAACCTTCGCTATAAATATGTGAACTAAGAAAAAAGGAAGGTACCAGAAAAGCAAATGCAATAATCGCAGCCCTCCAAGGTCAAACACCCCTAAATAGAAAAGTCTGAAGAAGTTGGTCCGCATGGCAATATATCGGCCAGTTAGCGGCAACGAAAAAACAAATAACCTAAACCTTCATCACTATCACAAGGGAAAAATGAAGGAGAGTACGGAGAGTACAGAAACATGTTCTTAAATGATCGCTAATAACACTTAGCCGTTCTAAAAAGCGGCTAATCACCCACCACCACAAAACACCACGACGCCCGTCATTCAAACCTCCTCCTACGGCGTTTCCAAGTTCCTTGCCAATTGAGTTGTGGCACTCATGACCGAGCACTCACTGCCGATTAGACTCCCGTACTGTTGGGAAATAAAATCGAACAGTGCTTCATGGTCAACGGAGGAGACAATAGGGTCAAGGAGGCATGCGAAACTAAAATGGTAGGGGAGAATGGTGGAGTGTGAAAAGGATGGGTCCTCGTGGAAGGATAAGAAGGAACGCTAGGGCAAGGAACTATATCAAGCCCCAGCCATCATGAAGCTTCCTCATAACGTCAAGCAACAAAGGATGCATCTACGCACACATCCTATTGTTGTGGCACCCGGCTCTCGTGCAAGCATACGCTCATCGACCAAAGCGAACTGGTCGGACGCATCGAGCGCAAGATAAAGATGACCAACTTGCAAGAGCCGGGATATATATATAAAAGCTACTTTAACACAGGCTACACTTTCAAAAACACGGAACTTTCCGAAGAACGAAAGGTAATAGCCTGGTAATTCCCCCGGGATCATCGTCAGAAGAGAGTGACATGAGGTCTCAGAGGAGAAAGTAGCATACAAAGAGAGGATTCTAGCCCATGAAGAAAGTACGGGTACTTGCAAAGACGTTACCCACATCAACAAAGTCAGAAGAATAGCATGCGGATGACCGTCAAAACAAGCTCCCGTAACTCTCCCAAAGAAAACATTGGCCATTAGCATAACTCCGAAGAGAAGCACGACTTACATAGCTACGGAAATAAAAGAACACAACCGATAACAGGGAAGTATAAAATGTATTTGGATTTACCTATTTTTGTAATGTATTTAAAAAATATGATCAATAAAAGAATGATGAAGACTAGCTACCTTCATTATTTTATTCTTTAAAATGTTTTTTATTTTTATAAAGTGCATAAGACGCGCAAGCACACGAATTGGGTACGGCCCAAAAATATGTTATTTCCGAATAGCATAAAGTTATCACGAATAACACAACTGGTGAACAGCTGAATCACCAAAGTACGTAAGAGGTATTGCAAACCCAGTACTGGGAGGATAGCCCAAAATTATCCAAAGACTATTACAAACGTGCATATCCGTATAACGTTAAAAATAGCACCGCACAAACAAAAAGAGTGCGCAAAGACTATTACAAACGCAAGATACCGTATAACGTTAAAAATAGCACCGCATAAACAAAAGAGTGCGCAAAGACTATTACAAACGTGCTTATCCGTATAACGTTAAAAATAGCACCACACAAACAAAAATGGGCCCAAAAGACTACTACAAAACGTGCATATCCATATAAATGTTGAAATTACAAACGAAAAGGGAAGATAACATGCAACGAAGGCATCAAGAACTCAAACATAAAGAAAAGTTGCAGCATAAGATACAAAACAAAAGGAAGAAGGCTGGAAACAATCATCGCAAGTATCATAAAGCAAACACAAGCATCGTTCAGATGATTACAAAGAAAAAAAAACACAACCAAACATCCGCACTAAGGCGATAGTATTTGCTTAAGGCCCGGACAGCACAGTGGAGACCTCGCTTACTCCAGAAGATGGGTCAGTGGAAACTTCAGCAAGGGTGTTAGACACACCACCAACATCATAATCTTCAATAGAAAGAAGTATCGCGAAAACATCAAAAGTACTAGCAGGAAGGGGTGCAACCGGTGAAGGATCAATGCAAATAGAGGCTGGCCCACTAGCCGAAAACGTTCCCACACCCATTACATTACGAGCAGACAAAGGGTCAATAGAAGAATTGTAAACATCGGCAAGAGACAACCGATAACCATCAAGGCGTTTAACCTCGATCAACCTCTTTCGAACAACTTCCAAAGAGCAAGACAAAGCGTTGCCAACAATGACATTGCTACCCTTATCGTAAAGGGGATAATAAGTTGCTCAAGATCCGATTGTAGCCCATGATCATGGGAGCATTAGAGGAAGGCTCACCAACACGGAGAATATCCATAACTCAAAGAATACCAAAGATTCTTGCTGGACTTGAGCACGGCAAGCAACGAAAACTCCACATTTTCAAGGGCTCTCACAGCGGAAACGTAGTGATCTTCCGCGGAAGGATTATATGCATCAAGCTCCTCAAGCTCTCTTTTTTCCTTACCATGAATAATACCCGCAACTAAGCCTTCCTGCATACCCTTATCAACAACACGCTCAATAACCTTTACTATTGCCGCAATATACTCTGGAGAGTTTAAGCACTTAAACACGGCAAGACTCATACCATTCGTCAATAACCAACGATGGCTAGATAATAGCGTAAGGAATCGAGGATAAAACTCCTCATCAAGATGACTAGCCAGGGCATACAAGTCAGCAACGACCGAATCAACCTTCCGCATAAGCCCGGCCACCTTAGTATCCTGAATCTTACAAAATTCCTCCACTAAAGCAGCAAAGGATGGAGCCCGACTGCGGAGCTCAGAACATGACTCTTCTAAAGCCCGTATCTACAAATAATACAAATTTTTTTTAAAAAAAAAAAGGAGAAGAAAAGAGGAAACACGGATGCATACCTGCCTGGAAAAACTAGAATTCTGAGACTTAAGAACAATGATCTCAGCTTGCAAAGAGGATGACTCAGAATCCTTGGCATCAAGGGATGAGTGAAGGGATGCTACCTCGGCTGGCAGAGAATTTCGTTCTCCCTCAAGCAAGGAATTTCGTTCCTTTAGGGATGAAAGCTCACAGCCAGGTCGCCATGCATACGATGATCGTAAGACGCCTGGGAAGAAATAGCATCGGCAACCTTAAACTTTAGAGTTGAAATTTCCTTATCCTTACTAGCCAACAGAGACAATAAGCGTTTCCGCTCTATAACATTATACTCTAAACGCTGACGGACTTCAGAACTAAAGCTCAATTGTCGCGCCACGGCAACATTGAACTCACCTACAAGACGCTCATACCCCATATTGCGGATAGAGGAAAAGAAGGCAGGAGGAGAAAACTCGTCCACCATAGAGCGACAATCATCAACATCATCAAGAAGGGAACTCTTGGCAACATTCCACCTCGGAATATGAACACTAGATAAAGAACTAGTGTCTAGGTCATCAACAGTCCGAATATACTCAACCGGGACATCAAGACCTGAAAGGTCATCAAGAATCGGGTAAGCACTACCAACCAGAGGAAGGCCACCTGGGAGAGAGGAAGGAACATTAAATGGACTATTTCCCTTCCCAATAGAATAAGCAGTGGTAATGATGGCATCCGTCATAACATGCATAGGAGAACTACGAATAAGCAAGTAAAGAACAAGTAAATAAAAGGAAGAAGCAACAAAGAATGAAGAAAATGAAAGCATAAAGAGGTCACTAGTTTTACAAACACAAGTAATATAGAAAGAGATAAGGACGATTGAACAAGAAATCAACAAACACACACAACAAACGATATAGATGTAAAACAGACTGCATTATGCATAGATAGGTATTATTAGGTGATTTACAAACACAAGTGAAAGAGAAATAACAAGAACAACCAACCTTCAAATGAAGGTTTACATAAATGAAGGTATTTATAGAGGAAAGCTAGGCAACACCCTAGTTTCCATCCTTTCTTTAATGGGCTAAGGCCTAAGCTCATGGGCCTTCTACATAAGCTTAAGGCTAATAACAAACATAAAGGCCATAATAAAGCTAACTATTACATATTAATTACTAACACTTGATTATGGTTTAGAGTGATTCCAACAATCTCCCCTCAAGTGTTGGTGATGAACGGTGAAGGCGTTGATGTAATAGTAGCTCGACGCCTTCGACATTCTTCTTTCTTGTGAGAAGAATTGCCTTGATTCGAACAATCTCCCAAAGTAGAGAAATTGTCTTCTTTGAACGGTTATGCTTTGACGTCATCTTTAACTTTGTTCTTTGATCATTGTTCTTTGTGATGAAAGTGATAGTATGTTGTTGTCTCGCATCAAGTCCGCTTCGTGTCCGCTTTGTGCCAAAGGTTCCACGCCATTCTTCAACATGCTCACACGCCTTTGACGTTGGAATTCAATATCGATGAAGTTCTTTAAGTCTTTAACTTTGTAGATTCTTTGATTTGACGAAGAATCATTCTCGATCACAGTTGCTTTTGGATAGAACTTCCATTAGTGATGATGTTGGCGTGAGCATGAGAAGAATCAAGACGATCATCCCGCCCCCGAGCTTCCATAAGAAGAAAACATTTCAAACGGTTAGTAATAAGCGGATTCCGCACTTACAAGTTTGAACTTTGAGAGTGTTAATAGATAGTGTGAAAACACAACTCTAATTCTTACAAAGGCCGCTCTCGAACCGGAGTCCCACAAGTGAGATAACGCGATGTACCGGCACATCTACAGCTCGATGAGTCGAGGTACACCAAGCATCACCTCACGATCAGACCGCTTGAGACACACTAAGCGTAATCCACGGGAGTTACCGGCGACCGCCGTGGTGGTTTTGATGTTGACCGGCAGAGTTTCCATTCAATCACCGAGGATCACAGTTGTGAACCTCTCATAAATGTTCTCGATGATTGCTAAGATCCGTGAAGGACTCGATATGAACCATCGATGATCTTATTTGTTGATCAACAAGTGATGAAATGTCAAGTGTCCCTAAGAGATCTTTTGATGAATCTCGTGGCTCTAGACTCAATAGTGCTTTTAGTTTTCCCGAGCGGAGACTAGGGAGAGGGTCTCCTTCTTCAATACCAACGATCTCTAAGAGAAAGCCAATAGTTTACGTAGGGTTCCTTGTGAGAATGAAACAAGCTTCGCTGAGAGAAACTTGAGTGGCTAAGAAGGTTTAGTGCATGCGCCACCGGGTCCATGACGACTTTTAATCTTCAATACCGGCCACTAAGTGACAACCAAGAGTATATGAATTGAACCCGTGTCCGCCTCTAAGTTGAATAATTTGAGGGCTATTTCTTTTCACCTTTTCTTTGCATTTCTTTTAATTCTTCAACTCCTTCTTTCTCCGATTCTCATTTTCTCCTTTTATAATCATACCTAAGGACTTCTAAGTACTAACTATTTGTGATGTCCTTGGGTAGATCCTCCGGCTCAAGGATCATAGGACGGTTATTCCTAACCTTAGTCACCTTATAACTCCATGACTAACCTATGTTGCCATTAAAACCATCATTGTGAAGAATCTCTCAAAGGGTTTGTAAATGAAAACATGTTTGAACCATCGTGAGAGATTTATCTTTAGCATAAATACTCCTCCACATGTGCTTTAGAGTTTTAACGGAAATCAGACACGGGTGGAAAGAGCGCACTTTAGAATTGATCAACTCAAGATAGACAATCCCCGCGAGACACGGTTACGTTGTATAGTTAAAGAGTTACATTGTCGCCTTTTAGGTGACAACTAGCTCTAATAACTACCTTGAAGGTGTAGACAAACCTCGAAAGGTTGTCATACCCGCCGAGTTCATGTCTACCAAGAGTTTCTCGAATGGTACATTCTACTCGGACAAGTCCTTTGCGAGACACGCTTACATTACTAGCGAACTAGCTTGAAATTATTACCCGTCCAGACAAGTCTTTTCGAGTTACTAACGCTTAGTACCACAATTCGCTGGTTAAGTCTATTACACAAAGATTCATTTGCATTTACACAACATATTTCTTATCACATAATTTTCTCCCTCAAAAATGGCATATAAAATGTTATTTTTGAAAAGTTGAGAATAAATATGACCATTTCGAGTGTTGCGGGAAGATGACCACTATGAACAATTTGTGAACAAAGTTTTAATTCAAATACTCCCTCAACAAGTGATATAAACGGTTGAGGTTTTGAAAATCATACGGAAGTATTTGTCCTTTTGAGCAAAACCTTGAAAAAATGAAAGGTTTGATAGGTTTTACTCAAAAGTAAGAAGCTTTCGCTCCTTTTATAAGGATTGTGGCAATCAAGCGCACTACGTGGTCCTTTCTTGACAATTACGGGTTGTACATCGTTATGTGTGCACAAGCCATTGACATATATAATCACACATCCAAATGTAATAATGAAGGAAACAATTCAAGGGTACCGTGAAGTGCAAAGATGTCGCCAGAGTGCGAATGTATGGCTGATAGCCGGTGATGTTGATCCCGGTCGACCACCAACAAAGCTTTCCAACGTTCGAATCGATCCTTCAAACAACCTTTCATCAATCATTCGATGATCCTCCTCACATCCCTTCGATCCCGAGAATTCCATCGCTTAGAGACCCAATCTTGTGACGATGTCCTTCAACCTATAGGCCAATCCGTCCCTAACCATCTTCAAAGTGTGATCCCCAAACTTGTGAAGTTCACTACACGCCATTAAGCAATTTCTTTGTAGTTCACTACGGTAAACGACGCCGAAAGGTTTGGTCGATGAGTGTATATTGTGAGAGCCGGTTGAGGTCGGGAAGATCTAGCCGAGGTGGAGTGAAGTTGACACGGTCCGATAAGATTCAACCGCCAAATAAAGATCTTCTACACGCCCTTGATGACTATGCGTCGATGAAGATGAGCAATGACTTGATGAATTCACGCTGTACTTGTTGAAAATTGTCTCATGCGACCTTGTACTTTGGCAAGGTACATGTCTTCAATGTCGTTGATAGACAAATTCTCAAAGTCGCCTTCAGAGAATGCATAATCTTTTCATCTTGTCGCTTGACCACGATATTCTTTAGGAAGGTGTAGTCCCACTTAGATGAAAGAACAACGTGTTTGATGGCAACGATATCCTTAGTAATCGAACACCGCATGTTGAGACTTCAACCCGACAACAGTAGTAGATTCTTCGCGCCGCCAATGATGAATCCCAGACATTGCATCTCTGGTCGATGCTTCCACTTTGTCGAGAACAAGTGATTGGCACGCCTCGATGGCTATGCGCTCGAGTATATAGTCATGGGAATGGAAGTGTCAACGATGTAGCGATTTCCTTGAACCATCGCCACCATGTAGAAGAAATTCCGTGTCTTTGTTGAAGAAATATCCGAATGGAATCCTAGGTTCATCCGGTTGGCCGATCGTTGGTAGTGGTTTTGACCACCGGTGTAATATGGAGGGTTGTCCCGCTTAGTGAAGTCGACGTTTGCTTCGGGTTGAGCCAATCCATGTTGTTAGACATAGCTCGAGCAATGTTTTCAAGGTGATATTCAACCTCGATGGCACTTTCTCGAGCTATCTTTCCACAGCTTGAAAAGCTTCATTCTTGATTCGCCTCAACTCGGATTTCGCCATCTTCTTCACATGGAACTTTTCTTGCATAATCTTAGCATGCTCCAATGTATTACCGCTCACCGATCTTGACCTTCTTCGTAGTAGGAGTTGAGTTAACAAGTGTAGAGAACCATTCAAATTCCTCAGCTTTATCGTCATCTAGCCAAGATACGACGCCACCCATGGCGCCTTCTTCTTCTTCTTTTTGAAGGCCTAGATGATGATTCGGGTTTCGAACTTGTTTGGGAGAGGTGGGTTGTTGTAGGGCTCAAGGACCTCTTCATCGTCACCACCCGTATACTCAAAGTGATCACCGGTTTTCGAGTCGTGGTGGTAACTCGAATCGCCCCGAGGTTTATCTCGTAGAAGAACGAGGAGGAGACCTTTGTCGAGTAGGAGTCCGCTGGAGAGGAGGTAACATAGAAGATGATTCACCGACTTCTTCCGACGCTTAGCTTTATCATGCTTATCCCGATCCTTATCTTCATCGCCTCTAGGACGCTTAGACTTTTCGCTCGAATCTACATGCTTCTTTGAGTTGGTAGTCCAAAGAATGCTTGAAACAGCCTTTCCTTCCTCGTAAGTAAATGTCCCGATCGTTAGACATTTGTGTGACAAGCTTGGCCACCAATTCATTATCCGAGAAAACTACAGGATCGATGGATTGATTGTGACGGTTAAAGGTGTTGATCTTATAGTTTGCTTGGCTATCTCGCATAAGATTCGGATATAGTTGTCTGTAAACATCTCCTTTGTGACTTTAGGAACGATATCCGTAAGGTACTTGTTAGTGTAACCTTCGATCATTTCGCTCGCCTCCTCTCGACGATGACTTTTCATGAACTCTCGAACAAATTCCTTTCTTCTCGCATCTTGTCATTCTCATCATTTAAGCATCAGATTTGGTCAAGAAACCAATTCGCTTTACGTAGAGCATGTCCTTCTTTCCGACTTGTTTGACAAATTTTCACAATTCTTTCATGAGTCCGAGAAATCCAAGATCGAGGTGGTTTCTTCACGATTGGATGTTGATTTGGTTGATTTCTTTGATGGTGGTGGTGAGGAGTGAGATGAAGAATCATGAGGAGGAGACATGAGGAGACTCGGGGTCCTTGGGCGGTTCAAGTTTCCTTCGTGAGCGTGTAGGACTTTCCGTAAGCAACTTGTCATAATCAAGATCTTTATCTTTCTCGCACTTCTCGCCTGTGTTTCTCAAACTCATATTCGATAGTATCCTCCACAAGCTTTTGTTGTTGCACAAGAGTGGTGGCACCGCATCCCTTATCGGGTCGATTAACCGCATCAGATCTGGTGAAGAGCAAGCAAGACCACTTGATCCTCCCGGCCACCCATTTGGTCTTTTGCAAATTCTTCACTTTTTGAAGGTGTCTCGACGATTTTAAACTTCTTCCCGTATGATTGATCCAAGAGCTCTTCTTCTTCTTCGTAGCTCTCATCATAGGGCACAAGTGCAGAGTCTTCCTTTTCCTTTATCACCTTGAGGACTGGAGGTTTTGGTATCAAGGATTGTCATCCTTGCGCTTCGTAGTAGGTAATCTCTTCATCCGTGTCAAGACTCTTCGAGCTTTCGCCCACAAGCTTTCTTTGCGGTTCAGTGTGGGAATAGGTTCACTTCCTTTACGGAACAATCCTTTACGAGGAGGATTCCTTTGGGAAGCTTCCTATAACTTTCGTAACTTATCGCACTTCCAAAGACTTCCTCTTCGGTTCTCCGAGTAGGAGTTCCCAAGGTTTTTCATCAAGATGACCAACTTTGCCTTCTTTTACCGCTACTAGATACCTTTTGTACGCTTCAAGCTTCTTGAGTTCTTTAGATAGAAGGTGATCAGCAAAGACGACACCGCTTCTTAGTTGTCGATTCCTTGATTCGATAGAAAGGATAGGTTCGGACAACAAGTCGTGATTGTCGGGTCATTGAGCCTCATGGGATATCGTGATTGAGTCCAAGTGCTCTCGGATCAAAAGCTTTGTGTATCCGACATAGGGAATCTTTGAGCCAAGCTTCTTGTGAAATAGCATCATGTCCTCCCATATCGCTGCTTCGATTTCGATGTCCTTCTTATTGATCAAAGACCGTAAGATTTGCGCCCATGAGCTTTGATGCTCATAACCACCGCCACGACCGTAAATGACTTGGTAATGATGATGTAGAGGGTTCTCCACGGTTGAGGAATGTTCTTAAGCTCCACGTGAGAATGCTTAGTAACAACCCCTCAAGCTTCATCATAGCCAATGTCAAGAAGAAATTGCGAACTGCTCTTCAAGAGGTGTGGCAAAGAAGTCGCTTGGCTCGATTTCGTGAATGAGAAGAACAACCCGTAAGTCTGCATGAGTGATGGTGACTTGTTTGTGATTAAGTGTCACCGCCATCGCACTTTGACCGTGATCCTCTCGCATAGAATTCCGTAATTGTCGAATGTAGATTTCCGTGACAAGAGCAGAGAGTGAGAGCATGTTCGTAGGGATGATTCCTTAGAATATCCACAAAGAATGAGACAAGAAGATTCGAGCAAGTGAGGGTTTCAAAGTCAACCCTAAGGTTGTTCTTTCCAATCTTTCTAGGATAGCCATTGGGAAGATATCGCAATAGTGAGAACCTCGTGTGCATCCACATTCATTCGAGCAACCATGTCGTGATCTCGAAATAACATTAGCCAAAAGAACCAACATATCGAAGACATAATGTTAGTCAATGTAAGGTCTTATTGTCTAGTTATTGAATGTACAATGATAATGATTGTTACGAGTCCTAAGTCACTTGTTTGTCCAATAGTCCAATGACGTCGTGAAATGTTTCGTGAGTTAGTTAACTTTAAGTTTTAAAGTTTATGTTATCACTTATTGTTCACAACATATCAAACGATTAAGTTTATTAGTGACATTATTGGATTCGTGACGTTATGATTAGTTTATTTACAAGTTTGTACACGTAACAATTCATAATGAAGGTCAATCAAGGCTTAGGCGTAGTTTTGGCAAAGTTAAGCGTAAACAGTAATGACATACGCGTAGACGAAAGCTTATGCGTAGGATCCTAACTTACGCGTAAGAAAAGTTACGCGTAGGAAAGGGGACCTTATGCGTAGAGCTTACGCCAGAGGCGATATAAACCTTACGCGTAAGGCTTACTCGTAAGAGTAGACCTTATGCGTAGAGGTCATCACACGCATATCCTTCACAGTGATACGCCAGAGTCCCATTGTAGAACCTCACGCGTAATAGTTACGCGTAAAATTTCTCTTACGATAACTTTCTACGCCGTAAGGTGATCCTTATGCGTAGAGATTCAAATGACCTTGATTCTCAATTTTAAGCATAGCAAGCCCGAAATAAATTCATCAAATCATCAATCTTAACATGTATATTCATTTTAACAACAAATCATGGCATGAAACACATTAAACATTTATGCGAGAAAGTCATACGCGTAGGTCAAAACCCTAAGGGTTATGAATTACGCGATGATTTCTAACCATGGATTTGCACCAAACTTTTTCGTAGTTCTAAGATGTTGTGAGAGTCTATAAACCAAGTTATAACATCTAAATCGTGGTGAATCAAAAATACCCAAACTCAAGAACTTTAAACCCTAACATCCAATTTTTAATCAATGAGAGTTTCGGGTGGTTATAGAGCCCGAAACCTTTAATTCAACATGATATGAGTATCACACAACAATCTTTTGACCAAAACCCTTCACATTTGAAAACACCCAAATCGACTCATAAACCCTAATTATCAAAATCCATTAATTCGTGTTTCTGGGTGTATTTTGAGCATAGAAAAGATATCATTGATGTTGTTAAAGCATTTTGACACAATCTTTTTAACCAAAAACACACAACAAATGATTATATGTTCTAACCCTTATGCGTAAAACACAAAATTCATTGAATCTTAAGTTTTAACCGTTGGATTCGTATGAAATTCAAAACCATTGTTTAAAATTACGTTAAGAACACAAAACCACTTACAGATTGATGATCGAAACACGATTTCTTGAATGAATATTAGGCGAGGATCTTTAGGTTAGAAGTAATAAATGTGAGGGTAATGTTAGGTGGAGGATGTTTTATTAAAATAACTTTAACATTTTGACAGCTTTGGTCCCTCCACCTTTTCCTTTTTCAAACAAAGCCTTTTAACTTCCATTTTGGTTACCAAACAAAGATTTTAAGAAAGAAACTTTACGACACTCCCCGACTTAAGAAAATAGTGAAAGGTTATAAATTTTAGTCCGAGGAGTGTCATTGAACCGTAAAATTTACCACCATTGATAAAAGAAACAACCGGATAGGATAACATGCAAGTACACTAATATTTTGAAACAAGCTATGATTTATTTTCCCCTCAACACTTGATCGTAAAAATACCGAATTTTGAAAGATTAAAGTGTTGACGGAAGAAATGTACTTGCCATGTTGAAAGAAAATTAGATTAGAAGAATATTTTTGTTGTTTTATAAGATTTTATATTTTTGTATTTTGTTTTGAAAAATTTATTTACAAAAGATATTTTGGTGTTTGATGTGTTTTAAGACTGCTTTAAGAGGTCATCCAATTCCTCTTGAGTCAAACACCTCATACCAATCCGTGGACCAACTCATTAAACCTAGCGGGAGGCAAGGCTTTGGTGAGAAGATCCGCCAATTGGTATTCTGTACCCACAAAGTATAATTCAACGGCACTGCTCCACGTGGTCCTTGATGAAATGATAGCGAAGATCGATGTGCTTTGATTTCGAATGCGAACCGAGTTGCACGAGATCGCAATGGCACTCGATTGTCGCAAAGACATCGGATTCTCACAACACGTAACCATAGTCTTTGAGTTGTGTTCTCATCCATATGACTTGAGCACAACACGCGACATGGCTACATATTCTCTTCGTTGATGACAATGATGTACAATCCTCGCTTCTTTGATTGCCAAGACACCGCTTATCACCAAGAAATTGTAGAGCTCTCAAGTACTTTTCCTCGAGTCTAAGCATCCCGCGTGGTCGTCCTCAAAAAGCGATTAGTTCAAAACCGTAATCCTTCTGATACCGATCCCCAAGTTAATGGTTCCTTGATGTATCGGAGGATTCTTTTAGCCTCGTAGAGGTGGGTTTCAGCTTGGTCGCGATCGATAACGGAGCATAGATAAACCAAAAGACAATATCGTGTCCGCTAGTCGTTAGATACATGAGACCCAATAATACTTCGGTATTTGGTAGGTCAACTAATTTCCCATGTAAATCAAATCAGCTTCTTGGTATGAGTCATTGGTGTGGCATAAGTATCACAGTTTTCATTCCAAATTTGTTTAACAATTCAAGGGCATATTTGGATCGACTCAAGAAAATACCACGGGTGATTGATGAACTTGCAATCCTAGAAAGAACGTAAGTTCACCCATCATGGACATTTCAAAATTTTTCTTCATTAGTTTTGCAAAAGCGATTGAAAACTTTTTATGTGTAGACCCAAAATGATGTCATCCACGAAATTTGAACAATTAAGATATGTGCCCGTGATATTGTATAAAAGAGTTGGGTCAACCGAACCTTTGGTGAAATTATTAGCAATGAGGAAAGATGATAGCTTATCGCACCATGCCCGAGGGGCTTGTTTGAGACCATAAAGAGCTTTGTTCGCTTTGTAGACATGGTTCGGGAACTCGATCAACGAATCCTTCGGGTTGGTCGACATAAACCGCTTTTCGCTTGTCCGTTGAGAAACGCAGCTTTGACATCCATTTGAAAGACCGCCATATTCATATGAGCCGCGAACGCGAGAAATATCCGAACAACCTCAAGACGAGCAACCGAGCAAAAGATTCTTCAAAGTCTATTCCTCTTCCCGACGATAACCCTTAGCAACTAGACGTGACTTGTTTCGATTACGCTCCTTCAAAGATCCAATTTGTTTTTCCAAATCCATTTGAGACCAATGACGAGACCCTGTTGGTCTTTCAACCGCCCCCATACTTCAAGACGCTTGAATTGGTTGAGTTCTTCTTGCATGGATTCAATCCATTGTCTTTTGTCATTGCGCCTTTAATGTTTTTAGGCTCGATTGGCAGACAAGAGTGCATAAATGCAATGTTCACCATCTCGTGCGAAGACGTTGTCTCGTAACGACCGGTTGATTCGGGTTGCCAATAATATTAGCCGAGGATGGTCTTTTGTCCATCGATGTGTAGAGGTTGATGTTGGTATACATTGTGCGATTCGAGGATTCAAATGGTTTGTTGAAGATTCCGCGACATCCGTGCGCAGCAGCCTCATTAGCAAACGGGTTAAAGAACGATTTGGATCAAAATCGCAGTGGGGTACTTCATTCGTAATATCATCACCGGTTCATCATTGTTGGAAGCGGTGTGTTCAACTGTTGTGTTGGAGTCAACTGTGTAGGTGCATCTTCAACAAGAGTTGTTGTAGCAGTGTATCGTATAGGAATATTATCGTTGAGCAATGAAACAATGGATACACCGAGCACGCTCATCAATATCGCCACCGAACAGAGGAGCAAATAACCTTTCCATTTGTTGACGAGTTAGTCGGGGCTTTGTTCACCGATGATGGGGTTGAGGAAGTTTAAACGGTTGTGACCGGTTCTAAGTCATTATACTCGTAAGCCATTTCCGTGAGTTCATCAAATGAGCATGAATCGCTTCCATCACTGCTTTGTACGACGATTCCGCATCCGTAACCTTTAGAATTCTCACAATATCCAATAAAGACCTAATGTCGCTTTTGGCTTTGAGCTTTCCAAAATCATCACGATCATTATTCGGATAGCAAAGGGATCCAAATACATGAAAGTGTTTGAGATTCGGTTTATGGTTGTGGACAAGCTCGAAAGGTGTTTTGTTGTATGCTTTGTGATCATAGAACGGTTTTGAGTATAGCATGCAGAGACACGCCCGCCCATAAGTAATCTGAAGTTTAGCATTGATTAACATTGTTCTGCAGCCCACTAACGCTCGGTTTCGCTTTTCAACAACTCCGCTTTGTTCGGTGTACGTGCAATAGATGTTTGATGTCAATTCCCACTTTCTCATAGAATTCACGAAGGGTTTGGTTAACAAATTCGGCCTTTGTCTGCTCGATTAGCCCGACGGTGTTGCGGAGTCGAACTCAGATTTTCGTGAGAAAGGTGATGATCATTTGTGGAGCTTGGTCTTTGCTTCAAGAAAGTAGACCCAAGTCCATCGTGAGTAGTCATCAACAATTACTAAGATGTAGCGCTTGCCATTGATCGCTTGCACGCCGATCGGGCCACACAAATCCATGTGAAGAAGATGAAGCACATGTCGAGAGTCGTGTTCCACCTTTGAAGGAAAATGAGCACGAGTGCTTTTTCCTTGTTCACATGTCGAGCAAAGGTGATCTTTTGAATACCGGAATCGTGGGAGACCTTCAACTAGTTTGTGTCGAGCAAGGTTGGTGATGGTTTGAAAGTTTAGATGTGAGAGACGACGGTGCCATAGCCGTGATTTTGTTGATGTTGCCTTTGAAAGTAAGCGATGGGAGATGAAGCAACCATGTCTTGCATAGAGATAGTGTAGAGACTAGAATTACGCGAGCCGACATAAGGTCATTTCCTTGTAGATCACGAATGAAACAAGTTTTCTCCCGAAAGCAACCTCCAAATCTCCATCACAAACCGACTCCATCGAGAACAGACATGACCGAGGCCTTCCACATAGTAAACCCCGCCGATTTCGATGTTCCCATTGACATAATCTCCGTAGCCCATGATAGTCGCTAAGTGATCATTCCCGAACCCGACAAAGGCCAATGAACTTTGCAATAAAGTTTGATAACAGCTTAAGGTTGCTCGTCATGTGTCGGGAACATCCGCTATCAACAATCCAGAATGATCTCAGACACCGTTACACACGCATTTACACGTATGGAATAGAAGTAGATGTGGAACCCAAATGTTAGAGGGTTCCAAGTGTATATGAGACATGCACACATTAATGATTTTAGGCATCCATTTAAATCCTAGTGTGTTATATATCCATTTCGCCATCTATAACTACTCTTTGCTTTAGTCTTAGTGAATGCACTAGGTGGTACTACATTCTTAGGAGGTGAAACCGAGCTACAGGGACAACCATGTTTGACGAGAATCTAAAGAAGGCGGTCTACCAAGCACGCACTTAGAATGATTAGTGGGCCTAGAGGTATTCCGATTCTTAGGATTCCATAAACGAGAGATTATAGCTTTAGCAACACATTTGTCATGACAATCGAATTCATACTTTTACGACAAATAACACAAGGTGCATCGATCAATATCAAAAGTACTTAACGGTTTAGCATTCGTTACATCACTATTTCTATTACATTTGCCGACGCAATATCTATAGTGGAAGCAACGTGAGTCTTATTCATAGTCCTAGGGTGTTCTTCTACTTTAGCATTCCTTATTGATCTTTTCTTAGGTCGCAACTTCCTATTCTTCGATTGAGTGCTCTTAGGTCGTGAAGTGCGGACGCTTGGAAAAGACGCAACTATTCCTGCTTCAAGAGAAGGAAGCACGTTAGCAACTTGTGATTTGGCAAGAGGGATTCTAGGTGCATGATTACTAAGTGTTACCGGTGCTAATCTCTTAATGATGGTTGGTGGAAGTTGTTCATACTTTCCTAACATTTCTCTTAGCTTAGAGATAGTGTGAATCAAATCTTGATTTTCGAATCGAATATTACCAAAGAAAATTCATGACTTCTCTAGTGTGAGCAAGATAGTGATCAAGTTCGTTTGATGCTTCATGACGAGTCTTATTGAGTAAATCAAATATGACACCATATTCTGCTTAACTTTACAAGCTCTTGTTCATATTTTGAGATTTGACCTTTCAAAGACACGCTTTGATCATCCAGCTGCTCAATTTTAGGATCAAAAGATTTTGTTTGCAATCGAGCGATTTTCTTTGAAAACTAAGTTGATGATTGTGAATATCTTTTCACACCAATGAAGACGACGCTTTGCATTGTAAAGTTCGTTAAGTAATCGCTTATTTTCGCTTTTAAAGACTCGATCCGAAGCACATTATCAAGATTCTCAACAGCTACCACAGAGTCAACATTATCGCAGAGATATAATCGATGCATGTGGCAAAGAATAGAATAACACAACATTATGGATATCAAGACGTATAACATCTTCCAAGAGTCGATCAACATCTTTTCTCAACGCTTTTTTTACGCTTAGTATTAGAAATAGATGTTTCAGCTTTTCTCGAAAACGACCTTCATCACTCCAAGTTCCTTATGAAAATCCTTTTCCCAAGCTAATGCACAACTTTTCAAATTTTTAACGTTAGGTAAAAGATTTTTCCGAAAATGTCTCTTTGTTCTCGCGCCGAGGCGATTGAAAATGATCAATTTTGATTTCGTAATCGATATTCTATCTCATGTTGTAAAATTTTGAGGTCACCATGAAAATGTCAAAATATCTAAGAATTTTTCGATTTTCGTGTTTTGAGTTTACTTCACCGATGGAAGGTAAAGGACCATAAGTTTGTGCATAACTGTTGGGATTAACATTAGAAGACTCGTGTGTTTTGATGATAACCCTTGGTGTGTTAGAAGAATCCGCAGGTGACGAAGTGACCGGTTTTGAATAATTAAAAGGTTTGTTGTAAACAATGCTTTTAATTTTGATCGACTCGCCTTCGTGCATCTAATTCCTCTTGACGATGATATTCAACAACACTCATAACAAGATCATTAATTTTATATTCTCGTGACCGAAACTTCGTGATTTGGTTTGAATGTTTTAGTGAAAGCTTTGGTTTGTAATCGCCTAGATTTGGTCCATATCCTTTGGATTGGGTTTTAACGTAAACTTTTCAATAGTCATATCGATTCACCATGTTTGTAAACAATGCTTTAAACTCTTTGATTTTGTTTTGCAAGTCGATAATTTCTTCAAGAAGGTCATCTACCCGATTCGTTGAATGCTTTTGTATGCGGAGAACTGCTTTTGACAAGTTAACAACTCACCTTTAGCTTTTTGATTTTCCAAGGTGAGAGCGTTAATTTGCTTTTTATGTTCATGTTTCAGCTTGTTCTATTTCGCATAACAAAGCATTCTTCAAGCGGCTAGATCACGATCCGTCTCTAAATATTTTTCGCTTTGATGAGATTTAGCAAAGCGGCTTCAAAACCTTTTTCACGGTTTTCGAGTTTTGAAAAGTTGAGTTGCATTTGTAAGCATTCAAAATCCTTGGTTAACAAAGCATTTTTGCTTTTAAGTCCTTATTTAATGCATAACATTCCTCCATTTTGATTTGATGGTCTTGAATTAAACGAGCAAAACTGGATGAGGCAACAGTCGGCTTGTTCAACGTGAGTCACAACATGATCATTATTTAGATCCTCAAGTACAACCACGGAGTCAATTTGATTATCAAAGGAAACCATAAGGTCATCTTGATCGCCAAATGTAACTACTGTGGTTAATTTGAAAATCGCCGAATGAGATGTAGATGACTCATTTTGAATAATATGAGCCGTGCCGGATTCGATATTGGCGGAGATATTAGTTCGATATGATGATGGTTTGTTCGGCACCGAGACAAGCCATCGTTGTCATACACTCGGGCCTGCTTTCACTCATGTGTAACTCATGCATATTAGCCATCAACATAATAAATGCATTGGCCTCGCAAGTCCTCCATATCATCATCTCGAGTCTCGATCCGCCATAAAGCTCGTTTTGTTTGTGAGAGATCCACCACTTCATCCTTAAGAGCCAAAAGAAGAGCCTCTTTGAAATAAGCACCGCCCTAGTCCTTGGCTTTGGGCATGCATTAGCCAGTGTCCTTCTCATTGCGCTTGTAGCATCAAGACCATTCAACCCATTCTCGAGCATTTCCTGCTCCACCACTTGAGCTCGTTGTTATTCCTACCCATAGCATTAAACCCTTGACCACCTCCCATTTGACGACCATAACCACGATTCTCGACTTCAACTCGCCCATTGTTCACAACAACCGATTTCGTATTGATGAGGAACGAATACGATTGTTGGATTTGTTGGTATAACGGCTAAAAGCATTAGCAATCATAACAAATCCTCGCTGTAATGCTTCGAACGGATCGGATTCCTCATTAGTTTGACTATGAAGTGCTTGATCATTGTTGTTGTTGTAAGGAACCAATTGATTTTGTTGAGGTTGCCGTGATTGATCGCTTGGTGTGACCGAGGCGCTTGGTTGAGTTGCTTGTTGAGGAGGATAACTTTGTTGAGCATATAAGGCAAGTTGTTGATTTTCCGGATGTGTAGGTGGAGCAATTTGAGCACGGAGAATCCTTTCCCGATCAACTTCCTTTTCATGAGGCTTCAAGTAATCGTACAACAATCCATATGTAGAATGATGCATATTCTTCGCTGACGGAGAAAATGACATACTTCTCCCATTCAGACCAAGACTACTCAGAACTTAGTATTCACCGCAATTCTTGGCATGATGATGTTGTGTTTATCCAAATCATTGATGATGTCTCGAAAACGATGATGATAGGACTCTAGTGTCTCTCCGTGTTCAATCATGAAGTGTTCATAAGCCAAGTAAATTTTGGATTCCAAATCCTCCCGATTGAGTACCGATCCTTCCATAAGAAGACGAATATGATCCCACATTTTCTCGTGCGCCTTTTGAGCATCAACACTACGAAGAATTGGGTTTGGTAATCCTAAGAGGATATATTCCATTGCAAGTTCATCCGCTTCATAGTGTAGAAGTTCTTGAGGATTCAAGTCCGTAATAAGAGCAATGTTCGCTTGTTCATCTCTTGTGGAATGGCATTTGGATCTCCTGCACAATGACAAGAGGCATCTCAAATGGACCTTCCAAGATAACCTTCTTTAAGAACTTTCCATGTGGCTTCTTCGATCACAAAACCTAAAGAACCTTATCACCCATTGATCGTAGTTTCGGAGTGAGCATTGAGGTCTATCAAGTGATCCAAATCATGAATTGATTGTTGGCTGCTTAAAGCTTCACACATCTTTGCAAACCAAGTGGGTTCCTTCATAGTGTTCCTTGATGGATGTTGATTGAAGTCATTTGTGTAGGGTTGAACTTGAAGACTTGGCGGTGTTTGAACCATTTGTGGTGGGGGAATTGCACCAAGTTGTGGAGTATGTTGTTGATTAAATTGTTGTTGATAAATTGCTTGTTGTTGATTCCATTGTTGATGTTGTGGACTTAGTTGTTGTTGTCGTTGAGGATAAGTGTAAGGAAATAGTTAGAGTATGGTGGTTGAGACATGTTGAAAACTTGTGTTGGTAAAATGGATCTTTGTAGTCGAATGAACCTTTGATGAAGAAGTATCCTTAGGCGAGAAATCACAATAGCCAAGTAGCACTTATGCGTAAAACACCAAAGTTACGCGTAACAATTAGAAGTTACGCGAGAATTTAGCTTACGCGTAAGTAAGGAAAAGACGCTAAAGTTATGCGAGACAAAAGTTAGGCGAGAAAGTTAGGCGAGGATTATCTTATGCGTAAGACTAGGCTTAGGCGTAAGAAAAATCTTATGCGTAGGATTTCTACGCGTAAGCTTATGCTTATGCGTAATTTTAGGTTTTATCTCAAGTGATCTTTACACTTCACAAAGGCAAAAGATATCCAAAGTCGACGATTTTCGTGCTTATCCAAGCAAGAAAACACGGAGTAAACCAAGAAAACGAAGATCAAACCAAGGAAATACTTACGCGTAGTTTTAGGGTTTCACTACGCGTAGGTCTACTCAGAATTTGATATTGCTCAAAGATGTTTCTAAACCGCTTTTGTGTGATGAAATAGCTTCAAGATCACCAAATAACACAAGAATGTGAAATTTGATGAACCAAACCTTCTAAAACAGCTTACGCGTAGAACTACACCCACGAATAAAAACTAGCTCAAAACAATGATCCACGATAAAGTTCCAAACTTTTGCCAAAAACGTTAGTTTAACACCTTATAACAAAGAAAGTACAAGAATCTTGGATTAAAAGTGTAAAAATGCGTTTTAAGCTAACCAAAGAAATGGACCGTGACGTTATGCGTGAGACCAAAACTCACTTCAAACAATACGCTCACCCAACTAGTAGGCGATTGATACCATATTAGGTCACTAGTTTTACAAACACAAGTAATATAGAAAGAGATAAGGCGATTGAACAAGTAAAACACACACACACACACGATAATAATACGGTTAAGCGAAGATGTGAAAGAGAGAATAACTTGAACAACCAACCTTCAAATGAAGGTTTACATAAGGTATTTATAGGAGGAAAGCTAGGCAACACCCTAGTTTCCATCCTTTCTTTAATGGACTTGGGCCTAAGCTCATGGGCCTTCTACATAAGCTTAAGGCTAATAACAAACATAAAGGCCATAATAAAGCTAACTATTACATATTAATTACTAACACTTGATTATGGTTTAGAGTGATTCCAACAGTACACAGTTGAAGAATAGCGTTCGCAACAGAAGAACAATAAAGAAAAAATGGCGAAGGTCAAAATGTGGGGTATTTATACAAACGGAACGACGATTAACCTAGAAAACAATAGGAGAGGACACGCGTCCAAAATACAATCTAATCCAACGGTCAGAATCAAAGCCACATGGATAAGGATGGTGCAAGACCAAGGGCCCACGAAGTCAAATTAACCAAAAATGAAAAAGCGAAAAACGCCCACATTATAAAAAACATTTCCCAAGGAAAGGAAGCGTCGAAGGAACGCTTCATGAATACGGAAGAAAAAACGCCACAAGATAAAGTCAAGTACATACACCGCATGCGACAAAATCTGCACGCAATGCACATACTAGACTGGAGGGACTGGATAGTATAGCACCCCCTAAAGGAAGAAAAAGTACTTCCGAAAAAAAAAACGCGTGACGAAATGTTTAGTCAACTCAAGTCTAGTGACATTCACCGCATGCGACAATATCCGTACGCAATGAACATACTAGACTGGAGGGACTTGATGACGTATAGTATGTACAACAGGCCCACTAAACCTAAAACATACTCTACGTCCACTCCAGGCTCAGGCCAATAACCGCAAATCCCAGTCAGGTCCGATAACCACAGACCCTGGGCCAACAGTAAGCCCAATGACTAAGTTGGCTACGGCCTAGGCCTTGGATGTGCACAAGATGCCTAACGGGCTGAACTTACAACCGTTAGGCCTCTCGCGTCCATACCTGTGAATAACACAGAACCCTTGTCCGCCAAGGGCCCGACTCCGGCAACTAACCACTATATGCGATAATCTAGAGAGTCCCAGCGGCAAACTTCGCCTATAAAAAGGGCTCTAATACCCATACAAGGTAGAACAACTTTCTCTCTCATAATTACACACATACTACTACTTTCCCTCTCAAGAATGCATACTTACTCTCACGCCGGAGTCTAATCGTCGGTAAGACTAACGGTATACCTTTCTTGTGCAGGGATCTCATCCAAATCACTTGAATTAGTACAAGATCAATCCATCAAAGACTTGTCGGCCCAGCCCAGCAAGCTACGTCCAGACTTTCCGTAACCCATCACACAAGTTGTACTAACATTAACCTAATACATTAGGGATCCTTTTATACACCAAGAAAACCCTAATTGACTACAAAACATAGAAAAAATTCGAACATATCTTTTCCAAAGATATCTCTACACGTTCTTATCTTTTCCTACTTTATATCTATTATGTTTAACATAAACAGACTTAACTATCAACCAGTACTAACTTTGTTCTGCCAGACTTAACAACATTAGTACTGGCAGACTTAACTAACAAAATCAACACTAACAGACTTAATTCTGTCTACCCGACTTAACTATTATACTACAAGAACTAATACTAAATAGATTTAAACAAACTTAAATCATTTTACAAATATAATTCCTACAATCCTTCCCTAACTTGATCTTCACTTGAACTTCAAGTTCTTTGTACTCTTTGAGGATCTTGGAATTATCTTTGAGTCGCATCTTTAAATATTCTTCATTGTATGATCATGCGAAGATCCAATCTTCAATATATCAAGACTCGTAGTCTTTTCTGCAACAATGACTGTATGTACATCAATTCATAAAAGTTTTATGCTATTCTCATCACATCCAGGTGTGTTAACTCCTGTGAGAGGTGAATCGTAGAAAACTTAATGGATTTGATGTCTCTTTACCAATTAGCCATTACTATTGGAGTAGTCAATGTTCTGGTGTGTAAAACCATGGTACATTGATAACCATATGATTTTTAGCAAACCAGCAGCTATCAACAGATTTAATTAGCCTTTACCAAAAGCCTTTTGCTTTTGGACTAGCCATGGTTTTCCACTGCCTTTACCACAAGCCATGAACTTGTAGGCTAGCCAACTCTTCATCAAACATAGACATGGTGAGTTGAATACAATACAATTTTTGGCAAATTGTCAGCAATAAACGGATTTGAGCTATCTTTACCAGAGCCGTTTGTTCTTGGATTAGCCAGTCCTTATGTGGGTTAGACATGGTGGACTGATAACCATTTGTTGTGTTAGTGCAGAGCACCTTCACCAAGTGAAATCATCTCAAAAACCATTTTAAATTATCAACCTTTTAAAATAGACTCAACAGCACTTAGAAAATTCTTTCAAACACTTAAAAATTATTGTTGTTTAGCTTTTGATTCAATTAACTTCAAAAGTTGATAACAAGCATCATCCTTTACTTTACCAAGAAGCTTTTTCTCCAGTATAGCCCTGCAAACCCTGTTTGGAAGTGGATATTTCACTTCTATTAGCATATAAACTATTGCAGTTTCTAATTCTAAACAATGAACCTGAAAAGTATGGAAATATCTCCATCTGAACACTTTTTCTTGACAGGCCAGCTTCCACATTTCATCACTAGCATGTCTCAAACATTGTCTTCAAGTCAACCTATAGGACTCTTTCATACTCCTCTTCAGGCCTTTGATCACCATGCTTCTCCATCATTAGCTGGTACATTGTCTTTAGATCAACCCTGGAAACATCACTTAACAAAGCAGGAAAACTCACATAAATATTGTCAGTGTAGTTTTCCCTTACTATCTGATAAACCCCCTTTTCCCCAGTTTTGATGATCTAAACTTTGGCTATCTTGGCTGTAGGGTGCTGAACCTTCAGGAATGGACCCCATGGTGAACTCTTCAGATGAAGGTTCATTAACTTTTTCTTTTATATAAGCATCCACCTCCTTCTTGGTCTCAGTCTTATTCTTCTTTACAGGCTTCTTTGCAGTGGACTTCCTTCTGGTCCACTTAAGAACTGGTTTTTCAGGCTCTTCTTCCTTCTTTATCTTTTCAGTATCAGCAGCCTTCTCAACCTCTTCAATCTTCTGCCTTTTGGCTTCCTGTGGTTGAAGTGTGATGCCTTGCCTTTTGAACTTTGAGGCTTCTAATTCAGAATCTATTGGATCAAAGCTTTGAACTTGCTTGACCATATTTTCAAATTCTGATTTTAGTTCATCAGCCTTCAACTTCCTTAGCTGATTCAACTTCCAACTAGGATGACCTTGACTCTTTATATAATTGATCATGTACTCCTTTTGCTCTCTTTTGGTCAAAGGTCTGTTCATCCTCTCCTTTTGCCTCTACTCTTTGAGAAGCCTCTTCTTCTCATTAACCATCTCCACCATCTTCCTTGCATAGTCCTCTGCCCCAATATCAGCTAGGATTTCCCTGTTGACTTCAAGTCTAACTCTGATGGTGTCCCAGTCTTCAAATAGTGTAAAACTTAGCAGCTTCCAGAACTTCAGCTTTTCTTTTCTTTTGCTCTTCAGTAAGTTCTGGTTGTTCCTGCAAAGTCTTTGCAATAAGCTCATCATCCATTTTTTGTCTTGCAAGCTTAGATGTTGCAGCTGCATTCTCTGCTTGGATTTTAGCAATCTCAGCCATGCTAGCTTCTTCTTTCATGATCTGTTTTTTGGTTTTCACTGGTTCAGAAGCTTCTTGCAGTATTCCTTTGCCTTTCCTCTGCACAAACTCCTCACCAGTACTAACTGGAACACTAGCAGATTCTGGTTTGTCACTACCAGTATTTTAACTTCAGTGCCAATATTAACATATGCTTCATAACCAGTATTAAGTTCTTCATCAAAGGCAGACTTAAATTCAGCAAACTTATCAGAACTTGCAGCTTCTGTATCAATCTTCTTCCTCACAGACTTCTTTTGACTTAGAATTTTAGCCAAACTTTCAGTTGCTTCTATTCCTTGAGGACTTATATGTGTATCCTTAGATGATTTTTCTTTTGTTGGTGTCCTAAGATCTGATGCACCCTCCTGTAAATTCCTCCCCTGTTTGGAAGAATTTTCTGCTTCATCCCCTTTTGAGTCAGAAATTTCAAATCCTTTTTGTCTGACTATCCCTTCCAACCTCTTAACCTTTTTCACCAACTTGATAATTGCATCTGCCATGGTCTATTTGGACTTCTTAAGTTCTTTCTCCAATCCATCTATCATGGTCATCAATTGAGGAACCAACTTGAGAAGATCATCCATGGACATAGAACTTGGTTCTGCAGTAGGAGTGGGTGTTTGAGGTTGAGTTTGAGGAATCACTGTGGGTGTTCCTCATGAACTGGAGGTGAAAGTGGTGGTGGGGTTGGTGTCCTCTGTTCAAACTCAGGTTCTTTTGATTCATGTGTTGGTTGATCTTGAGCTGCAGATGTAGCAGAAGAAGATGGAACTGGATCTGATGTACATGCAGGGTTAGTGGAAACATAAGGCAACATAGTAGGCAAAAGTGGCCTGTGAACCCCTTCAAAACCCCTTTTCATATTACAAAAAATCTTTTTTGTAAAACGGATAGCAATGTAAGGATGTTTGCTTGTTGTTTCCACATTTAAGATCATTTTCTAAAACTTTGGGTACATCAAAAAAAATTTGTTATTTTTTGCATTTGCAACCATGGCATCAAAAATCATTTTAGAAAAATTGAAGAGTCTGCCAGTGGAGAGACATACCAATGCATAAGCAATATTGCTTCCAAATTGATCCCATCCACCACTTTTAGAGCTCATACAATGTAAGAGATGATGCACAAGGAAGCACCACTGTGGTGTAAAATGACTTTTACAAAAAGTAAAGGATCCATCTGTTGGATATCCAATATTACCCAGACCCTGAAAAAGTTCATTATTAGGCAACATAGAAATTCCTGAGGCGTCAGCCAATTGAAGCTTGCTTCGATCGATTCTCATGAATCGAGTATTCAGTGTCAATGGTTTCCTGTAACTCTATAGTCCCATCAACAAGAGTTCTGGCAGTAGCAGAATGTCAGATCTGTTTGACTAGGGAGTCATAGATAGGTGGATTATGAGTGAGGGCATACCTTATGTGAGAGCCCTTTAGAAAATACACTATCTGTTCGAAGCCAGTGCTCTCAGCAGGCTTCTTAAGAAAACCCACTTGATTGTGCTTGTTTACGAACTTTAATTGAGCCATAATTTAAGTGAATTGGAAGTTCTGGTAGTGCAACACGCTTTAGGGATAGTGCTGGTTAGAAGACTTAAGCGAAGGAAAAGATTTAAACTTTTAAAGATTAGGGTAAAGTAAATAAAGGATAAATATGAATTTTAAAAACAGATATTATCTACATATATACTTCTGACCGCCTAGAAGTAGGTAACGGTACTATTAGAACAGTAAAAACGGATTTTCCCTCGACCAACACTAACGGTAATATTTTTATACTACCAGACTTAATACAGTCAACCAGAATTAACCATGACTCACCAGACTTAACCATTTTACACTACAATGATATCAATCCCCGAGGATTACCCCATACTACACTACAACGATTAGGTTCACTGCCTAGGAGGTTAAAAAACTTGCTCGAAGAAAAGAAAGTTTCCTTTGACCCCGAACGCGCCTTTCGCGCGCTTCAAGTTTTTGGCGCAGCTAACGGGGAATAGAATAGCTAGTTAGATCTCTATCTCGTTTAGGTTTCCTTGCTTGATTCCTATCAAGTAAGATTTTTTCACCTTTTCATTAGCTTCCTTGTATTCTATCCCCCTTCTTCGTGCTTTTGTTCGTAAACCTTGTCACTTTTCATCATGGAAGGTGATAACCCACCAAACAACAATCCCCCATCAAACAACCATCCGCCACAAAACCCACCACTTGATTCGACTTTTGCCAACCAACTTCGTGCTCGTATAGTTAGTGAAATTGGAGAACTTAAGAAATTGAATAGGATAATTGAAAGTGCACTTGAGAAAGCCCTTTAAAGAAACAACTAGTACTTTAGATAGCAATTCAACCATGAGTGATGATTCGGATGATGAAATTGGGGAAGGAGATTATAAAGTATTGTAAATTATGGAGGGTAGTGAGGAAGAAGAACTTAATGAGTATTTCAAGTCATACCCTAATGGAAAGGAAATCGCCTATCACTATAACGTAGTTAACTACCCGCGACCACTTTTTGAACCATGCATAAAAAGGGTGACCTTAGAAACATTAAGATACCATGCATGATTGGTTACTTGTATAGGGATCACACTTACATAGACTATAAGGTACCTATGAACATAATGTCTAGGCTCTATTACAATTGGATTATGAGCAAAAAGTTAGGACCTAGGAGAGATCCCTTTTATCCTAGGAAAGTAAGTAACTATGTTGGGAGAGCTAGAGGATTGCATGTCTTTGTAGGTAATTTCACATAGAGGTGTGATTTCATGATCTTGGAAGATGTTAAGGGCATCATTGATGGATTCTTAAGAGATGTGATACTTGGAAAACCATTTATTGACGAATTCATGATGATTTATGATCAAGAGGAAGGAATAGCCAAGTTCTCAAATGGGACCGAATGTGTTAAATATGTAATGCCCTACAAAAATAAAAGGTTTAAAGGTATTGATGAGCTAGATGTGGACAATATTCCGGCTTTTGAGGTTGATCGTAAGGATAAAGTTCACTACACGGCTTGTCTAGAGTTAGGCCCCAAATACATTCATGATGAAGGAAGAGTCAAGGCATTCAAATGGGCATCTAAGATATACGGAAAATAGGAGCACGACTTCGAGTCTAGCTACAAGACTCATAAATAAATAAAAGCGTTTCGTGGGAGGCAACCCATGCTTAATTGTTTGCTTGTTTTGTTTTTAATTTTTGTGTGTCTTTTATCATTTTCATTGTTGTTTATTCTCATGTTAAACTTTGTGAAAATGCTTTATTTTGTCTTTAACCTCATCTTAATTACATATAAAGGTATTTTACAAAAAGATAAGTGTAGGGAAGATCACATACGTTTCTAAGAACATGAACATGAGAATTACAACTATTGAAATTGATATATATGTGTGTTTGTTAGAGTCAAATGCTTGTATCGAGTCATAATGGATGTTTTGCAGAAATTTTTCCGTGTTTTAAAGATGTAATTTTTCCGAATTTTTCCAAAAACACAACAGACCACTTTCTGTCAGGACAACTGACGTCGTCAGATTAAAGCTCGACGACGTCAGCTATGTAGAAACAGATTATACGCTTTTCGTTTTACGTAGTAACTTAATTTTTTTGGAAATTCCTGTGTCTTAATTTTCCGTAAAACGCAAACATCCATTCCACAAGCATTATATCTTACTTGCTTTCTAGTGTAGTTGTGTGTCATATATAGTTTTACCACCGATTTACGCGAAGGTTTCGTTTGTTTTCTTATAAGTGTGCGGGTTATTTTTGGCAAGAAGAAACACAAATTGGATGAAGCTTATTACTCATGCATTCTTCTTGGAAAAGAATTTAACCCAACTTCACACGTATCCTACCGAGCTAATCGGGAGTACTAGTTTCTTTCCTTACTTACCTTCCTTTATCATAACTTTGATACTTTGGGGAACATTGGGGACAATGTTCGGTTTAAATGTAGGAGAGAGAATAAAACGGGAACTTAGAAACTATTTACTCACTTGCTCATTTGTCTTGTCCTTGGTAATTTGTGTAATAAACTATGACAAATATTTGTTAGGGAAATTTTAGTGCCAAATTTAAAATGTTTTATGACATTTACGAGCTAAACTTTAGTCTTAATAAATCCTCTCATGGATAGGAATTATATGACTAGCACAAAAACCGTTTACCACTCAAATTCCATCCAAAAAATGTGAGGTTCGCCCCTAGATCTTTAGGAATAAAAGCATTCATCTTTAATGCTTAGAGAGTGTACCGGTAGTATAATAGATTCTAGAACTTGTTTTGTGATGCATTCCGAGATCGCTAGTGAGACTACACTTGTGTAGTTAGGAATAACTAAATGAAAAGAGGCATTAGGATAACTCTTGTTTGAAACCTGTATTATAATGACATCTTCCACATCGGTTGAGTAATTACCCCACACCCTTGCGATGTACTCATCTTTAGTAGACGATACCCTTAGTTAACCCCTCAGAGCCTATCCTTTTCGCGGTTCTCGTGATGTTTCGGTTTTCTGGAATATCAATGAAGAGCATTGTTTCCAATCCACCCCCAAATATACACCCAAATCCCCTTAGCCTACCTTGTATGCACTCATCTTTAGTGCATTATTGTTATCATTACTAAACCCTTAGTTCAAATATCTAGTTACTTGCATGGTTGCTAAGTCGAGTCATATCTTTGTACACATTTTGGGACGATTGGGAGTCATGGGTAAAAGTAATATTTTATGGAGTAACGGAAAGAACGATAAATTCAAATTCCCTTTGTCTACGTAATTAAATACTCCAAGTGTTTTGATCTTTTCAATTCGGGTCAATTAGTGTTAGAGAAATAAAAACTCAAGTGTAGGGATGCTCCTATAAATCTCTTATATTTTGATGTTATCGTAGAGGATGATAGAGTAAAAATGTATGAAAAAAAATAAAAAAAAAGAGAATGTTCAAAAAAAAAATGAAGAAAAAGAAAACATACGGGCTACCATCTTACATCTATCTTTATATTTATGTTTTTAAATTTATGTTTGTTTTGTTTCAAGTTATCTAGAGTTAGTGAGTCAGTCTTGGCTTAGAACGCTTACGCTTTTCATGTTTGTAACATAATATTTTGACTTGCCACCACTAAATATCCCCTATCCAACAAAACCCTTTGTTTCCTACCCTAAGCCTAACGTTACAACCCTTGTAAAGACCTATTAGATAGTTTTTCCTAGGCTTACGCCAAAGCGGTGGAGGTTTGATCTAGTCTCGAGCTTATGGTAATCTATGTACTATGCCGTAATGAGTGTTTATCTTCCATTTCCATTCATATTATATTTCATATAAACCGAGAGATGAGAGAATCCAAACACCACTTGTGAGGTCTTAGTATGTAATTTTCGTGCTTGTTATGACTATTGTGGTACTTTTAATTGTTGTAAACTATTTTAAACCAATGCTTCATGCCCTAACTTATAAATTGATTGGTCAAAGACATTCGACGAGGACAAGAAATACCAAGTGTAGGGATATTTGATAAGGATTTACAAATATGTAGAAAACACGAGTAGCTTCTATATATTATATATATATGTATCACATGTTTGCGGACCAAAATAAAGAATATCACAAGAACTTATTCTATACAATGGAATGTCAAACAAACAAAAAATGTTAAAATAGTTGAATATGAATATGAATATATGATAGTGACATGATGTCTATCAAAACTACATTGTAAACAAAACAAGACAACTCACGAGCTAATCACAATTGAATCTTAAAATATTAAGAATCAATTCTATTTAAATGAGTCTAGCCGAGCTTGAGCTACAAAAGTAAACTTTCGAGTCAAATACGAGGCTCGTGAGCCTTACCGAGATTATGTTAATTACACTTTTTATTACACGTTTTGTATACATACTTCCTAAACTATAAACAATATAAAAGTTAATACGTATATGAAGTGAGTCAGTCAATTTTAATATGATAACTTTTAATTGAGCTCGATCGAGTCGATTTTCAAGCTTAAGTTTTAGAAGACAAGTTGAGTTCGGTTCGAGACTTGAAGTTCGATTGAGTCCGGGTTAAGTTTTATGCCTGGCTTTAGATAGTCAAAATGAGCTCGAGCGAGACAGTACTTACTCGACTCAACTACGTACGATTACACTCTAACCAAAAACCAAATTTATTAAATCGAAAATAAAAAAGTTCAAGGACTAGATCTATCAACTTTATATATCAACAGGACTTGATCAAACTTAATCTTGATATTCCAAAATCATTGTCGTCGAATCAAAATTTAGCCTACAAATATACAAGAATCACAAACGGAATCACTCACCTTGCCTTTCCCCCAATCGCCACATTCACTAACCACCCAACCAAACTCACTCTTCTCAGCCGCCTCATTCAAAAGGTTCATTTTTATTCAAGATCCGTTTATTTTTGCATTCATAACATCATTTCAATTAATATGATTCATGGGTTTTGTTGTTATGATCACTATGATCAATGCCATATGTTAAAATTTAATATTGTTAACATTTGATAGTTTTTTATTATATTTCCTTATTGGGTTTTTTGCTATGATCATTCTTTTATGGGCTCTGTTTATTTTTACTTAATTTAACTCACATCATCATTTTAATCTAAAAAGATTAATGGGTTTTGTTTATACATAACATTTCTGTAATGGCTTTTGTTTGTTTTGCCTAATTTTTAATTCACAGCTCATTTAAGCTAAAAAGATTAGTGGGTTTTGGTCTGATTAAAAAAATTAGTGTCATCTATTGAAGTTTCAATCTTGTTAGCATTTAGTAATTTTTTATGACATATTCTTCCATGGGTTTTGTTGTTGTTATTACGATAATCAATGTTAGCTTATTTGACGGCTTATAGGCTTATCTGAATTTGAAAAAAATCATAAAGACCAAAAGTCTGTTTTTCTCGTCTATAAGCTTAGTAAATTGAGCTTATGAAAATAAGCCATAAGCTCAAGTTGATAAGCTCATAAGCTGGAAAAGTCAGCTTATAAGTTTTTGAATCCTGTAATAAAGTTCTAATCTTGTTAACAATCGATTAATTTTTAACGTTTTTTATTTAATTGTTTGTTTGTTTAGAGTTAGCAAATGGCAGGAAGTATTGATGTGATGTTACGTGACCTCAACCTCGACACTGTTGAATCTTTACCTGATGATTTTGATCCAACAACTGTGATCAATGATATTCTGCCACCTGTTGCTAATGATGCGAAATTGGTTAATGGGATTGAGAAACCGAGGGAGATTGTTTTGGGGAGGAATGTGCATACTAGTTGTCTTGAGGTAACTGAGCCTGATGCTGATGATGAGGTTACGGGTGAACGGGAAGCGTATATGGCAAGTGTTTTGGCTAGATATCGGAAGTCCTTGCTCGAAAGGACTAAGCATCATTTGGGTAATAATTTTTTCGCATCTTATTTGGTTGATTGTTATGTTTATGATCTTGTTATATATATAATCAACTTGCCCCATAGAGAAATTACAGCTGATTTGGTTGATTGTTATATATGATCATTATCTTTCCATAAAATTGTACTTTGGGTAAAGTAAATTTACCTTTTGCTATTCTATACACTAATTCAAAATATTTCTGTCATGTTTGAAGTTAAAATACCTTAACGATATATAACAGTGTTTTTTGGGTGATTTTATGTGTTAATTCCTGACATTTAGTAAACAAAAGTATCAAACGTGCAACACCGTTAAAAGTGATTATTACAACTTCAAGCACCACAATCGCATTTTTGTTGGTTATCTGATTTTGGTCATTTCACACAATCACTTTCAAAAGACACATCCAAACACACCCTTAAGCTTATTCCAGTTTACTACAACATTTCGGTGAGAAAGACCAAACATAAATAAACAGCTGTGTTACATATACGAGGTTCTATCGCTTTGGCTATATGTGCTAGCTAAAAAATGAACCAAGCTACGAAACTTAACAAATACTAATGTTTGATATCAATTGTTGTACATTCCTGAAGATCTGTTTTTCCAATAGGCTATCCCTATAATCTGGACTTCGATTATGGTGCGCTATCTCAGTTACAACATTTCTCCATAAACAACCTCGGGGACCCATTTATTGAGAGCAATTATGGTGTCCATTCCAGGCAATTTGAGGTTGGTGTATTGGATTGGTTCGCCCGTTTATGGGAGTTGGAAAAGAACGAATATTGGGGTTACATCACAAATTGTGGAACAGAAGGCAATCTTCATGGAATACTAGTCGGGTTTGTAGCTACACTATATTTTACGCGTAAATCGGGTTCTTTTACTGTTCATAGTATGCTTATAAGATATGTAATTATGCAGGAGAGGTTTTTCCTGATGGGATCTTATCGCATCATCTGAATCACATTATTCCATTTTTAAAGCAGCAAGAATGTACCGGATGGATTGTGAAAAGGTCAACACGTTAATCTCCGGAGAGATTGATTGTGAAGATTTTAAAGCTAAACTCTCGCTTCACAAGGATAAACCAGCAATTATCAACGTGAATATAGGTACTTATGTTATTTATTTGTCTGTTCATACTGATACATCCTCTGTGAGCTTGTTCATAATCAAAAATGTATTTGCAGGAACAACTGTGAAAGGAGCTGTTGATGATCTTGATTTGGTTATAAAAACTCTTGAAGAATCTGGATTTTCACATGACCGATTCTATATCCACTGTGATGGGGCTTTGTTTGGTCTAATGATGCCTTTTGTTAAACTTGTAAGTCCTTCATCCTTTTTATTGTATCATACTTTTCTGTTTCATGGGAACTAAAATGATATATTGTATGAGAAAAGATCATTTGAACTACTTACGGGTCAATATGTTCTTGTATCTATTTTAGTTTCCCACGAAACTATAACCCATAATTTTGCTAAAATTGTCAAAATACTAATTGTAGAAGTTAATACATTCCTTGGAAAATGCTATCATCTGTAGTTTGTTGTTGATTGTTATTAGGCTCTTTGGCAGTTAATAATGCTGGAGTATCATTAAGAATAACAAAACTTTGTATTTTTTTCCTATAATCAGGCAATCAAGGTTTCTTTCAAGAAACCCATTGGAAGCGTGAGTGTTTCAGGTCATAAGTTTGTCGGATGTCCAATGCCATGTGGTGTACAAATAACAAGATTGGAGCATATCAACGCTCTTTCAAGAAACGTTGAATATCTTGCTTCTAGAGATGCAACAATCATGGGAAGTCGCAATGGTCACGCCCCATTATTCCTTTGGTACACCTTAAATCGTAAAGGTTACCGAGGGTTTCAAAAAGAAGTCCAAAAATGCCTTAGAAATGCCCACTACCTAAAGGGTCGTTTAACAGAAGCCGGGATAGGGGCCATGCTTAATGAGCTTAGTAGTACAGTTGTTTTTGAGCGCCCACAAGATGAGGAGTTCACACGCAAATGGCAACTTGCGTGCCAAGGGAACATTGCACATGTTGTCGTTATGCCTAATATAAACATCGATAAATTGGATGATTTTGTGAATGAACTCATTGAAAGGCGCGCAGTTTGGTATGAAAACGGGAAGCTTAAGTCACCTTGTGTTGCATCCGAGATAGGTAACTCTAACTGTCTATGCGTGGTACACCACAAGTGACTAATAAACAGTTGACACGATGTTATTTGTTATGTTACGTGGAATTCGTGTTAGTTGTTGTAATGTATTTTCTTTACTTATGTTAGACGTTTGAGTCGATTATGAGGCTCCTAGGTGTTGGCATAATTATTACGTATTTAAGCGTAACAATCTTTGAAGTTTATTTTTCCATATCTCTGACACAAAAACTGGTTTATATTATACAACCTTAGGGTCAAGTTTCGGTCATCAATTTATTAGGTCGGCTTAGGCCATTGAGGCATTAAAACAAGGAGTTATCATTTGGTTGAATCGGTTTGATCCCAACCAATGAGGGTGAAACTAATGATCATAAATCGGGTCGTTTGGTTTTGTATTCTGATATCCACCCCAGTAAACGAAAACACAAATTATCAGCAATACTGCAATACTTAGTTCGCGTCGTCCAGTAGGAGTTTTACAAATTAGGCAATCTATATTGCAAAATCGTCTGTTGCAAAATGATTGCAATCCTTTGGCATGTTAAACTAGATTATATGAACTCTTCAGTTTATAGAATAGAATAGTTCCCAACAAAACCCAGAAATAATAATATAAATGATATACTAGATCTTGATGTAAACCTATCCAAAAATAAAAATAAAATCTAAATCATACATCCAGCATTATTGTTAAACAAGTATCCCTGGTTTGGTCCCAAGGAAGATAAGTTATTCTGACTAGGTGATGAATCATTCACACAAAAACAAATTGGATACTTTATTAATTTGGCTGTATTGTAAATTGCTAGATATAGTACACATATCGAATCACTATAACATTTATTATTTAATTATATATTATTTATGATATTACAACTGTGAAATATAATATAAAGAAGTTCATTGTACAGATTAGTAAAATATCTTTATACTGCAAACTTCAGAACGAGAATTTACAGATATTCTTACATGTTTAAAATAGCTAGGGTTTGTTTGAGTAAACTTAACTTAGAAACTCATCCACGTTTGAGTAACCTCTAAATGAAGAACTTAAGCTCATACTTTCTTCCGAAGTTTATGATGATATAAGCTCTTATCGAAACACTTCATTTGAGCTTTGTGTAACGGTAATTATTAATAAGTATACCCCATTTCGAATAAAAAGTTATTCATACATTATATGGAGTATAGTTATAGATGCATGTATTTAAACATTTGACGTTGAAACTATTATCTGGCAAAATTGAAATTTACGGCGCCTGGTCCAGGAGATAGTGTTTCAGAAGGTATGGCTTATAGATATGGGTTCGTAACTATATATTACACAATGTTTCTTAGTCCGATATTCATAGTGTGATTTATGAATACAAATCATGCATATGCATCATGGATACTAATTGTGTATAGTTTCTTTGGGCACCAACAGCCACTTGATAATGAGTCTCTCCTTCATAATATATGCGGCTATTCGGATATGTTAAAAGCTATTGCCTCCTTCTATGAGCTTTTCAAAATTAATGATCAGCATACTTATGAAAAAAAACAATCAACTTATTATACATTTGTAATGGGCCGTATATGTTATGAAACATGATGTGTAGGTGAAGATATAATTTATAAACTATCAATGGATACCCCGTGACTTGTAGTGGTTTATACCTTCTTGTTTACTGAATCTTGTTTTTTTAGTTTAGTGAATCTTTTTCAATCAACTATATAAATATGTGGCCATGCACATGAACATGTGATCTTTGAGCAAACTTGATACAGAATATGTTTGTTCACACAAATTCTAAGTTTATAATTTTATATATTTACATTAGAGTATTGAAAATATCTAACATGGGATCTTTATGGAAAATTGAAAAATCTGTGACTTGACTTTCATGATTGTGTGTATTAACTATTTTTTTTTATTGTGTGTCTTGAACTTTCAATTTCCGATCATTGTGTGATTTTGTGACCATTTTACCCTTCATTTTTAAAATTTTGAAGGATAAAATGGTCATTTTATATGGCAAAAAGTTACAAAATACATACAATGATCGAAAATTGAAAGTTCAAGACACACAATAAGAAAAATAATTAATACATACAATCACAAAAGTCACAAGCTCGATACATTTTTTCATTATTCGCCGATCTTTATTTTATTTCTTTTGCAAATCGACCCCTTTGTTTTAGTAAAGTTTGCTTTAGTGACTACATGCTTTCCATTTTACTTATTTGATCCCTTATATATAGGAGTGTAAATGAGCCGACCAACTCAACTCGAGATTGACTCGACAAAGGCTCGAAACGAGGCAAGCCTTAATGAGCTTGAGCCTCATCTTGAGCTTAACGTAAATCCCGTTTAATAAATGAGATCGAGCCCGAGCTTTAAATATCGAGCTCGAGTAGGCTCGCGAGCCTAAACGAGCTTGTACAATATAACATATATGTGAATCGTATAATTACATATTACATACCTTTGAGATAAATAAGTAATTGTGATGCATTATTTAATCAATTAAGATTAGTCTCTCCAACTACATTAAGTTAAAACTCTATGTAAGACATATAGTTTAGGGTTGAGCACAAATACCGATAAACCAAACCGAAAACTAAAAATTTGAAAAAACCGAACCAAAAAACCGCACCAGTTGACAAACCGATAGGATTGGTCTTGTTTTTTTATAACAAAAAAGAATGTTTGGGGTGATTTTTGGTTTCAAATGAAAAACCGAACCGAGAAAACCGATGTTTACGTAAGGTATGTATTGGGAGGTAAAGGTAGCTAACCGGTTTGGTTTCCCACGTTTGGTAAGGACCCCAAGGTGTGACCGGAGTCACGAGCTAGGGTAACACTCACGGTGTAGCTAGTGTGTGAATATGTGAATTCACTGTGTGAGTAAGGTCGGTTCATTCGTTGGAATGAACTTTCTATTTATAGGGATGGTCCTAGAGTTTCACGTCGCCCTGGAGGTCCATCGACAGTTAGAGGATGGTCCGCGTGGTAGACATCCAATGGAGGAAACAGGAATGACACGTAGCGTGTTATTCATGGTCTCGATGGGTGCATGGAATGATCCATGCACGATTGCAACCCTACCTATAAGAAAATGAGATAGTGACACATACTCGCTTGTTGCAATGGTCCTGGGGGAAGCTCCCCGTCCTATCGTTTCCTGAATGTATGTTTGCCAAGCTTGAGGTCGGCTCGGAGTTCATTTCAGTATTACATGATGAGTTATGGCGCTTATTGGGCCCGGTTAGAGCGTGTAGACCTTTAGTCGATCAATAAGGTCATATATGTTATCAAGTCCCCAGTCCATTAGAGTATTTACCGCTTTGGGGAAATGTGCTTATGATTTTCCCAGTGACAACCGAAAGTATAGATTACAACTTTGCGCTCATCTTTGCGTAAGTGACGTCCGTGCGTCAGGGCCATTAATTGTAGAACTTGATTGGGCAGTTAGTTTTTAGCCATCCATCTTCTCTCTATTTCTTGATCTTCGAGGTAATTATTTTGAATTTGTTTTTAATTACGTGCGGATTTTTAACTGCCTTGCCCATTTTCCTGTGGTGGGTTCTTTTTGTGTTACACGCGCCTTTGTTTGTGTATAACTTGTGCGGTTAGTGATGATTTATTTCTAGATCACGTTTTAAATTTATAATTACTCGTTTACCTATGATCTACTAATGCACTAACGGGCAGTGTACCCGATCGTGTGTATCTAGTAATTGGTAAAACCGAGGTCATCCCAAGAGCTATTGGCGGAGTCTAATCTAAGTTCTAATTTTCACGAAAATGATTTTTAATTAATTAATTAATTAATAAAACGTAAATGAAATGTGAAGATAATCAAAGGAGAAGAATGTGCTAACCTAGTTACTACTTTATCATGCAATGATGTAGTTCCTATGTGCAATGTATATGTCTCGCCTTATGTAGTGGTTCTAAGTCATTAGACCCAAATGGTCATCGTAACCTAAACTATAATTCCTAGATCCCAACCCCGATGGTCACGGGTGGCCAAGTATTTAGTTCTTAGTCATTAAGTACCAACTATCTATAAGACCTATTTAGTGTCGAGTTTCCCACTACTTGACACTTAAACCTTCGTTTGGTCCACGTAAGGTTTAACCGCGCTTCTTAAGTACCTATTCTAGTGTAGGCGGTGGTATGTTCAACCCCTACACACGATGTCATAATCCATGTAACCTACTAGGCTATTGTTCGAATGGTCATGCACTAACTAGCATATTAGGTACCCTAGCTTCAGTATTACCAAAAAGCGGGGATTCAACGATAGGCTAACAAGATATCCACAGAAAGCGATAAATAGACAAGGAAGATGAATCAAAGCATAGATAAATTTGTAGTAACGTAGAGGGGGGGGGGGGTGAATACTTTTTTATTTAAAATATAGAAATCTTTCGTATCAAATTCCCGATCAAGTGTGGCTAAATATAGATAATGGTTACGATAGTTATATGAACTATATATATATATATCGTAGATTATGACACAAACATAATTACAAATATGTTTACAAATCCAATACTCATATATCATCAATAGAATATAAACAACCAATCACACAAACATAAGCACAACACAAAATTAAAGGGATTGAGCTACTTTTGATCGAACTGGGGACGGTCCCAGATATGTATGAATGGTCCCATTTATATGTAGGACTAGCTTTCTATTTACAGAACCACCACCAGATGCGTTTTTGAGAGAGGATGAAATTTTCGAATATTTTTCATTTTTTAAGTTAGCTAGTTAAAATGAAGATTTAGCTATAAATACAATCATCACACAATCATAAGCACAACACAAACATAATAATGAGTAATGAAAGCGAATCTAAATGTAAAGAAAAATAAAAGAAAACGCAAACCGAACACGATGATTATAGTGGTTCGTCACGAAGCACCTCTTCGCCTCTACTCTACTCCCGAATACCCAACTCGGGAGTTACTTCACTAATCAACAAACTCCTTCTCGGGAGAAAGCCATACAACATAGCTTACACTTTTTCCGTATAAAGCTAAATACCGAGTCCTAGTTCGAGGTAGGACCAACCTAACGTCATTACACTTTTACCGCACAAAGCTAAATACCGGTCCTAGTTTGAGGTATGACCAACCTAATGTCGCTACACTTTTTCGGTATAAAGTCAATACCGAGTCTTTCTTCTGGTAAACCAAACCCGTAATGTTTTATGGACCAACATAACAAACCTTGTGTTTTATGACCTAAAACATAAACCAACTAACCTATAATCTATACAAGAATATTACAAGATGAGATCCAAGACATACAAGTTTCTAAAAAATTTCTAGGTGTGTGTATGTTTTTAATATAGAGATTGGCAAGGAAGAAATGGTAGAGAGGTTGATATATATATAGGGAAGTCATGGAATGGATAAAATGGTGAACCTCTTAATGGGTAATAGAGTGAATGGGTAAAAGGTTGATCTAACCAATGGATAATAGCATGCACCAAAATTCAAATTTCAAATTTTGAATTTGCCTTTTTCCCTCCTAATTCTAGAAGCATTGTTGGTCTTGATGGGCCTTGTTGGGTCGATCACTATTGGGCCTCAAATAGGTTTGTCCGTTTGCTTGACCCGATCCAATTAGCTAAGTCCAAATGTTGTAGGATTCTTGAGATGTTCAGATGTGTTGACGAATGTATGCTTGGCCCGATCCAATTATCTAAGTCCATATGTGTAAGAGTCTTGAGATGTTGAGATAATTGACTAATGCTTTGATGATTCGTAGTTATGAGTGACTTGTGCATTTTATGTTTCGTATTACAAGTTACATATTTGTCATTATTAAAACCGAAGAGACCATCTAGTTTAAATATCGTAATATTTACACTAACAATCTCCCCTTTTTTGATGATGACAAATATGTAAACCGTAACACTCAGTAAAATGTAATAGTTTTACACTCCCTTCCTTTTGTCGAAGGAAAAAGGTGTGTGTGCTCCGAGGTCTCTGTTTATAGGTTGAAGGCGATTTTCATGAGAAATGAGAAGAAGATTTGAGAAGAAGGTTGGTGCTCCGAGCATATAGGTTGAAGGTGATGTTGTTAGAAAATTCCTAGTTGATTGTGGATGATCCCTTAATGTATTTGGCGATCCCAAATCCTATCACTCAAAGAAGTGAGCTTGCATCATCCCAAAGAAGTCTTCTATCATCACGGTTTGAGCAACGCCATGACATTTACTCAAATACCTCTAAGCTCCCCAGCTCATTGCATCCCCATGATTCTTACATCCTTTGTATATTGATTCTAGCGCATCCATGATCAAATTAGTTAGAAGTGGTGCGTGTAGGATGTCTCGCAAATGCTCCCCTTTTTGTATGCTCCCTCTTGTTTGGGGTACCAAGTAAGTTAGAAGTAGACAAGTTGTACAAAGCAAAGTTAGTAGACAAGTGCACTTATGCATATAAAATTATGATGATAGATATATATAGCAAGACACTATCGGTGAACAAGACATGCATGACTTAGATATGAGTACTGTAAAGTGTGACACAAAAGAATTTGAAACTAGACATATAAAATCATTGATTCTATAATATGGTAGACAAAATCAAGACACATGCTTAAGGACTAGGGCTCGACTGACGCCCTTTGTTATGATTGTCCACCCAATTATACCAACACAAATAAATGAGAAAGTAATTTGTTTATTGATTGATACGCCATTATCTAACTTCTTCCAAGAAAGTAAGGAATCAAGAAAAATGTCTAATATCGAGTTATGAGAATGAAGACGACATGCTCTTGGATGAAAAATAAAATGACTCCATAAAGTTTGAAAAGTGGGGAAGGATGAACAAAAATGAAGAGGGAAGGTGTTGAGGAAAGATTGGCAAGGACGGTGTGGATTAACAAATCGTTTGCACTGAAAATGAGTGAAGATGAGAAGAAATGAGGAAGATGGGAGAATTCTTATTAGATTAGGCATATGTTGAAGAAGATGATAAGAAATGTGTATGAAGATGTGTGAGAGGAAACCATGAAAGAACCGTTTGTACTTACAATGATATACCTGGCATGTTCAAAGAAGTTGCATGCGATCCTAGTTTTGTTGGGTGTGTTATCAAGAAGAAGTACATATGAGAAAAGAAGAGAGGTAGTAGTGTGGACTATGAGTATGGTTTAGAAAGTAAGGAAGAAGAAGAAGAGGTTCCTCTAATTGATGAAGTTTTCATGGGTGCACTTGGTGGAATGATTGTTATGGGAAAAATGGGAATCTAAATGTTGTTCATCCAAACAGAGAAATTAGTATGTGAAATGGTGAGTCAAGGATGCAGAAAAAGAAAATAGTGAATCAGTCCGTGACACCTTTACTGGGGACGGTCCCTTAAATAAGTGACGATCCCAAATATATTTGAGATCGTCTATTCTTTTTGGGACTGCCACCAATGGGGGTGCAGAGTTTTTCCACTTTTCTCTGTTTTTCCTAGTTTATGTGAAATAATTAAAGGATAAATAATCAAAGGATTGATTATATGAGAATAATATTGCCATTAAGAACAAAGGAATTGGGCAATAATGAGTAAGGAATGATTTAGGGATTTGGTAAAGAATGTTTATAGGAATGTTGGGATTGTGTGGAAATGTATGAATAATCATTTGTTGGATAAGAAGATAATTTAAAATGATTAAAGAATGTTTAGAAAGAAGAGAGGTGTAAGATCATCCACAATGGGTTAAGTTTTGTAATGCTTTTATTATTTAAAATCTTTTGAAAGGGTTTTTCGATTGCATTAAAAGCTTTTTGAGAAGCTTTTATAAAATGATTTAGTAAACTTCAAGTCTTTTCTCCAACCTTTAGTCATTAAATGTATTATGCATTGCATGCATTAAATGCATCAAGTCATTAGGACTTGATGCATTGTAGATGCTCTAAGTAATAAGTGAAGAATGTAGAGAAGTGTGGGAGTTTGTGAAGTGAGGTTGAGAATTAAGAAAAATATAAGTAAAATGTGAATGAGGAAAGCAATTAGGTTTACAATGTAAAGACGGAAGGTTGATGTTAGCTTTTAACTTATGGATGAGCATTTTAACTTATGTAGTTAAAAGGCTTAAATATGATTTTTCGGATATGACCTTTAATTTTGCAATCTCAAGCTAAAATTACTTGAATATTTCGACATAATATTTAAGTTATCAAACCTATTTGGAGGAGTATTAGATTTGTATCTAACATATCCTAGGCAAAAGAATGGATTATTTTGAAAGAGAGAGAGATGATGAATTAGGAAATGTGTATATCAAGACTCTGGGAATTCAAGATCATTTTGTGACTATTATGACCTTTTAGGGCACTAGAGACAAAATAAAAATAAAAAAAAATCTAGTTTGAGGAGATATATGCCTTAAAGTGCAAGACTCATAGGTTTAAGCATGTAAGCACATTTAAGTATGCATCGACGCAATAATTAGAGAGATTAATGTGTAAAGACTATATGACATCTTAGAGGTTATCGTGATAGGCATACCTAGTCCGTTATATATCAAACCGACATAGTGTGGGTGCACATAAGTAATGTAAAGAGATGCATACGAGACATAATTACTTTAAATGAAAACATTAAGTAAAACATGTTAACATTTAGTATTTAAGAGCATGCATCATGGATATATATATCAAGAGATATAACGTTAGAAAATCTAATCAAAAGCAAAACTTTTCTAATGAACATGCATTCAATAATTATGCAAATAAATATTGAGCATTTAAAAAATCATGAAGAAATTTAATCATATTTCACAAAAAAAAAATTGTCATCTTGAAACTTCAAAATCACATATGTGAGATTAAGGTAATCTAGGTTTGCTAAAGAGAATCCTAATTACTACTTGTTCAAAATGCAATCCTATTATGGAAACAAAGTTCACCGATGTAAACTATCTTTATTCAAATGTAGGAATGCAAAATTTTCAAGTTAGAGAATGGATATAAGACTATCACCAGTGGTGCTCAATTAAGGCTAAACACGACCATTTTATAGGTTTACTACAAACCCAACTTCTCTCCTAGAAGCAATTCAACCGTTAGGTCATATTAAATTTCTAGTGCAATAGGTTCTCCAGTAGTTATTCTCATATCAGAAAAAGTCAAATTCTCATATTTTCCTATTGAAGTATGCAAAAGCTAATTCTGCTAGTACATGCCCTAATATAACTCAACTAATTATATTTTAATGATTAATGAATTTGGAATGTCTCACACAATATGCTAACAAAGGAAAGCATGGTATTTTGTTGGTTGATTTGTTAGATGTTATTTTAACACATTTTATTTTCTAGAGCCAAGAAATATGCTCATGTGAAAAAGTAGAGAATATGCTCTATAGAAAGTGTTTCAATAATACTCCCTAGTATATCTTGAGAAAAAAGTCTAATTAAGGTTACTTACCTTAATATATATTGTAAGGGTTTTACAATGTATCACTGAGACAAGACGTATTGTATCTTTCAACAAATATGCTTATTTAAGAGGATAAAATTTTCACTCTTATGAATTGCTTAGGAAAACAAGTATTTTAGTGTATAATATGATGAATGAATTTTACTTATTTATGCAATGACACACGCTATATTGAGTTACTTTCCAAATTTAATATCCTATATTTTTCAAACAAGATATAATGTATTCTCTTTAACATAACCAATCATGATACAATGAAATGAGATGCATAGGATTTAGATTATTTTAAATTTTACTTATCATGTGATGTTGAGTCATTCATGAGAAAAGTTTACATATGTTGTTTGTTTGCTCGTGTTTAGTTTTTCAAAAATGACACCTTTATCAATTGCATTGCAAAGTAAATTGCTTGAATATTTCGGATAAGACATCCAAGTTGTCAATCCTACTTCATTGTGTATTTTATGCTTCTTTTAAACATATTAGGAACACAACCATCAAACAAAAAGACTCAATATGGCATCATCAGCACAAGTGTGAGTTATGATCCAGTGCAAATTCTTTTCGTATTTGAGAAGGACGTCATTATTTTTATAACAATCAAATGTGACTGAGTATGTAAATTCAAGATAATATATTTTGTTATATTTTGATGTAATCTTGAAGCTAGACAAATAATGACTCCAATTTCATGTCCATACTCAAAAACTTGTCAATTAGATATTGATATCAATCATGATTTGAATAATGAATCGATACACATTTGAAATCCTTCTTGAGCCTCACGACCACATCCTTTTTAAAGAAAATAATTAAAGATTCATGGAATGTGTTGCATTAAGTCTAATACTAGTTGTAAGTGTGAGGTTAATAGAAATTACATGTTAGTTTAATACTTTATGATTGTTTTTTATTTTGTATGTGCGAAAAATATTTATTATTACGTATAATATGCATAGTTTTTGACATTTCATGAGTATAGACATACTTATCCTAACTATCTTTATGCGACACACTACTCTTGTAAAATATTATATGTTTAATGCAAGCATAAGCAGAGCTCAAAAATACATTTTATTTTACTTAAATACTAATATATTAATATGATATTTTATCTTGTTTAGACAACCCACGGTCAAGCAAGATAGGAAGTTTTAGTGATTTAGAGATCCGTTAAAAATTTATGAAAGTGTTAAGTATTTTGAGGTGGGGGATAGCTTGCCTACAATTTTTGTAGCCAATTAGCTACAATCCTTCATAAAAAATATACTAGCATTGAATCTGGGACCCGCAGAAAAGAATCAGGACCCACAAAAAGAATCAGAGACCCACATTATATAACACAAAATTGTAGCCAATTGGCTACAATAAATTGTAGCTAATATATTCCCAGATATATTTTAACACTTGATCCTTTGAAAAGATTATTGTGTAAAACAATGCTTACATGATTGATCAACTCATTTGCATTTTAAAGTAAGTTACTAAAACATTATAAGATATGCAAGGTGTCTGTTTCCATGGAGGGGTAGTGTGTGTATTTTCATCTTTATGATTATCAATAAACACTCTCTTTCACTTTTTCTCTCTACTCTATCTCTCTAACTATGGGTAATCTTTACTTTCATCATCCACGACCTCCCGAATCACAATATCAACCTTAAACATCAATCCTACAAGTGGTATCAAGAGACTGGTTCTTATTATGGTTGATTTTTGTTGTCAATCTTGTCAAAAACGCCTTTTATATCTGTTTTAACCATGATCTTAACTGTTTTTTCATATCTATTTGGTTTAACTGTTTTATACATATCAAATGGTCAAAAATTCATATTCTTTCATTTCATGTGTCATACAAACTAATATCTTGTGATAATCAGCCTCGTTAACAGTTTTATGTAACAATCATTTCTGTGATTGATTTGTAACAAACTCGTGAAGCTTTTTGTGGTCTAAACAATCAAAATAAAGTCAAAATGTGGTCGAATAACTGGTCAAAAAAGAAGTCGAAAAGTGGTTTTCAGATTTGGTAACAAAACCCTAGTTTTCGAATTTGGTTCAAAACCCTAGCTCTTAAATTTCTTGTAGAGAAATCCGAAAGGACTTTTCGGATTTGTCTTCATGCTAGTTTTGGAATTTTTCTGTAAAGAAATCCGAAAGGTTTAACTTTTCATATTTGACTTTTCGAATTTGATTTTTCAAATTTGACATGCAAATTCGAAAAGTGACCAATAAGAAGATGAAGAGAAGACTGTTGACTAAGACCAAAGACCATATACCAACTCTTTGTGTAACCTCAGTTTTAACCATCACTGGTCCAAAAATTTTAAACGAAAAAAAGAAAAAGAAAGAGATGAGAACAAATACTACTTAATCGCAAATGACAACAACTCCAATCGACAACATAAACAAATCCAACTAACCTAATCCCGACACCAACCTCATCTCACACTCTCAATGAACATCAACATCAAACTACAACTATCCTTAACCCATCTCATCTTTCACGACTCGAAATTAAAAAAGTAAATAAAAAATAATTAAATCAAGATCTTTGTTGTTTTTCTTTCGTGTGGACAATTATTCCATAGGTCTAATTTTTACTTTCTTGTAATACAATGCTATATCAAGACTTTTAGGAATCTAACACAAGAAAGAAATCATCAAAGACCATTTTTGAAGACTTGGCTTCAATTACTATCCGAAATCAAAGGAATAAGAATAATAACAAATTTTTTATTACTTTTTCCTGTTTCGATTTGAAGACACACAAAACAACAATAAGTGGCGAACCTACCTGAGACCCTCCTAAGGATCTTCACACCTTCAACGTGATTTCTTAATTCAAACATGAGTAACAAATGAAGAAGAAGGTCTGATTTTGTTTGTGTTTGATTCGGATTATGGATGTTATGATGGAGATGAGATCGTTTGATGCGATTAAGCATCTTGATTGATGATGATTGACATGTGTTTGTGATCGGTTTGGAAGAGAAATGGTTGTTGCATTTTCTTCATAAGAGAGAGAAGGGGGCAGATGTAAGTGAGTGTGAGATTAAGGTGAGATAAAATGATTATAATTAGGGTAAAATGTTTATATCATGTGCGTTGGACGGGCTTATATTTGGGTTTTGGATTAGCATTGGGCCGAATATACACAAGATTGGATGGGCTGGTACATTTGGGCTTCAACCAGGCCTCCTCCATATTTGTGTTGGATTTCATTGATCTTTTGGGTTGTTATGTGCTAATTTTTTATTATTCTAAAACTTTTTTTTTGGGTAAAGGGTTTATACACGGTGAAATAATTATTATAAAACTTTGGTTTATTATGTGGTTAAAATTTATCTTTGGGGTTCGTAATGCCAAAGTGATTAATTTTCGGGGTTATAACTTATTGAAAAGATCGAGAATAAACCATTATCAAAATTCATTAAACCGTTAAAAGGCTAGTTTTTGGGTATTCAACCTCAAGAAATGACTACGGAGTTTATTCACTATTATTTATTTGAGGTTGAAGTGGAATTTCATGGGTGAGAACTTAGTATATGAAGATATCGGGTTGGTTGGATGCATGATTCTTCGAGATCCTTGTTCGAGCTTTTATCTGTACAAATGACATAGACTTGATTTATCTAGTTATACCTGATGTAAGGAGTTACGTTTTTGTGCTCACAGTGTATAACTATCACTTTAAAGGAGTTACGTTGCAGTGCTCAAGTGTCACAAAAAGTTGTGGATAATTCAAGAGATGTTCATATAAAATTAAGGATGGTTGGATGGGTATATGATTCCCTACCTATACTGAAATTCTCAGTATTGGTTCTTAGTCAGACAATAGTGCAAGTTTAAGTCACAAGTTCAGGCTATTTTACTTCAGTATCAAGTTCGTCATATTGGGTTTGCTCCATCAGTAGTCACTACAAAGAGCTACAAGAATGATAATGGGGTTAGTAAAGAGTTAGCTGAGAGGAGTATAAAATAGTAGAGATGTTATCAGCAGTTGATTCTCACGGGATATTTATGGTAATTCAGACTTGTTCAATTAATTGGACATACATGGTTACACTGCTTCCAATTTCATCGTAAACATAGTAGGTATGCTTCCGATTCATCAAAAACATCATGGGGGAAGAGTAGTGGGTCTTTACTTTCTTTGATTTCTTCGCGAAAACCCTTTTTCCTCCATGAGTATTTGCAATTAGGGGGAAGAAATAAGACGGTCAGTGGCTCAAACGTCTTAATTTGGTGTTATCATGTCAACTTTCACTGGTTGTTTTGTGTGAAGTTACCTAGATATGATGTTTTTAACCGTATTTAGACCGCAATAATTAGGGGGAAGAAGTAGTGTACGTGTTACATGTTTGAGTTTATCGGGTCAATGAAGAGGGATTTAGACATATGTACCATTGATTTTTCTAGTATATTCGCACCGGTTATTATTATTTCGTCCTTCGTGGTTTGTTTGGTGTGAAGCGTCTACATACGTGAGAAGATCTTGTTGATTTCTTGCATGTTACCCTTGAACAATTTTCCGCATTGAGTATAATTGTGATTAAGTGTTTGTCATATTTACTTGGTATGGTTTACTGTTTCATCTACAAATTCCGCTGCGCGGTTAAACCTTCAAATAATTAGAAGACATGTTAACTACATCAAAGTTTCGAATCTGCTGAAGACGGTTGTCAGTTTGGGGAGAAGCTAACAGAAACTTTGCCAAAAAGAAGTGTACGGAGAAGCTGCTAAAGACATGCAATATGAATTGGGGGAATTTAATCCAGTTCATACATATTACATCATTTGCCTATAAGTGAATGAAAAGTTCTCAAGCCGAGGTACAAGATGAACACAAAGAGCATCGACTGCAGTCATCCTCGGCATCTGGAGAGCTTATGAAGACTTTACTTTACTTATATTTGTACTTTTAGGAAATTTTGCAAGTAATCCATTATGCCGTCCCATTGGGGGAAGATTGTTGGGATCGCTCCTCACACGTAAATGGAACGACATTTACGGGATTACATTAGTTATATTGTAAGCCACATACGCAGGTACTAGAATCGTCAATATTCTAAAGTGGTATGTATGTTAGGCTATATATACCCTTCCATACTTCCAAGGAGGGGTGAAGATTAGTGTGTGGATTTCCATCTTTATTATTATCAATAAACACTCTCTTTCACTTTCTCTCTCTACTCTCTCTCTCTAACTATGGGTAATCTTTACTTTCATCATCCATGACCTCCCGAATCACAATATCAACCTTAAACATCTATCCTACAGTTTCCAAAACAAATATTCAAGTAAAGTGATCTATGCCTATATGCAATGCAAAAACAATTTCGCAATCTCAATACAAGAAATGTAGCATAAGTTATATTTAGGCATAATCCGAAAAACTAGTGACAGACAAATAATGTGCATGGCACATGTGTTTAGATATATACATAGCTCAATTACATATTGCAATGATCACTTAACAATATCTAATAACAAAATTAAAACACACGGAAACACACATAATCATTTAGTATAACACACATAAAAATATTCGTTATCGTTTTGTGCACTAGATACAACAATGTATATGTAGCTTGATTTTATTTTCAAATAAAATAGTTTCCTCCCCATTTTTCAAAGATTCATTAAGTAGAAATCCCTGACTCAAAAGAAAAAGTAATATACAAGTTTTACGTTAAAACGAAATGTAAAGTTTTGACCTCTATGTAGTATTTTGCATTTCTTAATTAAGTTTAGAATTATGACTTGGAAATATTTTTAAATGAAAGTAGACTCAATTACCTTTAAAATGGCGGGTGACACGACTCCTACGAACTTACGATTGATTTTATATGAATTTTCGAAGTTGACACAGTTCTGGTGGAGGTCCTTTAAATGAGTGACTGTCCCAGATATATATGGGACCGTCCCCTGTATTTGGGACCGCCACCAGTACCAAAAAAACATGTTTTTGTGTATAAATTCATTTAGTGATTTATAGGACTTAAAGAACTTGTTGCCGCACATAAAACATGTGTTTTGGACGTCATTACTACTCTTAAGACTTAGAAAAGCAAATATTGACACTTCCAAACTCTTTTGAGAAGATTTACTTTCAAGCTAGTATACGAGGTGCATTTAACCAACAAAACTAGTATGAATTAATCGGCAAAACAACCTAGTACAAATAAAGCAACAAAACACCTTTCATATTTAATCACCCTTCATGAGAAATTTGATACATGCATCATACTCTATTTTAAAAACCATTTGTTTTGAAAACTAGAGCGACCTGGCTTGGATACCAATGTAAAAACGTAGGGGGGGGGGTGAATACGTTTTTATTTAAAATCTAGAAATCGTTCGTATCAAATTCCTGATCAAGTGTGGCTAAATATGGATAATGGTTACGACAGTTATAACAACTATATATATCGTAGATTATGTCACAAACATAATTACAAATATGTTTACTAATCCAAGACTCATATATCATCAATACAATATAAACAACCAATAACACAAACATAAGCATAACACAAAATTAAAGCGATTGAGCTAGTTTTGATCGAACTAGGGACGGTCCCGAATATGTATGGACGGTCCCATATATATGTGGGACCGTCTGTCTATTTACAGGACCGCCAACAGTGGCGTTTTTTAGACATGTGATGAAATTTTCTGATATTTTTCATTTTTTAAGTTGGCTAGTTAATATGAAGATATAACTATAATCACAACACGAACATAATAATGAGTAACAAAAGCGAACATAAACGTAAAGCAAAAAGTAAAAGAAAGCGGAAACCAGACATGATGATTTATTTTGGTTCGGTCATGAAGCACCTCTTCGCCCTACTCCACTCTCGAGTACCAAACTTGGGAGTTACTTCACTAATCAACAACTCCCTTCTCGGCGAAGAAAACCATAGAACATAGCTTACACTTTTTCCGTACAATGCTAAATACCGATTCCTAGTTCGAGGTAGGACCAACCTAACGTCGCTTACACTTTTTATGGTACAAAACTAAATACCGAGTCCTTCTTTGGATACAACCAAACCCATTATGTTTTATGTCCCAATACAAACCTCGTGTTTTTTGGCCTAAACACATAAACCAACTAACCTATAATCTATACAAGAATATTACAAGATGAGATCCAAGACATACAACTTCTCAACAAAGTTTCTAAGTGCATGTGTGTTTTTAATATAGAGATCGACAAGGAAGAAGTGGTGGAGAGGTTGGTATATATATATAGGGAATTCATGGAATGGATAAAAGGATGAACCTCCTAATAGGTAATAGAGTGAATGGGCAAAAGGGTGAGCTATCCAATGGATAATACCATGCATGGATAATAGCATGCACCAAAATTCAAAATTCAAATTTTGAATTTGCCTTTGTCCTTTCATATTCTAGAAGCTTCCAAAAGAATTGTTGGGTCTTAATGGGCCTTGTTGGGCCGGTCACTATTGGGACTCGAATGGGCTTGTCGGTTTGCTTGGTCCGATCCAATTAGCTAAGTCCATATGTTGTAGATGTCTTGAGATGTTGAGATGAGTTGGCGAATGTATACTTGGCCGGATCCAATTAGCTAAGTCCATATTTGTAAGAGTCTTGATATGTTGAGATGATTTGACGAATGCTTTGATGATTCATAGTTATGAGTGACTTCTGCATTTTACGTTTTGTAGTACAAGTTACATGTTTGTCATTATTATAACCGAATAGACCGTCTAGTTTAAATATCCTAATATTTGCACTAACAAATTTCATAACTAGGCTAACACATGAAGTGTTTAGCCTCTCATACTGAAAAGTACAGAAATAAAGTTATAATCAAAGAAATAGTAAACATCGGGTTCGATATAAATACTTGATGATACGCTAAAGCTATGAATGGAATGGTATGAATTTTCCTTGGAAAATCTTCTGGAGCTGCTAGAAATCATCGTTGATGAAGCCCTAATCGTCCTTCAACTGCTATCTGGAGTGAATGATCTGTAAATGCAGAATTAGGACTTGCTTTTATAAAATCGACTAACTTACGTCGTAACCATAAGTGAGGGGTTACGCCGTAAGTACTTTTATCAGTAGATGCCCTATAGTTGTGTAGATAGTTACGGCGTAACCTTGATGGAAGGGATACGCCACAAAACTCTTGTAAACATTTTTGGAGCATATCTACGCTGTAACCCATTAGGTGTGGTTACAATGCAACCTTCTTTATCACTAAATTCTTCTAAGTCCAATAGAGATTTACGGCGTAATCTAGTCGATGTGGTTACGCCGTATCCATGTGATGTGTTGGATTTGGACTTCGCGTGACATCTTCTATTACGGCATAAGTTGATCGACTCACTTATACCGTAACCTTCACTGATCGAGAAAGTACAAATATATCTTCAAATGTTTCTTTCCAAATCCGTGTTTCTTTGTTTCAATGCTCAATCATAACCTGAAACGAAATATAAAGCATTTAGAGTATATATTCAAATGAAACTATAGTAACTATAAGCATAATTAAGGGAAATTGATACTAAAATACCTGGACAATTTGATGTCATCAGTTAAACATGCCTTATGGGCCCAAGAAGATTTGGGTATATAAGGTTTTCATACATTTTGCTTGTTTCTTTCTTAAATCTTTTTCCCTGTGACTTTGTACTCGTCTCTTGAGTTTCTTTTCTTCTCTTTGTAAGTTTGCTTATTGACTTCTTTTTGCTTAATGTGTTGATGAATCTTGCTGATCTTTTTTTCAAAGTTAGCGCGTTTACGGAAGAGTAAGAAGAAGCTAACCAAGCGATAGGACTGTAACCCTTGTTTTTCCTTTGGGATTTTAATCTTTTGTCGATTTTCAGACATTTTTGTTTTCTTGAATTTTTCCTTTGGAATATGCCTCCAAAGGTTGTTTCCAAAGCTCGTACCCAATAGTAGAGGCTAGTGAGTCCTCACTTACTGTAGATAACCTCGATTCCTTTTTAGGTAGGAATTCATGGGTCATGGGCTTTTACCCTAGTGCCCTAGGAGTAAAGATCGTGACAATGTGCCTCGGCAGCCTGATACCATATCTTTAAAGCTTGAGTACTTTATCTATGGTAACCATAGGTTACCTTTACACAAATTTTTCTGGAAATTGTTTGATTTTTACGGTATTTGCTTACCGCAATTGCATCCCAGACCTAGTAGTATTCAACGGATAACGACTTTTATACTATCATGTTGTAGCAAAAACATCCCCGTGTCCCTTGAAGTTTTTCACACTTTTTTTGAAACAATGTGGTCACGTGTGTGGTTACTTCAAGTCAATATTACGCGCTAGCTTACAAGGTTTGGTGGAAATTGTTGAATATTATGAGTACACTTAACATATATTAGGGGTTTAAATGTACATTGTAATTTAGATTAGGACTAGACTATAACTAGGATTAGTTCAGCTTGCCTTGCAAGGCAAATAAGGCCTATGTGGCCGATTTCATGGTGAGGTCGGTTTGGAAGATTCCTTAGCCGACCATCACATGGTTTCCTACCCCCTCATCTATATAAATAGATGTGTGTGTGTGTGTGGGGGTGATAGCTACACATTCTTCTTTAAACCAATTTTAGATTGGTGTTTAGGTCCAAGAAAAAGAGTTTTCTAAATGTGTTAGTTACCGAGGTCACCACATTTGTTGAACCGGCACCAAGTGCAGATCCTTGGGCAGGATCGGTGCCACTATTTGAAGTAGCCTCTAGCTACATACTAGAGCATATATAACCATCTCCCTGCTATTCAGGACTTTCTCTACAAGATCATGTTTTACAGAGTCTAGGGACGAAACCACATCAAGCCTCTTAGATTCTTAGGAATGTTGAGAGATTCGAAGACGAGGATTCTTGGTACCAATCCACAAATAGGTCCCTTAGGTCGCGTCTTAAGATTACATTAATTCCTGAATGACACGGCAGCTATTCAAGATATTTTAGGTCTTGACAGAACGTCCATAATGGCTTCTTCACAAGAAGGATCATGAGGAACGGTCAAAAAACCTCCCGTGATCAACATCGCTACAGCCACGAGCAAAGTCACAATGTTGGTTCTACCATCAATTTGCAAACAGAACCACCTAGTAAATCTAGAATACAGACAGCAGCACCCACCCACATCGATCTTCACAGAAGCTATAACAAAAATAATGTCTACACCAAGACCTGTTGTTGAAGAAGAAGATCTTACACTATAACCATATCACACTTCACCCAAACACTCAATGTGCTATTGAAGAAGATCATCTTACACTAGTAACCATGTGACACTTCACCAGAACACTCAAAAGGGTTATGCCATAAATCGAGTCTTAATTCCAAGCACAAAGAAGAAACATAACCGGGAAAGAAACCGAATCAGAATCTTCTTCAGCATCTACACATAGGATTTTCTCCTTTGATGAACTTAAGTTAATGATGCTGGCTTACATGCTTGAGAGACCTCAATACCAAAACTATGAAAGAAACCTCTATGAGATCCTACAAGACTTTGTTGATTCAGATGTTGCACCCGCTACTAGGGGATATTAGATATGTCACAAAAAGTTGTTAACAACCTGATCAATTGCATAGATTCATCAAGTGATAGATTTACAAGGGAAATTGAAGGGTGATCATACAGAGTCCCCAGCTAGAATAGACTTGCATGTCTTCGTAAGCGCCAACAAAAACCAAAATCACACAATCATAACATCAACCACCATCAGATCAACCATCATCTTCACAATAGAGTTAACAACCTCAACCAAAAATGGAAGCGGAGAATACTATAGAGAAAGAAATGTTTAAAGACATATAAGGGGTTAAGAAAGTGGGGGAAATGAGTTCAATTACCTTTTTAATGTCAAGTGAAACCAAGAATTTGTCAGGTTTTGAGGGACCATAAATTATGGTATGCAACTCTACAACTGTGGCTATGGATATGGGATCTGGGTTAGAAAGTGTAGAGTACAGAGGTAGTGGTGAAGATGCAAGGAAAAAGACTATGCAATATTAGATCCCTCTTTTTGATAAACTCGAGGGAGTCTCAATTCTAATTGAACTTACTTTAGCTGAGGTTTCAGGAAGCATGTTAATGTCAGAAGATGAGACTAAGGGGTTGTTTCTTTTTTCATATGGGGAAGGAATAGTGGGGTCCACATCTATATTAGCATCTTAATGAGGAGAGTTTATTATTTTTTAGCTTGTGTATATAGAGGAAGTAAGGGAATATTAGTGAGTCCTACTTAAAAAGAAATATTATTAAATGTTATGTGGACCTACTCCCTTAGCTAAGGTAAAAAAAGAAACACAACCTAAGAGTGTAACACCCCTAAAATATCGCGGGGGAAGATAATGTCACTGGGGTGATACTTCATAGTACAAAGTTCAAGTTACATAAAATAACCTCTAAATAAGACTTTTTTAAAATTTACCATTCGCTTCATGTAAAACATCAGAGTTTATAAAGAGGTCCCAACATGTTTTGAGTACATAGTACAACATACACATTTAAAAGTTTTGTCGAATGATAATGATACAGTGTCTTCAAAACATTTTCCATGTGTCTTCACAATCCGACTTATACGTTAAGTACCTGAGATAAAGCATGCTAAAATCTCAATACAATGGTTGAGTGAATTAATAGGTTTATAGTAAAACGGTTGATCACAAAATTTCAAGTTTATAGATAATGGTTACGTTGTTATATACCCATAATTCAAAAGCACTTATTATTGCACTAATTTTATGACACCAACGCCTTATAACAATATTAATATAAATGATATAACAATTTTCCCTACAAGTATGTTGCCATATACCTCCGAACACAAATATAGTGTGTTTGGTTATCTACCTGATCAACACAAACAGGATTCGTCAATAGCGTATTCATAATATTCACGCTTACACTTAAACAGTTAATGGTTTATGATATATAGGTACTTTATTGGCAATAGTGGTACTTAGGCCCTAGAACTAATACATTCAAGAAAGCATATAATTTTAATAGCTTATGTCCATAGCAAATACAATCCATGTATTTATATAAAACGAGTATTTTATTTCGATAAATGAATAAAGTGTTTCAGTAAACATGTAAAGTGTTTAGACAAACAAGCATGTAATCTCAACCCAGAAGTATTTCAAAATGAGTAAAAGTGAGGGAATGGGGCTATGTACTCAACAAAATGATAAGCAATAGGTTGTAACGATATAACGTGTATCAAGAAGTCACGAGTTTTAGCGACGACCTAAAATATAATGATCGCGTCTTAAGCTTATATATATTTCGAGAACGTACCTAATAAGTTATATAAGTATGGGAAAATTAGTCAAATACCAGGCGCCCTGAGGCTTATCAGTTTCCAGACCACGCCTTTTTATAATTTGAAAATAGACCGGTTGCCCACCGATTTTCTTGGACCTAACCAGGGGCTGCCATGTGTCCGACAACTTATGACACAAGTACGTATTTTGAAGGTATATGTCATGTATTGTAAAGTATTGTTTTTGGGCAACTTGTATTGTTATTTGGGCATCTTTATGTTTTTTGGGCAACTTGTATTTATACACGAGGATAGTTTTGTCATTTTACATTTAAAAAAAAAATCAAACGCCCACACAAAACACAGATTCACACAGTCACACACCTTGTGGAAAACTAGAAGGGGGGGGTTGAATAATTTTACCAATTAAAACTTTGTTTTAAAATATTTAGATCGACTTATGTCAATCTATTTAGATGTGTATGTTGGACGTTGATAGATAGATATATAAAGAATGTAATGAAAGATAAAGAGTAAGAATGTCACACCCCCAATTCACCTGTTTTGCAGCGGAATGGAATTCCTGGGGATTGACTGTCATAGCATCACAATCACAGTTATATTGAACGACCTAAAGTGTCGTTTGGAAAATACATCGTTTGATTTAATAAAATAATCAGAGTTACAACATAGGTCCCAAAAGTTTACGGAAATATAAATATAATACAAGTCCAAACGATGGTTTTGATAGAAAGTGCCATAATGTACAATGATGTAAGTCGACGCGCGACTCAAAAGGTGGTTCCTAAACCATGTCATGATGATAATGCCTCGATTACGAAAATACATTGCTAAACGGTCAACAATAATGTTGGTGAGAAATCATAGGTTTATGTAAATGTTTTATACGACTACGCAAGTATAGATCGTGCATGACAATTATGTCACGTAAATGTTACTGGCATGACAATTAAGTCACGTAAAATGTTACAATTGCTTAAGCGCATGATACCAAGCTCGATGATGTACGCCCAGCAGAGTGTCTTGCCAAACAACTCTAATAATGTTCATGAATGAAATGCATCCGTATGACAATTGGGATTCACCAACCGGATGGAGGCGTCCACCTCGATAGATCTATCCACTCACACACGCTTCTAGGAAATTAACGGCTCATGCATTAAAGTGGGGACTTTAACTGGCAACTTTGTAACTCAAGCAATGTAAATGAATTTAACATACTTGGTATCGTAATAAAATGTTGTGCAATGTATTCTCCCGTAGGTTTGAAATAATGTAAAACTTGTAAAAGCGGGCTATGAAAACTCACTTGGTAAACGGTGTGATGACAAGAGTGAGTACACGAGGTATAGCGTGATACGTTAATCTGGACCTATTACGAATGATATGATATGTAATGAGTTGCAATGTAATGTTATGCATGCATTTCGTATGTTATTTATACCATTTGCGAGTTTTGAAAATATTACTTATCGTCGAAAAATACTCTTTGACGCCTTGACCATTCAAAATCACTTTACAAGTATTTACGTCAAAATGTCATCCTACAATGGTTTTATAATGATTTATGGTGAAATTTTCACTTTTCGTCAGTAAAACAATGTCGTCGAATTTTTATAAAAGTAACAAAATGGCTTTGGAAAACTAGTCGTAAAATGGTGTGCGTCGATCGTTAGGAAACGAACTCGACGGTTTTGGAAAGTTTGTATCGATATCTAGAAGTTTCAGTTCAGAGTTTTCGTCATAAAGGTCTCGAACATAAAGATAATAAGGGTTAAAGATGGTGATTTTGTCTAATTGTTGTGTAAAAAGTGAGTTTCGCCAAGTTTAAACATCCGTAATTAATTTATTACAACTCCGCTATACAAACGGCTTGTTGTTTTGAAAATATGCTCGGTGATCTAAATTTTACTAGAAGACATTTCGTTCCAAAAGTTTTGCATCATAGTTAAAACAGCCCTCAACACAGTCGTTATTCCACCGTAACACTTGTATCGTAAAAATAATATAGTTTTTCGAAAATAATAGTTACGGCAATTTTATGAAAACGCATATCTTTGTCGTTTCAAACCGTTTTCACGTATAATATGTCCTTAGCTTCGTATCAAAGTATACTAATATATTTTTGATAAGTCGAAATAATTTGTGAAGCTTAGGACTCGTTTTTGACTCGGACAAAATAAAAACATGTTGCTGAAATTTCTGAAAATAATATATTTCGTCGTCAAACTTTAAAAATTCATAACTTCTTCGTTATAACTCCGTTTTTATCCGTTCAAGCGGCCACGGATTCGTTTTAAAGTATATTTTCTAAATATCAAGGCCAAAAAGTCGTGCCTACTGTCGGATTTTCCAGAAAATCAAAACAAGGACAGAACATATTTTATACGTATCGAAAATAGTTTTTCTCGTACTAAACCTATTCTAATCCCTTCAAATCAACTCCAAAGCTAATCTAATCCTACCATACACCTTCTTAGGGTGTCATGGTTTCCTAAACATCATCAAGACCAAAGTATACCAAGGGATAATTATAGGATGACCATATATATATATATTGCTAAAAATCATGTAAAATGGTATAAACAACATATGTCTTGCATGTTTGCTCCAAAAATGAAAAGATAACTATGAAATGATAAGGAAACATGAAAAATGAAAGAAACATGCTTACTAGTTAATATGATGAGGTGCAAAGAACAAGGTTAAACCTAAACACTCTTGGTTTTTATTTCAAAACCTTATAAAGAGTATTATCTAGATTGTAAATAACTTGGACTTGCAAAATTTTGATGATCCCTTGTATACCTTAAGTAGAACCGGTTTTTGTGAGAAAGAACAAAGAGAAAGAAATTTTTGACTATCTTGAATAAGTGAGATGAAAGAGTGATTGAAAGGTTGGAGTAACAATCTATATAACCAAGAAAATTTTACCAACTAACTCAATTGTCAACCCATAGGGCCGGATTTTTGGGATCTTGTTTATCAAAATATCTTTTTTTTTTTTTTTTTTTTTTTTTTTATGTATATATATATTTACTTGTATAATTTGTAAGAAAGTGTAAGTAAATGTGTAGTTAAATGTAATTTGTAAGGTAAATGGTAGTTTTTAGGTAAAAATAATTTTTAGTAGATAAAAATAGAATGTAATGAGATAATAAAAATTGTAAAATACATTCCTTATGAATTTGAGTGATATAAAATTTTCATGTAGTTTTTAAGAAAACGTCAGATTAATATAACTTTAACAATTTATATACCAAATAAATTTAAAACACTAGGTAAACTAAAATATAGTTTTATAAACTAAATATAAGTATAAAAATATACCGGGATCATTTTTGAAATAACGGATTAAATATTCAAAATAATAACTCACGCGATAACGTTTATTTAATATAAATTTTACGCGGTCGATGTGAAATGAAATGTCGTGAATGAACTAACATGATGCAAATGATGCTAATGAAATGTAGACTAAACTTAGTCCATATGAAATGTACGTGATGTTATGATCAGGAATTCGCCGCTAAACCTTTCAGGTTACGCGAATTTGAAACACGTAAACTTAGTTTACGATAAATGTTGAAATTGTGAAGCATAAATTGTTTCGAGAGATGACCTGAAATTGCGAGTTGTCACATTCGCCCAACCAAAAAGGAATTCAGTCCCTGAATTCAGTTCGTGTTAGTCTATCGAATTTTTGAGTTTGTGATGAATATCGAGGAGAAAAGACATGGAGAAGTGTCGTTACGGTTATCGATGATTGAGAGCGTATAAAACATCATAGTAAGGGAAATATCGGATGAATCTCTCACAAGTAATACTTTGACTTTGAAATATGTGAAGATTTTGCTTGCACTAAGATTTATAATTAACTGCTCCCAACATAACATGATCCCTCCAGAATTAGACATAGTTAGCTAGGCTATGTATAATTAAGGAACGATGATGTGACGTTCGGTTTAGTTGTTATAACTCTCAATGCTTACAAGGATTTATACCGTGTCGTTAAAATGGTCGATAAAGTAAAAAGAAGTAAAATTCTCGAAAGTAATAACAAATCGGGAAGAAAATAAGTACGATAGATGAGAATATTTTACAACGAGTGGTTTAGCAAAAGTAGTACATCTTAAGTTATAAAGATTCGGATACGATGGAAAACATAAATTTAGTACAACATGGTACATAAAGAAAAACAAGACTGTTAGTTTCCGAACTTCTTGGGTCTTCGCGTCATTGATACCTTGACGAGCTTCTCCTCCTCTAACATGTATGCATTCCCATGAGCACCTTCAACTTGTTGACCTTGGTTTTGGGGACATTGGCTCCGATAGTGTCCTTGCTCCTCACATTGAAACATGTCATTATAGTTTTACCTCTACAATCCTCGGCGAGGTGTCCTAATTTTTGGCAATGGCGGCACTTGGCGGGGCAAAGACCGAGTGATGAAACTTACATCTAGTACATAGTGGGTGTGTTCCAAGATATCCTTTTCCCTTGCAGTCCTTAGCAAGGTGTCCCACTTTTGACAGATAAGCATATACCACATGGACCATCATGATGTAGCGTGCATTGATGACATCGTGGTAAGTTTCGATATAAGTTCTTTCCTTTGTTGGTGCGACAACATAAACCCCGCGACTTTGTCTTCTATTCATTGTTGGTGATGGTTAGTGCTACGGCTTTGGTTGTTGTTGTTATAACCTCCCTGGTCATTTTCCCATTTCCTTTTGTTGTTGTTGGTTTGATTGTTGTCGTTGGTGCGGTTATTATTGTTGTTGATGGTATGATTGTTGTTATTGTTGTGGTGGTTATTGTTGATAATGTTTTCCCTTTTCACAACTTGAGCCATGAGTATTTGAGTAATACGGGTAGATTCTTCAATTGTTTGTGGATCGAAAGAAGTTACATCTCCTTGGATATTTTGTGAAAGTCCTCCAATGAAATTTTCAATAGTTTCTCATTGTCCGAAACCATAGCCGGACAAAGAACATCAACTCTTGAAACCTTTTGATGTAAGCAAGTCTCATGATTTCGGCGATTCTGCGGCCTCGGTAATAGCGACTCATCGCTCGTTCTTTTCAATCCTTAATGCCTCGCTACACTATCCCTTACCAACTTTTGAATAGCCGCTTGAGTCATTTCGGTGTAGCTTTCTTGGTGCCATATCTTCTTCAAAACAAGAGGAAATGTGAGGCGTAGCAAAATCCGATGTTAATAATAAACGCTCCAAAGAAATGTGAAAAGAATGATAAGTTTGAGGTTATTTTTCAAAATAATCGACGGGTTCCAAAAAGATGGGTTATGAGGTGTCGTAAATGCTTCAAATGTATGGTGGTTTAGTGACTTAATGCGTATAGCGTGTAACTCGACGTGTTAGTGATGAAACAAAAGAGTGAGAGTGACTTCGCCCTATTTAAAGGTTCATCTCGGCATTCGACGTTATCGGTGATGAGTCAATTGATGTGAAAATTGTGATAGGGACTGACAAGGAATTCTCCACATTAGAGTATGAAGAAAGAATAATGGAATGGGCATTTAAAGGCATCCATGTGACAATCGATATGAAATGAAAGTAAATAACTCGAAAATGTACGTATAAACCGCATGTAAAGTGAACATGCACTTATGATGAAATGATGAGATGCTATGATAATGTAGTTATAGTATAGGGTCAATGATGCAACCTAGTTCTCTATAATCGAAGCTCGATGCCAATCTGTCACACCCCAATTCACTGTTTTGCGTGAATGGAATTCTGGGATTGACCGTCATAGCATCACAATCACGATTATATTGAGCGACCTAAAGTGTCGTTTGGAAAATACATCGTTTGATTTAATAAAATAATCGAGTTACAACATAGGTCCCAAAAGTTTACAAAGTTTACGGAAATATAAATATAATACAAGTCCAAACGATGGTTTTTATAGAAAGTGCCATAATGTACAATGATGTAAGTCGACGCGACTCAAAAGGTGGTTCCTAAACCATGTCATGATGATAATGCCTCGATTACGAAAATAGATTGCTAAAGCGGTCAACAATAATGTTGGTGAGAAATCATAGGTTTATGTAAATGTTTTATACGACTACGCAAGTATAGATCGAGCATGACAATTATGTCACGTAAAATGTTACGAGCATGACAATTAAGTCACGTAAAATGTTACAATTGCTTAAGCGCATGATACCAAGCTCGGTGATGTCGCCCAGTGAGTGTCTTGCCAAACAACTCTAATAATGTTCATGAATGAAATGCATCCGTATGACAATTGGGATTCACCAACTCGGATGGGCGTCACCCTCGATAGATCTATCCACTCACACGCTTCTAGGAAATTAACGGCTCATGCATTAAAGTGGGGACTTTTAGCGGCAACTTTGTAACTCAAGCAATGTAAATGAATTTAACATACTTGGTATCGTAATAAAATGTTGTGCAATGTATTCTCCCGTAGGTTTGAAATAATGTAAAAACTTGTAAGCAGGGCTATGAAAACTCACTTGGTAAACGGGTGTGATGACAAGAGTGAGTACAACGAGGTATAGCGTGATCGTTAATCTGGACCTATTACGAATGATATGATATGTAATGAGTTGCAATGTAATGTTATGCATGCATTTCGTATGTTATTTATACCATTTGCGAGTTTTGAAAATATTACTTATCGTCGAAAAATACTCTTTTGCGTCTTGACCATTCAAAATCACTTTACAAGTATTTACGTCAAAATGTCATCCTACAATGGTTTTATAATGATTTATGGTGAAATTTTCACTTTTAGTCAGAAACAATGTCGTCGAATTTTTATAAAAGTAACAAAAATGGCTTTGGAAAACTAGTCGTAAAATGGTGTGCGTCGATCGTTAGGAAACGAACTCGACGGTTTTGGAAAGTTTGTATCGATATCTAGAAGTTTCAGTTCAGGAGTTTTCGTCATAAAGGTCTCGAACATAAAGATAATAAGGGTTAAAGATGGTGATTTTGTCTAATTGTTGTGTAAAAAGTGAGTTTCGGCCAAGTTTAAACATCCGTAATTAATTTATTACAACTCCGCTATACAAACGGCTTGTTGTTTTGAAAAATATGCTCGGTGATCTAAATTTTACTAGAAGACATTTCGTTCCAAAAAGTTTTGCATCATAGTTAAAAACAGCCCTCAACATGGTCGTTACAGCTACCGTAACACTTGTATCGTAAAAATAATATAGTTTTTCAGAAAATAATAGTTACGGCAATTTTATGAAAACGTGCATATCTTTGTCGTTTCAAATCCGTTTTCTACGTATAATATGTCCTTAGCCTCGTATCAAAGTATACTAATATATTTTTGATAAGTCGAAATAATTTGTGAAGCTTAGGACTCGTTTTTGACTCGGACAAAATAAAAACATGTTCTTGAAATTTACGAAAATAATATATTTCGTCGTCAAACTTTAAAATTCATAACTTCTTCGTTATAACTCGTTTTTATCCGTTCAAGCGACCACGGATTCGTTTTAAAGTATATTTTCTAAATATCAAGGCCAAAAGTCGTGCCTACTGTCGGATTTTCCAGAAAATCAAAACAAGGACAGAACATATTTTATACGTATCGAAAATAGTTTTTCTCGTACTAAACCTATTCTAATCCCTTCAAATCAACTCCAAAGCTAATCTAATCCTACCATACACCTTCTTAGGGTGTCATGGTTTCCTAAACATCATCAAGACCAAAGTATACCAAGGGGATAATTATAGGATGACCATATATATATATATTGCTATAAATCATGTAAAAATGGTATAAACAACATATGTCTTGCATGTTTGCTCCAAAAATGAAAAGATAACTATGAAATGATAAGGAAACATGAAAAATGAAAGAAACATGCTTACTAGTTAATATGATGAGGTGCAAAGAACAAGGTTAAACCTAAACACTCTTGGTTTTTATTTCAAAACCTTATAAAGAGTATTATCTAGATTGTAAATAACTTGGACTTGCAAAATTTTGATGATCCTTGTATACCTTAAGTAGAACCGGTTTTGTGAGAAAGAACAAAGAGAAAGAAATTTTGACTATCTTGAATAAGTGAGATGAAAGAGTGATTGAAAGGTTGGAGTAACAATCTATATAACCAAGAAAATTTTACCAACTAACTCAATTGTCAACCCATAGGGCGGATTTTTGGATCTTGTTTATCAAAATATCTTTTTTTTTTTTTTTTTTTTTTTATTATGTATATATATATTTACTTGTATAATTTGTAAGAAAGTGTAAGTAAATGTGTAGTTAAATGTAATTTGTAAGGTAAATGGTAGTTTTTAGGTAAAAATAATTTTTAGTAGATAAAAATAGAATGTAATGAGATAATAAAAATTGTAAAAATACATTCCTTGCGGAATTTGAGTGATATAAAAATTTTCATGTAGTTTTTAAGAAAAACGTCGTATTAATATAACTTTAACAATTTATATACCAAATAAATTTAAAACACTAGGTAAACTAAAAATATAGTTTTTATAAACTAAATATAAGTATAAAAATATACCGGGATCATTTTTGAAATAACGGATTAAATATTCAAAATAATAACTCACGCGATAACGTTTATTTAATATAAATTTTACGCGGTCGATGTGAAATGAAATGTCGTGAATGAACTAACATGATGCAAATGATGCTAATGAAATGTAGACTAAACTTAGTCCATATGAAATGTACGTGATGTTATGATCGAGAATTAGCCGCTAAACCTTTCGTGTTCTGAATTTGAAACACGTAAACTTAGTTTACGATAAATGTTGAAATTGTGAAGCATAAATTGTTTCGAGAAATGACCTGAAATTGCGAGTTGTCACAAAGAAGCACAAAACCACAACACGAGTATTTATAGTGGTTCGGCTACAAGGACACCTTCCTAGCCCTACTCCACTCCCCGAGTCACCTACTCGAGAGTTCGTAATCACTACACTACACCAACTCCTTATGGCGGAGAAGCCTTCACAGCGTCGCCTACTCTTTATCCGGTACTAGGCTAACCACCGGGTTCTTTCCCCAAGGTGAACCACACCTAACACAACATCGCCTACCCTTTATCCGGTACTAGGCTAAGTACCGAGTTCCATTACAATGGAGGAACTACTACCCAACACTACACAACACCTAATCCCAAAGGAGACCCACTCCCTATTACAACACCATCAAGGATATCAACATCCTTGGAAACAAGCTATCACTATATTTATAACGATGCACCTCATCGATTATACGACCTTGGCATCCTTCACTAATGCCACTTGATTTGACTCCTAGACATCTTTCACTAATTCCCTTGACACGAACGCTTGGAACCTTTCACTAATGCCTTTGTCTTGACTCCTTTGGCATTCTTCACTAATGCTTTTGACACGGACGTTAAGAACCTTTCACTAATGATTTCGTCTTGACTCTTTCGGCATCCTTCACTAATGCCTTCGACACAACACTTCTATGGAGGAAGAAAGAACTATCAACAAGAGAACCTCAGTAGTCTTGATGATGACAAAGCATGGCAACTCATGGACTTGAGCTTGCTCGACTTCAAGAAGTGGTGATCTCGCCTTTAAGAGGAACCTAGAGAATCACACGAAAACAAAATACAAACTACATAGAAAGATCCCTTAGGATTAGAGGTTAGAGAGTTACAATACTTGGGAAAGTATGTGAGAGTGGCAAGCCAAAAGGAAGAAATGGCTCACTATTTATAGAGGAGAAACACTTCATCGTTCCACGGATCCCACGGATCCCACCTCGAGGATCCGTCTAGTGTAATGCTAGGGATCCGTGGGACGCTCCTCTTTGCCCATGGGTTTTTTGGTTGTGGGTCATGGGTTATGGGTTGATCCATGGGTATTTCTTTAGATACATTGTACCTAATGGGTGCAATGTATCTAGTCAAATGGGTATGGGTCAATACCATGGGTTATGAATATGTTCCATGGGTTGTAGTTTTTACCCATTATAATACATACTAGTTATGTATATATTTGCCCAATATGTAAACACTAGTTGTTGTACATATGTATTACTAAATCATAAAATCACTTATACTTGTTTTAGTGTTTTATGTGAAAACGTAAGTGTGTTAGAAAACTATTGGCTCAAACCATTTACGTATTTTATTTGTTTCGTTAAAATGATTTTACGTTTGTTATCGACAAAACATTAGAAGATCGTAAAATATAAATAAACATTTTTACGGCTTATTTGTATTAACAATCTCCCCCTTTTTGTTGATGACAAAACATAAAATTATTTTACGGAAAAACTAAAATTCGTAAAAGTTCGAATTGGAGTTTTTACTCTCTTCTCTCCCTTTTCGTCGAAACAAAAAGAGCGTCGAAAAGAAACTAACACATTTTTTTTAAGAAAAATATGTAAAAGAGGAAAAATGCAAAGAGAGCAAGTGACGGGAATAGTTCTCGTCTTAACTCCCCCTTGACGAGTCCATCCCTTTGTGAGGGCGTCAAGTAAATAAAAACTAGTAAGCTAATGCATTGCAACTTTGCAATGGGATGCCATGAAATGTAATCCAAATAAGGATTATATTGCAAATATTTTGGCAATGTATGGTTTGACACAAAGCTCCCCCTAGCTTAAGATGTCAAATTCTTCATGAGTATTTTGAAAATCTACAAGATAAAGGTTAGAAAACAAGTATACAGTCCATAATTTCCTGTAAATAAGATTCAAGTTAGTAGAAAATTGTTCTTCTGTAGCATGGATCCCACGGTTCCCTCCTTGTGGGATTCGTCTAGGCAATTTCAGGATCCGTCTGCGGTGACAGATTTTCAGCAATGGTGATTTACCAAACAATGCTAAATATGAAAGTGAGATATGTATACAAACAACTAACATATACTCAAAGCAATATGGAAAATAAGTTATCATTCAATAAACAAAGAGATAATCAAGAAATCTCTTAAACTAAGAGAATGATTTAGCCATACATATTCTACTTGATATTAATGGATGACCTAAACTTAAGAAACAACCACGTGCTTAAGGATGATCAAACATGAGATGGGATTCCTAAACGTTCTAAGTTGAGCATGAGACTAAGCTCATGGTTGTTTAGGTTTGTTGACCTCATCGAAACGTTCGAGGAGGTGATAAAACATGAAACGTTGCTCTTCACGTAGTTCATGTATCAACTTTTCAACATGTTGACAATGATAGCAATCCTTGTCATGGTTTTGAAAGGATGGTGGTAAAGGTTGAGTGTCTTGAAGCGGAGGTTCAAGTGAAGTGGGTTGATGATCATCAAATGAGGGAGGAATTTGTCGAGGCACATTAAGTGGTGGCTCAACAAGGGTTGATGGTGGAGGTAGGGAAGTGTCAACTTCCATGTGGTCGGGTAGTTGACTTTGATGTCTCCTCATAATCCAAAATGGACCATTAGAGGGAAATGAGAGATTGACATTGGTGCAAGTGTTGATTCAACACTTTGGTTTTGTTGAACAATCTTCTCTAGTGATGAGTGTGTAGGTAATGGTGGAGGATGAGATGGCCTAGGGGGTAAGTCTTTTAAGTTGTAAGAATGTGGAGATGATTGTGAGGTGGTAAGTGATATTGCTCTAGGCACTAATGATGTTGATTGGGTTGAAAAGGGTGTGTTTGGTTTAGTAGGAATTGTAGAGTTTGGTGATGATATTTTAGTGGGAACAATTCTCTTGGGGATTGGTTTGATTGGTTGTGTTGGTGTAGGGGAAATCCTAGCATTTTTGGACTTAACCGGATATGATTCGGTTGAGGAAACTTCATATATAACCCGAGCACGTTTCTTGGGTGGTTCTTGGGTGGATGAGTTAGCATTAAGAGCTTTCCTCATGATGAAATGACTAAAGAAGATGTTTCTAATTGCTAAGAATTATGTTGTGTTTGATGACTAAGGAATTCTAGCAAGATGACTTATAAAGGGAAGAACTTGGCAAGTGCATTTAAGACTTAAGCCACTAAGATTCTTAGGTATGTGATGATTAGCATGCACAAGAGTCAACTTTAGAATTTTACTGATCTAGGGACTCAATTAAGATGAGGTGGAGTGTTTAAGTTAGCAAGATGGGCTTGAAATGATTGGTTTAATTAGATTTGACATAATCTGTCACCCGGATCCCACGGTTCCCTCCTTTGAGGGATCCGTCTAGGCTAATCCTAGGGATTCGGCTCTCAGCAGCTATGAGAGGGTAAAAATGATGTTTCTAAGGTCTAAAGCCTATACCATCTTAAGTGTTTCAGTCCATCTGAGTGTCTTAAATGAAGAGGTACTTAAATACTTAAGGGTAATGATTGATGTAGCTAATGATTGCCTTTTATGGAAGGAAAATGAGACTTTGTGATCACCAATGGATGTTCAAGGATGACACTAAGAATTTTGATGGTGTTAAGTTATAATAAATGATCCTAGAGATCAGATGTAACCTTGAGATGAAGTTTGAAAAATCCTCAAAAATCAAAAGAATTGAAAAACTAGTTTTTGACCCGTTTTGAGATAAGGATGGCTAGAAACAATTTCCTAAAATTGATCAATATATCCACCTAAGTGTTTTGAGATGTGAAAAGCAATGTATGAGTATTGAATCGGAAATATGGTGAGTTTTGATGAGTTGATAAATCAAAAAGTACTTTGAACTAGATCCTAGGTAAGCTATGGGTGAGTGTGAAGCTATCAAATGTTTGAAGAAGACTTAGTTGGTTCTAAGGTCTTATGTTGGCTAGTGTGAAGTGATCTAGTGAGCTGTTTTGATGTAAGGAAATCTGTATAGCTCATCTGTAGTCATGGATCCCACGGTTCCCTTAAAGAAGGGATCCGTCTAGGCTAAAACAAGGGATCCGACATCTGCAGATCAGAACCCTTACAGCAGCAAATGCAGATTTTGCACCAAACAATATACACTAATAACCATTAAACTAGACAGCAAAGTAAACATGTTATCACATATGGCATATCATAGATAATAGTAGAAACAATAATATCCAAGAAAACACAAACAACCGTGCTAAAACATAGTCATTCACACATGGATCAAATGTCTCAAAATAAGCATAGTCCTATAGTCTCTTTCGTCAATCCTTTCTTTTCCTCTTTCCCGACTTCGTGACGTAGTGAGCTAGGTTTTGAATCATACCCCTTAATTGTTTGAATTTCGCGGTCTCGTTTGGAATAGTTGGAAGTTGTTGATAGTAATCAAAGGGTTCCAATTCGATGTTAGCTACGGGGTCGACATCTTCTTCTTCTTCATCTTCTTCTTCTTCTCCGTCTGAGGAGTCCGAGAGATCCTTAGGTTTTCTTCCATTGACCATGAACCGTTTAGGGGGTTGTTTGGTAAGAGGTACCATGACGTGATTGGAAAGGAAATGATCATCGTTGATAGGAGATGGTTGCAATGCACTAACATACTTACAAAGTCGTGTTAGGAGCATACCATATGGAAGTACCATGTTGGCAAATTTGAATACCCCGGCCATTCTCTTCACCATGTAATAGGTGAGATTGAATGGCTTTTGGTGAATAAGACAATAAATTATTTGCACAAGGAAAGCATTTAGAAGATCCTTGTTACCGACTAGGCTAATGACGTTTTCCCTAAGAATTTCTTCCTAATTTCTAAAAATGGGGTGCATTTCGAAAAGTTCCATTTGAAAGGGATCATGGTGAATGAGCTTTTTGTTTCGGTTGAGACGGGATTGGTCGGCTCTAATTTTGAAGATGGTGCCTCGAACGGTTTCGGGTTCATCAAGAGGAGTATGGTATATTGGTTTGGGATCAAGAGCAAAGGATTGAGAGGAAATTGCCCAATCTTGAGAGTACATACAAATTCCTTCACAAGGAATGCGAAGGATTTAATGAATGTGTTGAGGGTAGAGTGAAGCTTCGTTTATTGATGATGAAAGAGATTGAAATGCTATCATCGGTATTTCGAATGATTCTAATGCTTTTGTAGAATTCAAAGATGAAAACCGGACAAATTTGTTCATCAATGTCAAGAATACAATCAAAGTTGATTGCCGAGAAGACTTGACGAATGTCGGTATCTTCAAGGAAACATTCCTTGATTACACGACCTTCGTGGATAAGTCATTTTTCAAGTCTTTTGAAGACTTTTTGGTCGGTTTTTGACAATCCTTCTTTCCGATAGTAATGGGTGAGGTGATGGATGGTATCATGATGGTCTTGTTGAGTGGCTTTAGGCATGGTTGGTCCTAGAAACACAAATATTCCAATTAGGAAAAATTTGTTGAGATGGGTTTATGGTTTTGATTTGTATTAACAATGTTGTGAACACAATGTAATCTTAGTTGAGTGAAAGCCCTTTTTAAATATCAATTTTTAAAACCCTAATTAAATTAATTGATTAGAAATTGAGAAACCATAAACCCTAGAATGAGGATGATGAAAATTAGAACATGTTAGTGTAATTACTTACAATGATGTTCTAGAGACGAGTACTTGAGGATATGGAGTCCTATGAGGATGAAATCAGTTCTTGAGTCATTTTTATGCTTTGTGGGGAGAGGGAAAATGATCGGTAATGGTTTTAAAGCGTATAGTTGTTTTACGTCCCACGGTTCCACGGATCCTTGTATAAGGGATCCGGCTAGTACAACTAGAGGATCCGCTCATGTGAGATAGAAAAAGGTGTTTGGCAATATTTTGTTATAAGTTATGAAATAGGTTATGGAACAAAAATAGTTTTGGGGAAAAATATAATAAATAATGTTTGGTCAACGGGATTTAATTATCGAGAATCCATTTGTGACGACGGCGTTATTTTGACGAGATCAAAAGAACTACTATTCCAGATGATGAGTGGGTCGAGAAAGTGGCGAAAGGAGACTTTTTGAAAGACTAGCATTTATAAGAAGAATGGTATTAACATATTCATGTAGATATAATCTAGCTAATGAAGAGTAAACATACCTCTATGCTCTTGATTTTGGTTTGTGAAGACATGAGACCAAAAATACTTCATGAGCTCTTAAAGTAATCCTTTGTACTTAGAGTAAGTAGGTTGCGATTACTTTTAGACTCTTTCTTGAAAGTTGACTTCATTAATCTTTGAATAGAAATGAAGGTTTTGGAGAGATCCTAGCATGAAGATTTCTTGAAACGAATATGTTAGAATAATCTATCAATATCCAACATGAAAGAAAAAAAATGTTTTAAAATATTTCCTTCTTTGTAGTTTTCAAACATACACGGATCGTATCAAGTTTTTAAAGTACAACATACTCTAAGAAACTTGGTAACGAAGCTCTGATGCCAATTATGGAAAACTAGAAGGGGGGGGGGTTGAATAGTTTTACCAATTAAAACTTTGTTTTAAAATATTTAGATCGACTTATGTCAATCTATTTAGATGTGTATGTTGGACGTTGATAGATAGATATATAAAGAATTTAATGAAAGATAAAGAGTAAGAAGCACAAAACCACGACACGAGTATTTATAGTGGTTCGGCTACAAGGACACCTTCCTTGCCCTACTCCACTCCCCGAGTCACCTACTCGAGAGTTCGTAATCACTATACGACACCAACTCCTTATGGCGGAGAAGCATTCACAACGTCGCCTACTCTTTTTTCGGTACTAGTCTAACCACCAGGTTCTTTCACCAAGGTGAACCACACCTAACACAACGTCGCCTACCCTTTATCCGGTACTAGGCTAAGTATCGAGTTCCATTACAATGGAGGAACTACTACCCAACACTACACAACACCTAATCCCAAAGGAGACCCACTCCTTATTACAACACCATCAAGGATATCAACATCCTTGGAAACAAGCTATCACTATTTGTAAAACGATGCACCTCATCGATTATACGACCATGGCATCCTTCACTAATGCCACTTGATTTGACTCCTAGGCATCTTTCACTAATGCCCTTGAAACGAACGCTTGGCACCTTTCATTAATGCCTTCGTCTTGACTCCTTTGGCATTCTTCACTAATGCTTTTGACACGGACGTTAAGCACCTTTCACTAATGCTTTCGTCTTGACTCTTTCGGCATCCTTCACTAATGCCTTTGACACAACACTTCTATGGAGGAAGAAAGAACTATCAACAAGAGAACCTCAGTAGTCTTGATGATGATGAAGCATGGCAAATCATGGACTTGAGCTTGCTCGACTTCAAGAAGTGGTGATCTCGCCTTTAAGAGGAACCTAGAGAATCACACGAAAACAAAGACAAACTACATAGAAAGATCCCTTAGGATCGGTGGTTAGAGAGTTACAATACTTGGGGAAAGTATGTGTGAGTGGCAAGCCAAAAGGAAGAAATGGCTCACTATTTATAGAGGAGAAATACTTCTCGTTCCACGGATCCCACCACACCTCTTGTCCTCCACATAAACCATCACAACTAACACCACCACAACCACCCAACAACCCGACGCCACCACCATCCGGCCGCACCTCCACACACGCCACCACCATCCGGTGCACCACCACACAACCGAACCTTCTTCTGCGTTGGCTCTGTTCTTGTTACTGGTAATTCAAATCACCAAAGAAATCTTTTGTTATTATCTACTTAAGTGTCAAAAGGAATCCTCTCAAAATTGCTCGTATCCAAACACAATCTTTTATTATTATCTACTTAATGTGTTTTATCTTCGATTTAATCTGTAATTTTAGTTAAATTTGCATTTATGGTTGTTCCCTTGATGAAAGTCAAGAATAGGGTTATTACCCCTAAACCGAAAATCAGGTTTTGTAAATTTCTTAATTTGATGCAATTATGTTCTGCTAAAAAACATGTGAATCAAGCTCGGTATTGATTATTGTATCTAAAATATTATATCTTCTTTTATACTCTAGATTCAGGATCGATATTGATTATTGTATCTAAATTATTATTTCTTCTTTTATACTCTAGATATATTTAGGAGGAATTGTGTTCTAAATGTGTGACATTGATTTGCAAATGGAGCAACTATAGCTTGTTAGGACTTATTTTCTATGATATTTAAGGTATTGTTTGAATTGATTTTCTCTAGCATACAAGTACTTCTAACCTTTAAGCTTTTATATCTTATCTTAAGCTTTTCAAGTAGCCGTTGAAGTTTATATCTACTATTTTCAGTCTAAAAGGCCGTTTGGACGTACTTTTTATATGTCCGCAGCACTTGGATGTATGGGTTGATTTGATGTGGCTGTTTAGACCAGCCGATGCAGATTGGGCTTTAGCTTACCGTGAACGGATGCTTGAATACTTCTGGAACCACAAGGTTGAATACACAAATTGATAGCCGTCTTTCAAGGTACGATCCTTAATGTCCGTTTGACCCATAATTATTGTCAAATGTTCACTTGTGAAGTCTTTTTCTTTCAACTTTTACTATATGTATTTTTACTTGTGTTATATATTAGTCGATTATTATAAATTTTTTTAAATCAACGGCATTTCTTTTGTAAATACCCGTGCACATATACAAAAACGGCTATGGTTTGCAAACCACTTCTATATTGGTTATGTATACTTTATTAATATTTGCTATATAGCAGAATATAATATTTGGTTGCCCAAAAGTACATCACGGTACATGTCCTTTAATGTCTTTTGTTCCCAATCACTTTCTTCAATACAATTTGTTTAACAAAATCTTTCTTTCTTCTTTTGGTCTATTGACTTCATATCTTTATCCCAATCTTTCTCCTTTTGTTTAAAAATATGTCTGACAATATCCCACTGGATGTTCAACTAGATATCATCCGTAGGCTACCTCCTAAGTCTATACTCCAGCAACGTAGTGTTTGCAAGTTATGGAAGGCTAGTATAGATTGTGGAAGCTTCATCTTTAATTACGGTGTTCGTCGTAATGATGAGTGTTTATTTACGCTAACATTCGATATGGGTGACCAAGGTTTTATGTTAGCTTTAGATGAACAGCTAATCGCTACGCCACTTAATACAGATTTAATGCTTTCATCTATGATTACGATTGGCAATTCTAATGGTCTTTGGTGTTTTGTCTATGGTTCTAATCTAATGATCGTTATTTGGAACCCGGCAATCAAAAATCACTTGCGATTTGTCCCGCTTTACGCATCAAATCGAACGTCAAAAGATTTGTTTTGGTTTTGCCGTCCGTCCGGACACTCTTGACCCGACGATCGTGAAGGTCTCCTATCCTGTTTTCGAAAGTGGTTTCGGTATGTGTCTCTTTTTCTTTGAACTCGTTAAGGTGGACAATCCTTGAAAATTTCCACCCCCTCGTGAAACTATCAAATTGAAACGTAAAAGTCATGCGGTTGTAGGTCGTTTTATCTATTGGATTGGGAGTGAAAAGTTAACTAATGAGGACGGTGTTATTTACAAGATTTATATGTTGATTTCTTTTGATTTGGTAACCACCAATTTAAAGTTATAGACCTACCATGATTTTAAAAATGAACTCCCGCCCATTCAATGTTTTCGATCTTGGAACCTCTCTAGTGATTTCTGGGACGATCATTGGTGAAGATATTCCATTGTTTTGCGGATGGTTGTTGGACGTCAATGGTTCTTCCATAACATCATTTAGAAGCCTATTCGCCATCCCTACCCTATATTCGGTTCGTTTGCTTGGGTTTACAAAGGATCAAGCTCCAATAGTGGAAGCGTACAACGACAATCATTTGGGTCAGTCGGTATTTGTGTACAACAAAGAACTTGAATTATTTGTCTACATGGGAATGTTAGGAGATGCGGGATCTTTCTACATCGCCCCATACAAAGAATCTCTTCTTTTGTTAAATCAGCCAGACCATGTTGTTTATAGTATGTTTTATTTTTAACTTACCATTCTATTAATGTTTTATTTTAACTTACACCATTATATTCATGTTCAACAGTTTGTTCGTGAAGTTAGGGATCATGCTTAATGGGAATGAAGCTTTGTGGTTTTAGTACGATGTCGTATGGGAAGGAAGCATGGAGTGGTTAGCTTTTTCTGCGTGCTTGGTGAATTTTATAAATCAAGTGGTTATATATTATGTAACCATTAAACTTATAATTATGTAGTAATCGTAATATGTAGTAGGTTGTCATATGAAACGTTGTATGTCAACGTATTTACTATTTCCTATGTTACGTAATCCCATTATACATGTTTGTTTAATCTGGAGAACTAGCATTTGTTTCAATAAACAATGTGGCAACTAAGCTGTTGTATGTAGGGCAACTTCTTTTCCTATTGACTACTTTTATAAACCAATGAGTCCTTCTAGTTGTTACAATTAGTATTCTACAATCAACTAATAACTACCAACTAGTGACTATGCACACTTGAAAATAACAGATTTACCATTCAACACTAGTACAATTTAACTAGCGGTTGTAAGTTTAATACTAGCAACACTAAACCACTATGTGCCTATTCATGCCCGAATAGTAAGAGCAACACCTACACAAGGGCACCGAATGGTATCAATAGCACCTACACACGGGCAAAGACAAACACGGCCATACACAACAAGATTAACGATTGTGGCATCATTTCGTTGATGTCTTCTATCACAAGCGATGGTTAAAATAGCTAGCGATAGTAACCAAATTCTTGGCGGTTGTAAGTATACAACCAATTCGGTTTACTAGCGGTAGTAAAAATAACTATAGCGGTAGTAAAATAACTAGCGATTGTAAGTATACAACCAATTCGGTTTACTAGCGGTAGTAAAAATAAGTATAGCGGTAGTAAAATAACTAGCGATTGTAAGTATACAACCACTTCAGTTTTACTAGCGGCAGTAAAAATAACTATAGCGGTAGTAAAAATAACTAGCAGTTGTAAGTATACAACCAATTCATTTTATAATTTGAGATATTTAATTTAAGTAATCGTGCATAAAATCAGTGTAGCATTTTTTTTACTCTTTGAAATGTCGCATATATCTCAAAATAATCAACTCAAATGAATGTAACTCTACACATCTGATAATATGATGCCATTATGTGCTTGCGTCAAACTAAAGACGTCGACATTTTTAGAATAAGTGATGCTCACAGCACATTGATTGTGTAATAGGTCCGCCATATTACCATGGCTTACTAAAATATACCATTTCGTAATATTTTACAGACCAAATTTGAAAAGCTTGTATCTTGGGCGAGCGAGTCAATGAACCAACCCAACAACCACATTTAATGATCATAATAACACACCCTCGTTCTGACCATCAATTGCAAATCAACAACCTCATCCAAAGCCTCCGTCGAGAATTAAAAACCAACAAAATTTCCTTGAAAACCATGTCGTTTCGAGCTAATGTTATCACCAAGATGAGAGATTATATTAGCAACATGCCGATCTGATGATCGGTAACATTTTGAATCGGTTGCCAATAAAAGAAGCGGTGAGCACCTCTATTTTATCTACAAACCGGAGGTTTAAGTGGACCTTGCTCACCGAAGTCATAATTGATGAGGATTTCTTTTATTATTTAACATATAAGTTTGATGGGAGGCATGTTACTAGACTTTTAAATCAGCTTACGGGTCCCATAAAAAAGTTTGTCTTCTCTGTAGATCCCAAACCGTTGTCTGGAATGGAAGACTTGAATTATGAAGAGATTCGTGATTGGCTTATGTTTTTGGCACTGCAAGGAATTGAGGACCTGACAATTAGAAACTGGTATGGACAACCAGTTACATTGCCAACCCAACTTTACGCGCGTATTGAATTGAAACATCTTGAAATTCATTGTTGTGATTTTCCTAGTTTGGTGTTTTTCACTACTTTTCCAAATTTACTGAGCTTAGAATTGTGTTTAGTCAAATTTCTAACCGGTACAGTTTGGGATTTAATTGCTGGTTGTCCCTTACTTGAGTCTCTTAGATTGGATGTTGAGAGTACAAACGGGATGAAACTATGGAATCTTGCAAGTCTTAGGAATTTGAAGAAGTTACATTTGTCATTCGGTATTTCGAATGCTGTCACGACAATCATAGCATCCAATATCTTTCACCTGACAAGACTTCCATCTCTTGAGACCCTTACATTGGATTTTGACTATTGCACGGTAAGACCGTTTTGAGATTTACACTTCTAATTTTACAATGTTAAATATATGTGTAACTGTAACGACATTTAATCTTTGAAACTAACCCAAAAGTCGACATGTTGTAGTTGATGCGTGATGGTAATTCCAGGATGAATGTCCCTTTGCCGTTTGTATCCCTCGTTAATCTGAATCTAAAAGGAGTTGATTTTGGCGAGATCATTATCGTGTCACTCATCGTCCAAATGATTCGCGGATCTCCAAACTTGAAAATGCTGAAACCGAGTAAGTGTAATACTTTATTTCATACGTATCAAATAAACATCCGTAAACCGGCATGTTTTGTATCTCAATACTATTTGATTTTCCAGTACACACACGCTTAGTGTTTTACCTTTGGAACAACGTTCATTAGATTTAGACACAACCACATTCACCATGGGCGATTCGATGTGATTTTCAATCCTTTCCTAGATCACAGAATGAATTACACATAATAAAGTTTATACTTGCTTGTTCCACGTCGTTAAAGAAAATGTATATCGGGGCGGCGATTTGATGGACGATGGTTATGATAATATCAAGAAGAATTGGGAGTTCGCTAGGAAGTCGTTGAAACTCCCCGATCTTCCGTCACACCGTTGTAAAATTGTTCTAGTGGTTGTAGTTTTATGTATGGGTTGAATACCGTGTCAATTAAATTTGTGTACAAAAAGTTTGGTGTGTCTGTTTATCAAGGGTTATATAATATGTAACCATTAAACTTATAATTATGTAGTAATCGTAATATGTAGTAGGTTGTCGTCAGATGAAACGTTGTATGTCAACGTATTTAGTATTTCCTCTTGTTGCCATTATCCATTTTATTTCATCTCGCCAACTAGCGCTTGTTTCCAAATATCAATTTGGCAACTAAGCGTGTACGTAGGGCAACTTCTATCACTAGCGCTTGTTAGAATAACTAGCGGTTGTGCGTATAATACTAGCGATTGTAAGTATACAACCTATTCGGTTTACTAGCGATGAGTCGAATAACTAGCGATAGTAAAATTAACTAGCGTTTGTAAGTATACAACCAATTCATTTTATAATTACAGATATTTAATTTAAGTAATCAAGCATAAAAGCATTGTACCATTTTTGACGTTTAGAAATGTCGCATAAACCTCAAAATAATCAACTCACTCTACACATCTAATAACACAAGCGTTATGTGCTTACGTCAAAGTGAAGATGTTGATGTTTTTACAATAAGTTATGGTCTATAAAACACGTGGATATATTATTAATACGAATACTCGAATAGTATTAGCGATTACAACCTTGAAGTGTATCGACTCTAAATATGACGAAAAGTTATATCAAACTCTAGCCTAGGACCTCCTTTTATAGGCTAAGGAGTCCTTTACAATATACAAGATGTACTCTACAAGATAATTATACTTAGCATACTTATCTAATACAAAACATCCTACCCAAGAAATTCTAGAATGTTACATATTAAACCGACACAATCATACTAGCGTTGAAAAACTACATTAGCGATGGTACGCGACTTCACGGTGTTGGTATTTTGCCTTTCTCTTGTGAGGCGGAATCCTTCTTGTTTGCTATCATTTTCTTGAAGGATTTCCGTGGCTTGCTTCCTCGTGGCGGCGGCCGTATTTTCCATGGGATTCCACGAGAAGTTCGATAGGCCTTTCAAGGGTTTCCGTGTAAATCCGCCCTCTGCGGGTCTTGGAAGAGCTTTTAGTGGGGTAGCTTTTCCATCCGCGCATCTTTTATTTTAGAGCAATGGTAGAACCACATAAAGAATTCACAAAAACAAATCCACACGACGTGATAGGTTTGAATTGGAGTGAGGAGAGAGCGTCACAAAATACACCAATCATCCCTACACGTTAGCATGGGATTTTTTTGTGAATTCTTTATGTGGTTTGCTCTTTATTTTATCCGGCCCCGCAAGCTCGTCATTTTACCTTTAACCCGCCTATCCAACCCGATCCGCCAGATTGGTAGACGTACACTTGCTTCGGGGCGGTCGCAATCAACAGAGGACCGAGACCATAATTTTCAGCCGTGTTGTTTGCCTCTCTTTGCACATTCTATCACTCCTTCGACCCAATACCCATGATATACTTCATTCTTCCGCTCGGGAAGAGCGAGGTTAGAAGGCTGCTGCTGAACTTTGAACATCCCAAATGGCTAATGAGAGTCTAATCGGTTTAAACTCCCACCTTTGGTACGCCATATGGTGCAGGCGGCTTCCACAAACCTCAAAGGACACGGGTTTTGGTTGAAGGAATGTTGTGAATGGTCGCGGAGATGGGTCAATTTAGTCGTCTTAGAAACGACTAATTGTTATTAGTAGTCATTTAAGAACATGTTTCAGTTGTCGCAGCATCTGCTTTGCGCTTATGTTTTTGTTTTGGGGGGTAAAGGTTTAGGCTATGTATGGGCTTTTTGGAACCGACGGTGCGTGGGCAACGGGTTGTTGTTGACGGACGGATGTATTCTTTTTGTACTGTGTACCATCGTGTTCTTTTTCTTATTAACATCTTCAACTTCTCTTTGGTGTTTCTAAAATTTGTCTGTTGCCTGATGTACAGGTCGAACTATTTTTGTTGGTGGAGGAATGGTTGTTTTGTTTTTTTATGTGCTTTCCCTTTATTTACCTCGCGTATTTATAGCGAGGATTTTACTGTTCTTGCACGCGGTATCATTAATTTTCATTTACTGTTTTGTGGGTAGGCACGTGCCTAGGCTCCTACCCTGGGCATCTATTTTTCCTGCTGGATTTGTCATAAAATTTCTAGGGAAGGAACGTGAATATTTACTTGCAGATTTTCTCTCCTTTTTTGGTATTTGGATAAGCCTTATCCGTAATTACAAACAGTTTGAATTTATCGGTTTGTTATCCTTTTTTTGTACTGAAAGTTTGTTATGTCTGTATATATACTTTTTTTTGGTAAAATGTAGCTTCCACATCTGTTGTTGGTTTTGGAAATGTTGCTTATGCACGTTTGACAAACTAAAGTAAATCATTCATATCGGCGCTTTAAATTTTAATTTTAAAATTTGAACTGCAACTAGTCAACCTTTTAATACGCAAAAAACCATATTGTACTTTAGGGACTTTTTAATATAAATGATTTGGAAACAAACAAAGTTGATATTTGCGTCGACACTAGCGGTGGTTTCGTGACACTAGCGGTGGTTGGGTAAACTTTAGCGATGGTTGCGTATTCACATATGCACATAATTGAGAATTTGTTCAAACCACAGCCCTCCTTTGGTTTTTCCAAAACGCAACCATGTTGTGAGTTGCGCAGAAGAGTTGGGCACCATTGATGTTTATTTCAAATTGATTGCAATGATTGTTAGGTGTTGCGAATTATGATGTGTGGGTCTAAACTATGTTTTGCCCTAGCGTTGTAACTCTTTATTTTTTTTATCCCCAATTGAATCAAAATTAATTTGTACTTTCAAAACAACTGTTTTAACTCTTGTAGCGATTGTTAGTATTTTTGGGCGTATTTATCCCCAATTGTGCTATTCTAATCAAGAACGCAACCGTTATCGTCATCTACTATCTAGACACGAAAATTCGACAATCAAGTTTATGTTATTGGGCAATTTCGTTTGAACCTCGTGCCACCGTCAATTTGCAATCTGGGCAACTAAATGCCATAATTGGGCAATACTTGTTGTACGATCGGGCAACCATAATTCTTAACCATATGATCATAAATGATAGACTTAACAACATAAACCTAACAAAGACTAAGTTTGCCATAGAAGCACTATCGCATGGTTGGCAAGATAAACTCATAATTATTTTTAAAGGCAACAAACATTCATAATGTGCAACCATGCATCAAAGGCATGTGTTGTGTTGTGTTGCGATATGATTGGTTGTAACCTTATTGTTATTGGCTAAAAGAAATGTGTGAGTGATTTTGTTGCAACAATCTTTCATTTCCTTGTGCACTACCCCTTTTTCTATGATCTCGAACCTCTTTCGTTCGTGATAGAAACACGCTTTGTTAGCTTCCTTCTTTTGAAAGGTGTTGCACTACCGCACCGCATGCCGCGTCCTCTTCCCGCCATACCATGTTTTTGAAATAAAATTGTGACAAAGCACGTAGCTTGTGCACAATGTAGACGTCCATGGATCCATTCTCATCCGCAAGGTCATACATTCGTCGAACGTCATTGTCTGCGTGTGCAACAATGTTAAACCATCTTCGAGTGCCTTATTTGGTGCAACATAAAATAAAGCCCATTTTCCCTCCAATATCATTCAAAACATGATCAAGCACCACGGTAAATGCACCCTGTGGAGCTAAAACACGGACATCGACAAGGCGACCGCCTACATAGCGGAGTGGTGAAATTCAAATTTCCGTTGTGGTGAACTTTAAATATGACTTCTTTGGTTTCGCCATGTCCTATAAAACATAAACCCTAATAACAATTAGAATCAACCACTAGACTTTAAGGGTATAGTGACCATACCTATAAAACATAAACCCTAATAACAATTTCAATAACTTTTAATTAAATAAATATTTAATAATAGAATATAAAATATAAAGTCACACGTTATTTATATTCATGTACTCTATAAATATATGAACGAATAAGGTAACAAAGTACATACGGGAGTACAACAAACTGGATTTGTTTCTAAAAAGAAGAAAAGGACAACGATTTTTTATTTGGATTCTTCGATGAAAGTCACCTAGGGTAAGCATCCATAATGGCAACTTGATGAAAGACTTTTACTATTCTAATAAGCTATTCAAATGACTTGTTCCATTGTGGCAATAACTTTGAAGAAGACTTTTTACAAAAACACTTGTAAAACTTCAAGCGTTTGAAGCTATTGTCAAAAAGCTTTTGTATTTATTAAACTTTCATTTTACACCCAACATTAAATATGCAAAGTTATTGCAAAAGCTTTTGCGTGGAGTAGTTGGTTTTGCAAAAGCTTTTACCTCAACCATTTAATTGTATTCAATGCATCAAGTCTTTTATGACTTGATGCATTGCTCATGCTCGAGGAATGTGTGGATGTTGATTGTTGAAGATTATTAAATTGATTTAAAAATACAAAAACCATTTCCCAAAAAGCAACTGACATCCTTACCTTTAAACATGTGAAAACAAAATAGCCAAATGCTAGAGTTCACAAAAAAAGTAAAATGCAGAGGCCACTGATACTCTAACTCTTAGTGACCACAAAAAACCCATTTGCAAACACCAATTCTTACAGTTACTTTGGATTATTCACACTATACACCAATTCAAATTGTCAATAAATAATACATGTGTCTACACAAAAACTAAAAACACCATTTCATTTGTGAAATTTACCTTTCACTTCTACTGTGATATTTTAGTCAATTAACATTTAGATCAATTAGATTATCAATCATCACAATCATTTACGAAATGCCGTGTTCTTTGTGTCAAGATGGTACATGCACTCCGAATTGTACTAATTTGCACGATTCTTTATTTAAAGACATGATAGACCGTTTCAAGAGAATGGTAATTGCTTGTGAGCGGGAAAGACTTTCCCAATAGAAGGAAATTTTAGAGAGAAACAAGAGCGATTGATAAGAGGAAGAGAATGATTGAACAACTTCCGAGTATGAATGTGAGTATGAAGATATGAAAGCGTTTCAAGAGGATCGAAGATGATAATGCTAATTTGGAAGCAACGTGTGAAGAGGCGATAGCTGATTTTAAGATTTACAAAGATTATAATGTGATGTTGAGCGAAGTATGAAGAGATGAAAACCGCTTTAAGAATTTGAAAGATCATAATGTTGTTGTCAAAGCTAAGTATCAAGAGATGGTTGAATGTGCCAAAAGCTTATCAACATACTCAAAGAAGTTGCGGTGATCTTGATGATTTTAGGATTATGAATGTGTTTTGTATATGTTTAAGAATGTGCTATTTTGGACTTATTTGGTATGTAAGGTAATAAGTATTTATCTAATTAACAAGGTACTAGATTACTGCATCAAATTTTATGTTATGATTTTATGATATCATTTGTGAAAACATAAATAATCAAAATAATAGCTAATCTCGATATTCTTCACATGCGAATATACTCTAACTAAACTTAATTACAATAATAAACTCAAAATTCCATTAGTTCTTGATATTATTCACTAGGAAACATAAATTTTCCAAACCTCAAATAATCAAAGATAAACTATGATTTATGCAATCTAAAAACATCGATAGTCAACATAATAAACAAACAAGAAAAGCAGATATCTAAATAAATCAATAAACATCTTCACATGTGCAAAAATAGATATGTAATAAAAAACATATAATGAGATAGTCAAAAGTAACAAACAAACACTATCTAATAAATCAATTAACATCTTCACATGTGAAAAAATAAATATGAAATTCAATTAACATATTCACATGAGATAGTCAACGCCGGATAAAAGTTGTTAAAAGCGAATCATATTCAATCAAAAAATAAATTACGAGTCAATACCACAGTCAATGGCGGAGATAAACAACGCGGATTCAATTTGAAAATAGATGACGGAGACGACGGAGATGACGGAGATTATTACTATCCGAGCTGGTTTCTATTAGAGTTTGTGTGTGTTTTTAAGTGTGGCTCACATGGAAGGTAAAGAACCGAATAGATGATTCTTTAAAGGCTGCAGTTGAAGAAAAGGAGAATGAAGGGTGCGCAGCAACCACGCCAGTATTGCGCATCCATCGCTAGTATTGCGGTAACCATCGCTGCTATTATTCTACCCACTGCCGGTTCGAGACGTTTCCACCGCAGAGGCAACCACTGCTACAATTATAACCACAACAATAACACCAACACCAAAACCAAAAGAGGCTGACAATGAGATTGCCATACAATTGGTCAACCAAAAGCAATCTCACCCTATCCCTGCACCTAGACCTATTGCTAAGAGTCTAAACATTGGTGAACCTATGCAGAAAGATGTAGTTACTGAAACTGATATTGGAAAGGGTAAAGGGATTGCAGATCCAACTTTGGTGTTTGAAAGTACAGAGGAGCAGATAGCTTTTGATGAAAAAATTGCTAAAAGATTACATATGAAAGTAAATGCTAAAGAAATTGCTAAAGAAAAGGAAAGGGCAAAGCAGGAAGAAGCCTCTAAACAAGTCAGAAGAGCGGTAAATGAATGGTATTTTACCCTACATAATTACGAAAAGTAGTTCAGTTTACTCATAATGATTAACTTAGCTTCATAGTCCTAAAAAGGGTCAACAAAAACCAAAAATAATTCAGGCCATAGAAGGAATCTATACCAACGTCGTAAACAATTGCATAGATGATGCATATAAACCACTCCTTATTAGTCTACAAACTGCCACTAAATTTTTTAATGAACCAAGTAATGTTACATACTTAACTAACGACATCTAAGGTATCATACCCTACATAATTACGAATCAGATACACATAAAAAAGAGCAATGGATTATAAAATGGAATTAACACCTATCTAACATAGGTATTAATCGAATAACAACAACGATTTATTATAACATAGAACCAATTGGAAATAATCATATGTAATAAACAACGAGAAGAATATTTACGTACCATATTTGGGAACATTTTTTTAAAACTTGATCAATCGAATGTGGTTTGCAATCAACACTGTAGCTTTATAGATGGTGACATAACTGACGTTACAAGGAAGAGAGGGGGCTGACGAAGAAGACGGTTTGATTTGTGAAAATAGTAAGTAAGAATGCTTTTGTGCGAGAAGCAAAAATAGAGAAAAACGGTAACAATGGATGTTTTTTTGGTCAGTGACTATTGGATTTTGAATATAAATCCACTGTACTTTTACTATTCAAATGTGTACTTTTTTGTCTAACGTAAAATGACGATAAAACCCTTTTAAAAATATACGGTTGCCCAACGCTTTTAGTTGCCCAAAAACAATACCTTACACATACGGGACACTTGTCACAATGTCGATGAGTTGCCCAATGACAATGGTTGCCCTCGGTCCATTTTCAAATAAAAATAAAAGTGGTCCGGAAAGTGACTAGCCTCGTATGCTGTCTATTTGCATCATTTTCCTATATATTGTTTTGGACAAATTTCACCGCAGTCCCACGTAAATGTCGATAAGTTGCGTTCTACAAGCCGTTGGAAGAGCGGATTTCGGCTAAGTCTAATTTTATTTCTTAGCTACATTTCATAAATACGGACCGAGTTCAAGAAATGACCAGAACTATGAGATTTTTCTATTTGAAATATGGTGTGCAGTTTTCGACATGTTTTACTATTTCGGCTCTAATTACTCATCGGGATGATTTATGAGATGGGCCTTGCGAAAAAAAGACCACAAGACATAGCTATAAAATCATATATTATTACCTAAAGCTCAAAATCCATTGAGTTTTGTAGCCAGTTCGTTCTATGGGGTTGTATGTAATTTAAACTTTTATGACATGTACTTAGGGTTTGTTTAGCTTGTTTTCATAGTTTAGATCATGTATACAACCTCAAGCACATACAAAAATACTACATACATCATAAAAAGACATAAAAATACTTAACTTATTACAACTATATTGAATAATAAGATGAAATTAACATGAATCTTACAAGGATTAGGATGGATATAACAAGAACAATAAATAACAATCAACACTTAATCTAGTCTTCAAAAATCACCAACCATAACCATGCTTTGAAATCAATAACCCTTTCTTATAATCATTTGATCTACCCTAATCTAACATAAAAACCATTGTTAAACTTTTCAAGAAAAAATCCTTGAAAGATGATGAGATTTTGTGGTGATTTTATGGTTAATTTTGGTTGAAATGAACTAAGAATCATACAAGGAACTAAAGGTTTAACTTATGATGGATTATTGGAGCAAGAACAAGATCATATGGTGAATTTTGTTAGTGTTTGGTCGTTCATATGAAGAGAAAAAGAGATGATATATTCTTTTTCTTTTTTGACTAATTATATGATAAATGAAAGAAGTAGAAAAAATGATTTTGAAGTGTGTAGTCGTCATATACATGTTATGTAGTAAACATGACTAGGCTAAGTAATAACTAGATAGATGTTACTTAGTTTATTTGTTAGGATTTAGTAAATCCGGTTATTAAAGAGTCGGTCACCTCAAGTATATGTAATCATTAAAAAGCTCGTAGTCGTAGATTATTATAAGTTAAGTAGTATTTAGTTTAAGTAACACCGTGGAGGACGGACGGGTCTTTACCCACTGTATGCCTGATCCACAGCCCGATAGGTGGCGATTTATGTAAAGACTATAAATACTCTCTACCTTCCAAGGTAGAGAGTTGGAGCTCATAATAAGACTTTTCTTTCTCTCACTAAAGTTCCCTAAACCTCTAACTTTCTCTCTCTAGAACTCTTTGTACGCCTACTTTGTGTTTGGTTTGATGTGTATGTGAAATCCAATATGTTACAAATGGTATCAAGAGCCATGGTTTGATCATCTCTTACATATCTTTGGATTTCTAGTGACTTTTAGGTGGTTTTAGAGTTTGAAAAAGTTTAGTGGTTTTTGCATCATTTGGATCATTTCTAGTGTTAAAGTTTGAAACTTGAGTGTAGTTTTGTGTTTAGAATCATTGTATGTGCTTGGGTTTTGATTTGTTAAGCTTGAATCATCGTGGTTGGGTTGTTTTGGATTGAAAAGTGATGTTTATGTGTTTTTCTTGCTAGCGACTTAAGCCACGGACAAGTTTTCTTGGTAGCGACTTGCTTTGTAATTTGATAGCGAGTTGTAGTTGAAGGCCTTAGCGAGTTGAGCTAGCGACTTGTCTATTGAGACAAGCCGACAAACAATACACTTAGTGGAGTCTCCACTACGGGTAGCGACTTGGTGAAAGTTAGCGACTTGTACTTAAGTTTGTTAGCGAGTTGGTGTTAGCGAGTTGGTGCTTAGCGAGTTGCTCTTTAGCGACTTGACAACTTAGCGACTTGGTGCTTAGCGACTTGCTGTCAAAATTTTGCTAGCGATTTGGTGCTTAGCGAGTTGTTCTTTAGCGACTTGACAACTTAGCGACTTGGTGCTAGCGACTTCTTTGTCAAAATTTTACTAGCGACTTGGTGCTTAGCGACTTGGTTCGAGTTTTCTTAGCGACTTGGTGACTACATGCATGTCGGTTTTCTCTTGATTTAGTAAAATCCGTGAAAGAATCTATTTCCGGTTTAATCATAGAGTTATAAAATCCCGTTTAACTCATCATCATGTCTACCAACGTTCCTACAATCATCTCCATTTGTTGCCGGGATGTTCAAGCGGTGGTTCGAGATACTCGTCCACCCATGCTTGATGAAGGCCGACTACGACTCTTGGGCTCAACGAATCAGTTGTCTTGTCTTGGAAAGGAAAATGGAGTCAACATTCTCAAATCCATTGATGAAGGACCGTATCGGGTTGAGACTACTAGAGACTTAATTGATACGGTGAAGATGGAACAATGATCTATGGAATTGACGGACCAAAGACATATGATGAGCTCGATGATAAGGAGAAAAGAGATTCGATCTTGATATCGGGGCTTCTAACATCGTACTTCAAGGTCTTCAAAAGATATCTACAAGGCGATCAATCACAACACGAAGCCAAGGCGGTGTGGGATAATGTCAAGATGCTTCTCTCGGGTTACGAATTAACTATGGAAGGCAGAGAATCACAACTCTATGATGAATTTGAACACTTCAAGATGAAACCGGATGAGAGTGTCTATGAGTACTATGTGAGATTCCACAAGCTTGTTAATGATATGAGGAACATCGAATGACTATGCCAAACATTCATTTGAACTCAAAGTTTGTGAACAACATGAATCCCGAATGGCACAAGTTTGTCACCTCGTAAAGCTAACCAAAGGATTGAAGAATACAAACTATGAGCAACTCTATGCCTTCCTCCTTGAAATGAGAGACATGCTATGTTTGAAAAAGGATTCTTAATCGGTTCAAAACCAACCGAGGAGAGACAAGCTCATCAAATGATTCAAGCGCCTTCTACTCAAACATCGGAATCACAACCAAAGCCTCACAAGTCATACCCATGGGTAATGGTAATCACAAACTCATTCTGATCCTATGTTCAAACAAGGCGATCTTGATGCACACGTGGGAAACTTCATTAATCAATGGCTCTCTGATTAGTCAAAACATGAACTCTCTTCCACACACCAACAACAATCTCGAGCGCATCCAATCCACACAATCAAGCCACTTTGTCGAGATGGGAAGGTTATGGTGCGGCCAGTTCAAGAAAGGCGATGCGAACAAGCAAGAGGTGGAGTGGTAGAGGTTATCTTGCAAATCGAGAATAGGGAAGGAATGGAAACCGGGGTCAAGCAAAGCCAATCAAATGTTACAATTGTGGAGGTGAGGACACATTGCAAGGAACCGCACATCGCCAAAACACCCTCGAATGCCGAGTACTTGAGGATAAGATGTTGCTTGTGCAAGCTCGGGATAATGGTGCGACTTTGGATGAAGAGGAGTTGTTGTTCTTGGTGAGGAAATGCTAAGACATATGATGCGAGATGTGGATGAGCAACCAATTCGGAGATAGGCCATAATCATCGAATGCCTTTCAAGTAGTTGATTGTGATGCATACGACTCGATGTTGATGAAGAACCTCTTGCACAAACCATTTTCATGGCTAGCATTTCTCCAATGGTCTCTCCTAAAGTCTCTTCATCACCACAAGCTGGTCCATCCAAAGACAAAATCATTTACGAGGTATTAAAATTATACGATGAAGTTGATGAGCAAAAGATACATAACAGTACAATCAACTGTAATTATTGAGTCGGATATTGAAAGTATGGGTAATATCAATGTTGTCCCATATGATCAATATGTGAAACAAAGTGAAAGTGAGATTGTACCAAGTGATGTATCTTATGCGATCAATGATGACTATGTTTTTGACGAATACACTTGCACGTGCCCACGATGATTACATTATTTACGAACTTAATGCTTATAAAGAGCGTGTTGCTATTTATGAACAACGAGCTAAGTTTGAATTAACCACCCGTGAGCGGAAATGGATGACCAAATCGTACAACTATTAGAAAAAGTAGGTTTAGAGAAGAAGTATTAAAACAAGAGTTAAACTCCTTACAAGAAAAACTTTCTAAAGCGCTAAGCAAAAACAAGAACTTCAAGAAAATGTTAAAATGCTTAAGCAAGAATTCGGTGCTAAGGAATCAAAACTTTTGAATGATTTTCTAATCTAAAACCTTGAAAAACAAGCTTGAAAATAAGTTGTATGCGTACAAGGAAATACCATTCAAACTGCTCACATGGTCACTAAGCATAGAGTTTTAAGCGATAAGCATAGTGTTCCCATTATAGATAAACCCAACCACGAGTGCGGGAAGATAGCAAAAGCGACTCAAAGTGTAATCTATGATGGCAATGAGATTCTTAAACCTAGACAAAAACCTAGTTGCGTTGAGTGCACAGAGGAAGATAAGAAATCGAGATGAAGTCACTAGGGAGAAGATGAACAAGAAACTAGATGATCCTAAATGTAAAGAGAAGAAAATAATTATCACACCCATGACTACAAAAGGAGAATTGGATCTCCTTGAACATGTTTAAGCCTCAAGCGTTGTTGACTCCCGAACAAGTGTTACGGAAAAGGATTTAGATAAGCAAAAGCGAGAGAATCTTGTTGTAACAAACCCCCTTTAGGAAATTGCCTTGACAGTGTGTATCCTCCCAATACACCAATGCATTTAGTTCCTAGGACTATTGCCACTAAAAGCAAGACCTTAATCGGTCAATATGTTATTTTTCAACTATTTGTTGATTTTGAGAAAACTTGTGAAAAGGATCACACCATTGGTATAGCGAAGGGAAAGGGTTTTGAGCAAACAAAAGAATGTTATTTAAGCGAAGTCATGCCTTTCTTTAAACAACTAAAAGATCATTTTGAAAGTCTTAAAAGGGAATGAATTTAGACATTAAAGAAATGGAAAAGGAATTTGATGCAATGATAGTTGAGGTTAGTGACTATGAGCGAGCACTAAAATATAATGAGATTGAGAGGAAGAACTTGCATACATTGAATGAGACTCTTATTACTGAATGTGTTGCTCAAGATGTGTTTTTAACTGCTACAAATTATTCCATTGATGCTTCTCAATTTCATGAATTATTTGTTGCCTTGAAAGTCTCCCATGATCGTGTCATTGAGTTTGAAAAGACTAATTCTAAACTAAATGAGAAAATTGAACTGGATGGTCACGACAATTTGGTTAAACATTTTTCTAAACTAGAGATTGAGCATTTTAATTTACAACTAAAATATCAACATCTTAAAGAAAATATCAAAACTTCAAATATCAAGACATCCTCAGATGCTCCCGAGTTTGATGCGTTTTCAAATTAACAAGCGTGATGAGCAGATTCAAGCTCATTGTAACACGATCGAAAAGTTGAAAGCCCAAATCTCTCAATTAAAGGGTCAAAAGAACAATGTGACGGTTCCCAAATGCCTCCTCCTTTAGATTCTCGAAATTCTCAAGCGTTTCATCTTCAAAATTTAGTAAATGCATTACAAAGGAAAGCGAAAGTTTTCTAGAAGAAAATGAAAAGGTTAAACGTCATTTCAATGAGTTATTTGAATCAATAAAGGTCACTCGTAACAAAAATAACGAGCAAATAGCTTCATTGCAAAAGGAAATTGAGAATCGAAGAGCCGGTAAAGGGAAAATGCCAATGACCAATGGGGAGAATGGTGTATCAAAGGTTCACTCTTGTAATAAATATGCTTTGTCATGAAATATGTTCCCCTCATCTTAGGAATAACAAACTTGCAATTCAAACATATTTCTCATACCTTAAGGATTGTCTAGAATGTCTCCGTGAGATTGTTGAAGAGGATAAGTTAGAGAAACCACTTGATAATGCAATTGGGCATGCATGCTTATATGCGAACGATCTCAAGAACTTCTAGAATGCTTAATCACAATATGCCCTAAGTCCTTAGGTGAGAGAGTTAATCCTTTGATTCCTTGTTCTATGCCTAGTGCCAAGCATGAAATCCATTCAATGCCCAATGTTATGAATGTGAACCTCGGTGTGCTGCAAGAAGTTCAAATTCCGGCACTTCTAGTGTTAAGAAAGTGAACCTTAGTATACATGCATATAGTTCGGATCCCAACATCTAAGCAGGAGATGCAAAGAGTAGCAAAACCAACTAATGTTCCCATTCCTCTACGAGAGTGTCGGTGACATTAAAGCGAGCGGTCAAAGTCTCAAGACAATACAAGGAATGATAGGACCTCATGAGCTAAGAATGTGCATTGGAAGAGTAGAAGACCAACCTAGGAACTTTAAGCTTGAGTCGAATAAAGCGAATCGTGTTGATTCTAGTATTAGCCATAGGCGTCTTGTAATTAATTGAATTCGATACTATTTGCAAACCTTGTAATGATGTCGCTTGAATTTTGTTTCTAATCATGAATGTGGTGTGAATGCTTTATCTAATCTTTGTCAAATCTCCGATAAACATTGTTGATGCAAAATATCATGCTAAGAAGGCAAAAAGGCATAGGCGAAAGAAAGTTAGAAAACGGTGGAAATCCACGGGAAGAACATTTAGTAAGATAGGTTATCAATGGATACACATTGGCCATAAGAATAATCGAGCAATGCCCACTAGAAAATGGATGCCTACTTGGTAGAACTATTCCCTTAAGAAGTGAACATACTTTGAATAGGGCAAATCTGGACACTAATCTTGCATCTATTCATAATGATTCCATTGCCTCAATTTACGATATGAATGTTTCTATCTACGATGTGGGTGTTCCAATCATTGTTACTAACCAAATGGAACCCATTCTTGCATGGGGATCCCAAATATCGATTATCCATTCTTATGCGTGTTCAACTGCGGATCGTTCAAATCGTTACGTGGTACACGGACTCAATTTGTTCCAAGCATATATTTGGAGACGGTCGCGGCTCATGAACTTCGTGAGTAAATTCATCGGAGACGATTAGATTCGGGAGCGACCATTTTGGAGCTATTATGGGCTATGGAGATTATGTGGTTGGTAAAAGTGTGATTTCGGGGTATATTATGTGGAAGGTCTTGGTCACAATCATTCTCTGTTGGTCAATTACGTGATTCCGATCTAGAAGTGGCCTTTAGAAAACATACTTGCTTCGTTAGAGAACTTGATGGTGTAGAATTATTAAGAGGAACTCGAGGTTCTAACCTATACACCATCTCTATCGATGACATGATGAAGTCCTCTCAATCGCTTACTATCAAAGGCTTCTAAAACAAAGTCTTGGTTATGGCATCGTCGTCTCAATCACTTGAACTTGGCACCATAAACAATCTTTCGAGAAAGGATCTTGTCGAGGCTTACCCAGTTAAAATATGAAAAGATCATCTTTGTTCGACTTGCCAATTGGGTAAAAGCACGAAATATGCCCACAAACCAAAACCCACAAATTACGTAATGGAAGTTCTTCATACCCTTCATATGGATGCATGCGGACCAATGAGAGTGCAAGCGATAAATGGGAAGAAATACATTCTAGTAGTTGTTGATGACTACTCTCGATTTACTTGGGTAAAGTTTTTGAGGACAAAGGATGAAACTCCGGATGTCATCATCAAACTAATCAAACGACTTGAGTTCGACTCAACAATACGATCGAATTGTTCGAGCAGACAATGGCACGAGTTTGTCAACAAAGACTTAATTCGGTTTATGAAAGTATTGGAATCGGTCATCAAAGAAGTGTTCCACGAACTCCTCAACGAGCGGTGTAGTTGAAAGACAAATCGAACTCTTGTAGAAGCCGCAAGAACAATGCTTATTTATTCGAAGGTTCCAATGTTTCTATGGGTGAAGCCATTGCCACTGCATGCTACACCCAAAATCGTTCCTTATACACACCTCTCATGGAAAAACTCCATATGAACTTGTTCATAAACAAAACTTGATCTCTCCTACCTTCGTGTGTTTGGTGCTTTGTGCTATCCAACAAATGACGGTCAAGATTTAGGTAAATTAAGAGCAAAAGCGAGATATTGGAGTTTTGTTGGGTATGCACCAAACAAGAAGGGTTACGAATCTACAACAAGAGAACCGAAATATCATGGAAACAATTCATGTTACGTTCGATGGTGACCGGTCAAATGGCTCTGGACAACCTAGTTACGGACCCGCACTTCAAAAGCAGTCCCATTGGTTCATCCTTGTACCAAATTTCTCTCCGGTATTCCATATGTACCTCCATGAAGATGATTTGAAGAAATTGTTTGATCCGATGTTTGATGAACTCTATGAGCCAAGTGCTATTGAATTGTCAATTCCCACAACAGAGGCTCATCATATCCACGAGAATGAAGTCAATCCTTGGTCTCAATATCATTAAGTCAAGAAGCACTGCTGCGATAACTCGATCTCATCAACAAATCATCAATCTTGAATGTACATCATGGAACTGTTTACGGCATCAATGATGAAGTTAATCCCTTTGCTACTCACGAAGATGCTCCATTTGAAAACATATTTGCTCTGAATCATCATCGAACCATCTTCTTGAGGAGACATCGACTCTGCTACCTCGGTCCTCAACAAGCGCCACATGAACACCTTAGAAAATGGACTCACGATCATCCATTAGACAACATCATTGGAAATCCCTCTCGTCCGGTATCAACACGAAACAACTTGCAACCGATGCCTTATGGTGCTTCTTCAACTCCGTACTCTCTAAGATCGAACCAAAGATGTTAAAGCGCCATGAATGAAGGCAATGGTTCAATGCCATGCAAGAAGAAATTCATGAGTTTGATCGACTTGATGTATGGGAATTAGTACTGCTCCAGTTGTGCTATGATCATTGCTCTAAAATGGATCTTCAAAGTGAAACTTGATGAGCATGGTGATGTCCTAAAGAACAAGGCTCGATTGGTTGCTAAAGGATACCGTCAAGAGGAGGTATTGACTTTGAAGAATCATTTGCTCTGTTGCTCGTGTCGAGGCAATCGAAATCTTTTGGCTAATCTTGCCAGTAAGAACATGGTAGTCTATCGGATGGATGTAAAGACGGCATTTACGAGCGGAGATCTTAAAGAAGTCGTCTCGTCGACCAACCCGAAGGCTTTGTGAATCGAGCATCCTACTCACGTCTATCGTTTGAAGAAGGCTCATGCGGTTTAAAGCAAGCTCGAGGGCATGGTATGATCGCTATCAAAGTTTCTTCTATCTACGGTTTCGACAAAGGAGCGATTGATCCTACATTGTTCACCGAAAAGTCGAGCAAACATTTAATTCACGTTCAAATTTATGTTGATGATATCATCTTTGCCTCGGTGACCCCAATGAGTGTGACCGTTTTCAAATGAAATGGGTTCAAAATTTCAAATGTCGATGATGGGACAAATGTCATTTTCTTGGGATTACAAATTTCACAAAGTCCGGAGGCATTTTCATAAATCAATCTAAATATGCAAATGAGATTTTAAAGAAATTTGGATTCGATTCTAGTGACCTGTTGACACTCCATGATTGAGCGTACAAAACTAGATGAGGACCACTCGGGGATCATGATAGACCAAGCGAAATATCGTAGTATGATTGGATCCCGATGTACCTCACGACTAGTAGACCGGACATCTTGTTCATTTGTTTGCATGTGTGCTAGATACCGAGCTAAGCCTACTAAAAAGCACCTTGAAGCGGTTAAGCGGGTCTTCGGTATCTCCAAGGAACCATCAATATGGGACTTTGGTACCGAAAGACACCGGTATGTCACTAACGACCTATCTGCGATCTTGATCATGCGGGATGTCAAGATACTCGTCAAGTACTTACGGAGGTGCTCGGTTTTGGGTGATAAGCTTGTGAGTGGTCTTCAAAGAAGCAAATGAGTACTTCTATTTCCTCTGAGGCGGAATACATAGCCATGTCATCTTGTTGTGCTCAAATCCTATGGATGAGATCCCATTATCGACTATGGCTTTGAGTTCAACAAAATCCCTACATCTTGTGATAATAAAAGTGCTATTGCTCTCTCATGCAACAACGTACAACACTCAAGAGCAAAGCACATCGACATTCGACATCATTTCATCGGGGAGCAAGTTGAAAGCGGTGTGGTGGAACTTTACTTTGTGAGGTCCGAATACCAATTAGCGAGACATCTTCACCAAAGCTCTTCCTAGAAAACGTTTTGAGTTTATTCTTCCACGGCCGGGCCTTAAGAGCCTACAACGAAACTCTCAAACGTCTTCAAGAGGAAGAAGAGGAGTAAAGGTTCCTTCATCTATCCCTTGTAAATATTTTTCAAAAACAAAATACAAAATTATAAAACCTTCAAAAATCAAATAGAAAAATATAAAACTTTCAAAATCCATAAAAATTTGAAAATCTTGAAAATATATATAAAATATAAAAAAAATATATATTATTTTTGTCATGTTTTCTCGATTCGATAATATCTACGGTCTTTGTGTTGTCATTCAAAGAATGACACGGGACTTTAGATGTTGTTCGAATGTTTATTAAAAAAAAAAAAAAATCAAAAATCAAAAATCAAAAATTTTTTGGGAGAAAGTGAAACAATGGTTTATTGTCATTTCGAGCGATAACCCGCTTTTCAAAGATAGAACGAGCCATACTTTATCTTGGTTTTCAAATTTCTTGCTCGATTCTTTAAACTAATCCTTACTATCTAATGAAAACTAGTTGTTTTGAAAAATAACTCGGACTCTATTTTTGATAATCATCGGACTTAAAAGTTTGTCAAAATATCTATCTCTCAATCAACAACTTATGTCATTGATTGAGGGGAGAATGATTTCAATTAAATCAAAAGTTATTTGTCATACAATTGTTTTCAAAAGATAATCATGCATGTTTATTCAATGGAGTCTAAAGTCTCAAAATCCGATCCTTATCGGATAAAACGTTTTCATAATCAAGTCACAATTCTCCTTAAAAGCTTTCAAAATCAATTTAAATCTCTGAGATCACAAATCTCAAATGATTTGATAATTGTGATCGGGGAGAATTTGTGATTTAAATTGGATTTAATCGATAATTCGGTAAATGGTTTTATAAGGATGTACAAGCTCTCCTTCCCACATGTGCCAAGCGATTTCAAATTTTCCATGCACATGTTGAGGGGAGCATCTATCTTAAACCACAAAGATCGAAACGTGATCAATTTATATCAATGTGCGGTTCCCTCTTGTATGTGCAAAACTCTTTCAAACCTCAAGGCACATATTGAGGGGAGCAAGCTTATGAAAACCTCATCCTTCCCTTATATGCTTTATCTACTTGTTTTGATCGGAAGTGATGTTGATATTTTTAGAAAATGGTAATCAAAAGTTAATTCTTTCTCTTGCCTCCGTGTGCAAAACGATTTCAAACACTTGATGCACATGTTGAGGGGAGCTCTTGTTCTAAAAATATCAAAACAATTCGGTACAAAATGCTTTGATAATATATCACAAGTATCTGGATTGATTTTCAAATGGTTTTCAATTGGTTCCAATGGCGGATGAACAATACCAAATAGACCGACCAACTTTACTTTATGTATGGTGATATAAGGATGATAAGGTTAGGTATTTGTTCCCATGATCCGCTGAACCGGAGGGATCTACCGAGGACAATCCACTAGATAGTGTAGAAGTCCTTAGGTATATTGAAAAAGGAGAAAAATGAGATATGGGAAGAGTGCGGATGAGTGCGAGCTAGTCTTGGAATAAACCCAACAAGGTTCTAGCTATGAAGTCTCGGTAAGCACTGAAGGGGTTGAAGAATGAAAAGAATTGAATGAGAAAGGGTGAAAACAAATAGCCCTCAATTATTCAACCTTAGGGCGAAACCGGGTTCAATTCATTTGCTCTTGGTGGTTACCAAGGTAACATCGGTATTGAAGACAAGGCGTCATGGACCCGGTGGCCTTGCGCACTTCAACTTCCCAAACCACTCAAGTTCCTCTTAAAAGGACTTGTTTCATTCTCACGGGAACCAACATTATCTATCGACTTTCTCTTAGAGATGGTTGATATTGAAGAAGGAGACCCTCTCCTAGTCTCCGATCTGGGATCCAAATATGCACAAATTGAGTCTAGAGCCACGAGATCATCAATAAATCTCATTAGGACACTTTCAATGAAGACTCTCTGTTTCACACAATGTGGAAGAGAGATTATATCTTGAGTCCTCGCATTATCCTTGTGGTATTGCGGAACATCCGAGTGATATGCAAACATATTCACAATGAAGATGGAAAGCCTTACGGAGCCAACATCAAACAAGCTCTGGTAGGTGGCATGTGAGATCTATTCAATAGATCAACCATGTGACAAGCGAACAGAAACAATGGGCGATTCAATCCTTTGAATCAATCACAGTTCGAGTTATGGATTGACGGATACCTTTGAAAAACCGGTCTTTGTGCTTAAAACTCTTTTCTTTAGCACTTCGACCGTGTCTGAATATTTCAAATCAAAAGGTGTTTATGATTGATAATTGATTTTCATTAAAACCTTCGTTGTATTGCAAAAACAATTTCTATTGAGCGATACACGATTGTTTTCAAATCTCTTTTCATCAATCGGTGAATTTCTATTATTTGGTTCACTCACTCCGTGTTGTCTTCTTTGAGGCGTTCGGTTTGAGAACGACTAGAGCATTGCGAAACCACATCAAGGAAATTCTTGAATTATACGATCACGAGGCGATACTTGTCTTGATCAGCGGGGAACCGTGGGCGTGTACCTCAATTCAACGAAAGTGATCAAAGACACTTTCGTGCGCTTTATTGCTAAGCTGTTTTATGCGGTCGCCCTACGTTTGCGGTGATCGAATGATGCGGTCAATCCATAGCCGCATGCTCACTCAACACATTCATCTCAAAAGAAATCATGATTAGTGCATCAATGACTCGATATTTTCACTCCATGCTTACGCTTCTGCTGCTGCCAATATCATGAATCAACGAAAGCTTCCGCTACTCGATGAGAATATATCATGATCCGAATGTGAGCATGTCGGTCCGTATGTCACAACATCACATAATACCAACACCACAATGGATGAGTCGAGATTGATGTTTCTTGATGATCTCAAAAGTTGGCTCAACAATTATTATCACGTGGATCGATAAAAGACCTCCACTTGGATTAACCAAACATGCAATGAGAAGAATCGATGACTACGAGCTTGAACAAAGTACTACATCAAGAATGCAAGAACAATTTTAATGTAATATCTGTTTGTATTCAATGTAATTTTAGTATATGTTTGAGGTGACCTCCTTAGGGAGATTGTTAGGATTTAGTAAATCCGGTTATTAAAGAGTCGGTCACCTCAAGTATATGTAATCATTAAAAGCTCGTAGTCGTAGATTATTATAAGTTAAGTAGTATTTAGTTTAAGTAACACCGTGGAGGACAGACGGGTCTTTACCCACTGTATGCACGATCCACGACCCGATAGGTGGCGATTTATGTAAAGACTATAAATACTCTCTACCTTCCAAGGTAGAGTTGGAGCTCATAATAAGACTTTTCTTTCTCTCACTAAAGTTCCCTAAACCTCTAACTTTCTCTCTAGAACTCTTTGTGCGCCTACTTTGTGTTTGGTTTGATGTGTATGTGAAATCCAATATGTTACAGTTTCTTGAAACGTATCACGCCTTTCCATGGCGAGTATCGTGCCTTTCCATGGCGAGGCTTTCAACATGTCTTTATATCCTACTCGAATTCTAAAGGTTTACACCTAGGTTTGAATGGTTCCTTTGCTTTAACAATTGGTTTGTGGATAATAGGTAGTATTCATGTTCAGTTGAGTTCTGAAAGCTCTCTTGAGTGACTGCCAAAAATTAGAAGTAAATCGCTATCATTATATGAGATAATCGAGATTGGCACTCGTGTCTAGAAACTATTTATATACCTTTGATACAGCACTCATTTTGTAAGTTTACAAAATGTAAAAGCATTTAGTATTTATTAAGTCTTGAAAACAATAACAAGCCCTATTGATAAGTTACCATATGTTCGGTTTTTATTAATTCACCTATTTCGGAATCATTATGCCTAAGTCATATTTCATCCTATAGAAAGGTAAGTGAGTCATTTTTTCGATAGTGGGTCTTACCACTTCAATTTTTATATAAACGTGATCAAGTGTTTTTAAATACCACCGATCGTTAACGATTTTATATGAATCTAGTTATTCGTCCACGTTATTCCTACACCATAAATCATTATATATTGGTTTTATGTCGTTGAAAGATTATCTAAATGTATTTATCAATTTTAGGTGTCCTATAGTCCTAATTAGCTCATAACATAAATCAATATTACAAATTTACGCATATAAATGAATGTTGTTTTGGACAGCTCACCGCAGTCCCGCAAAAACATCGATAAGTTGAGTTCTGCAAGTTTTTGGACGCGGGGCTTTCGGCTACGTTTAAGTTTATGTCTTAGGTACATTTCATAAAACTAGGCCGAGTTCCAGAAATGACCAGAATTATGAGATTTTTCTATTTGAAACGGTGTGCGCTTTCGACATGTTTTACTATTTCGCTCTAATTTACTCATCGGATGTGTTATGAGATAGGACTCACGGAAAACGACCACAATACATAGCTCTACAATCCTATCTTATTACCTCACTACTAGAAAACGCCAATAGCAACGGCCTGAAATCGTTGCTAAACGCCTAATTTCGTTGCTAAATGACGTTAGCAACGACATTAACAACAAACACCCTTCGTTGCTAAGCTTGTGAGTCGTTGCTACTCAGCAACTAAAGTTGAAGTCGTTGGTAAATTCATCATAGTGTAAACTCGTTGCTAATTTCGAATTAGAAACCGCCATTGATTGTTGCTATATAGCAACGCCTTTAACTTTGGCAACGAAGGTAGAGGTTGCATTTTTGCAACAAAAGCCGTTGCTAGTTAATTATGCTCTAATTACAGGTGCATTAATATTCTTGAGTTTCTGCACATAGAATACAAATCTGAAATCAGTTGAAATTGCTTTTCATATCCATCCACACAATAAAAGGGACCAATACAAGATTTATTTCTATAACGATGAGCATAACTGCAATATAGATACAAAATCCAATATTCTTGTTGAACATTACCATATATAAATTCATCCTAAAACTAAACAAAACAAAAAACTTCGTCGGACATATATAACATAAACAAAAAAACCGGGCTCCACTTCATACTTCCAGGTTTAAGAAAGTTGAGAAAGCATCCAGATTATGTCAAGTGCAACTGTGTATCAACAAAATAAGCATTAAGGTTTGTTTAGATTCCTTTGGCGAGCATGCGGTCTATTGCAAGGAGTTACCGGGTTTCAAATACTGGCATGATTTGGTTAGGGATGTTCTGTATGATGTTCTTAAACGAGCGAATTTCTTTTAAAAAGAGGCCCCGTGAACTTTCTCGACAGATCCGCTTGAAGGAGGTCTACTTTACGGCCGCTGATATACTTGTGTTTGGATGGTAGGGAAACATGCTTGTGTGATCTTACGAATGTCCCTCTTGTTGGGCTAAGGGACAATGGGTTTGTTGCGGACAAGCGGCGTTGAAAGCGGAATCGAGCAAAGTTGCTAAACACGAAAGCTTGTTTAGAGAATCAACACGATTACCCCTTTGCTTTTGATACATTTGGGTTCCTAGCTTCGGCAAGGTGTGGAGTCTTTGACTAAGGTTCAACGGGTTGTGCAAAGTAATTTTATGACCCTAAGTCACAAAATTTCATTTTAGTAGAATTGGTTTTGCCATTCAAAAGGGGTGGCGACACAACTTGTCGCCTGGTTTGTCGCCATCTTATTGTAATCCGTTATCGATATGCTAATAAAATCCATTTTCTTAAAAAAAACAACTAATCAAGTAATGAAGAGACAAACAATTGTAAGGTTTGCTTGCTTACTTTTTCAACGAGATACATCAAAGCCCAGCCTTGTAATTTAGTTTACCCTAGAATTAAAGTCAAGTTAACGGGGTCATGATACATCTGTAATAAACATAAAAAGTTCCAAGATTATCATGGTTAGAAAAGTAAACCATTGCTATAAATCGAAAAGCACTTGGCATAAATAGTTAGTAAAACAGAGACACCATAAGCTCATTGCCACATTTCATGTCAGGTCATGAAGATACAACAATTAAAATTATGAGTTGTCGACTTTTGATAGAAATGTATACAAGATACAAGCAAGACAAAAACAAAGTATTAGTTAAAGCATATCTAAGTTGATTTAAAAAGTCTACTATGCATCGTTTTGATGTTTTACAACTTCACTTTGACTAGCACCTAAATTATAAGTATAGTACTTTTCTTATTCAACATATACGAAGCTGTGTACAGATTTATAATAGAATGAAATGTTGGTGTCGTGAGCCTAGTAGCGTGGTTAGATAATCAATTCAATAGAAACAAATACCACTAGGTGGTTACCGGATATCACTTGAAATCGTGTGATCACTTTCCAAAGTAAACTATTCGACCCTAATGCCCGGGTTACGAATATCTACTTGGGATAAGACCAAATGCGCTTATAGAATTAGGCACAATTCAATAACCCTGGCGCTTATAAGTGCTTAGTGTTTTCGTGTGTGTTTCATGCATAATCGATATCCTATTTATAGGACATTACTCTCACCGTTCAAATGGAATTATGAGGATTAATCGCCCATTAATCACCTCATAACTATCCCCATTATAGTCAAGTAGTGGTTACATGACCAATTAAACGTGGTCAATAGAAGCGCCATTTAGCAAGACTTTAACACTAGCAAGATTTTCATACCTCTAGCAAGATTTCATAAGACTTCGTTGGAACCATCGCTATCGATGGAAACCACAAGCAAGACTTTCCACAAGCGAGACTTTCCACATGCGACTTTCTACTAGACCACCAATACAAACCACTATTAGAGTCAGGGTGTTCATGGACCTTATGGGTGTCACTCAAGCACTCTCCTAACCCATTACAAGGTGTGAACTAACCCACAAGTGCACTAAATTTTCCAACATGAAATATACTTTTCATTCAACATGTACAAATTTATACTTTAACAGATAAGTAAGATTGAGAAGACATTTCCATTCAAGCACTAGAGTTGAGATGATTTGAAAACTTAGGTTTTGTTTGTTTTTCGAGCTTTTACCTCTTCATCTCGCGAACTATGTTTGCGTAATAAGATGCACATCTAAAGTCTTCATCTCGCATGCAAGAAAACTGCTTTGTTTTGTGTTACAAAAGGTTTTTTTTTTTTTTTTTTTTTTTTTTTTTTTGCTATAAATTCTTTTGTCATATGGGTCAAATGGATAAATCGTTCTCTTACATTTTGGTATTTATTTTTACGTTTTATTTTACATTTTCGTCTTTTTTAAAGTTCTCGACTCTTTTTTAAGTTTTGTTTGTTTTTATACGTATTTGTCCGTTTTATTTGTTTTTACGTTTTAGTCCGTTTCATCCATTTTTACGTTTTCTGCTTTTTATACGCTTTCATCTCTCTTTACGGTTTTGTCTCGGCTTTCGTCCGCTTTTTACGGTTTCCTTCGCTTTTTACGCTTTTCATCATTTTTTTCGCTTTCATTTTTTTACGCTTTCTTCCATTTTTACGTTTAGTCTCTTTTCTTACGTTTTCGTCCTTTTTACGCTTATTATTCTATGGGGCTGTATGGAATTTAAATTTTTATAACATGTAATTAGAAATACATAAAAATACTTAACTTATTACACTATATTGAATAATAAGATGAAAATAACATGAATCTTACAAGGATTAGGATGGATATAACAAGAACAATAAATAACAATCGACACTAAATTTTCCAACAATCCTCCCCAAATTTAGTTCACTTCCTTTGCATAAAAACCAAACATTAAACAAAACATGTGCATAAACGAAAATGTCCTGAGGATTGAATTTTCATCTTAGTAAATTACACGTTCAAATATTCGAGAATCGGGGTGTTCTAAGAATTGAACCCTTCAACCCATTTGAATACCAAGATAAAATACACACAAGTTTTAAACACTTATCGACTCCCCGACACTATACAAGCCATGTGTCCATATCCAAATTCATAAATGTTGTAAAAGCTAAAGTCCAAAGCTTCAAGCAAAAAACTTCAACATTTACATAGGTGGTTCCTCTTTAGTCATGCTCCGCCAAGCATTTTTCAAAGAAAATTAACCATTAAGAAGTAAAGACTTCATCCTCCTTTCAAAGAGTTCTCGAGCACAACCTTGGGATGTAGATAAAACATGTGCTCCACCAATCGAATGTTCACTTTCCACATTGAACTCACTCCCAAGTTTCCTTATGAGGAGTTGGGTGTCCTAGCATTCGATGACTAAGTTGGACTTAAACCCATCCCTTTAGCGACTTTATAACCAAGTCTTTAGCCGGTCCCTTCGTCAAGTGATCAACTAAGTTCGTTGAGATCTAACAAACTCTATAGATACCACCCCATTCATGATAAGCTCACGAATCATGCTATGCCCGACACCTAAGTGTCTAGACTTACCATTGTACATCCGGCTATAAGACTTAGCCAATGTAGTCGCACTATCACACCGGATAGAAATAGGTGCTATAGGTTTAGGCCACAATGGAATCTCGAAGCAAGTTTTTCAACCATTCAACTTCTTTACCAAAGAAATGCTAAGGCCACAAATTCAGATTCCATTGTTGAACCGGTGATACAAGTTTGCTTCTTGGATGCCCAAGAAATTGCACCTCCACCAAGTAGGAATACCCACCACCGGTAGACTAATTGTCTTCAAGAGTTCTCGATACAACTTGCATCGATGTAACCTTCCAACAACGATGGGTAACCAAGATATGAGAGACTATAATCCATAGTTCTCTTCAAATACTTATGTACCCTTTGAACGCTTGCGTTGATGAGCACTAGGATTACTAGTATACCGTCAATTTTCCCACCGCAAAACCAATATCGTCTTGTACAAGTCATGGCATACATCGCACCCAATTACCCTAGAATACTCAAGTTGAGATCTGACCTTGCCATGATTAGGCATCGACTTCACAAGTATCCATAGGTGTACTTATCGAGTACAATCAAAGTAATTGAATTTCCTCGAAGACTTTCTCAATATAATGAGACCGAGAGATAGAAATTCTTTTACTTTCATGTTTAATCCTAATACCAAGGATAACATCGCCTCCCCATGTCCTTCATGGAGAACCTTGATGACAAAATTCCTTTGTCGTCAACTCGATTTTGGTCGGTGCCAAAGATCAAGATGTCATCAACATATAGGCAAATGATGACTCCTTTACCGATTCATCAAATTTGCTTCTATACACATTTGTCGCCTTGGTTAAGAACATAACCACTAGACAAAACCACTTCATCAAATTTTTGATGCCATTGCTTAGGTGCTTGCTTCATCCATAAAGAGACTTAATCGGTTTACACCTTGTTTTCATTGCCGAGCATGATGAAGCCCGGAGGTTGGTTCATATAAACCTCCTCTTCCAACTCACCATTCAAGAAAGCTGCTTTCACATCCATATGATGAATAACCAGATTGTGAATAGATGCCATAGCAATCGCTAGCCTTATGGTAATCGACACGAGCCATGTGGGCATAAGTATCAAAATAGTCTATTCCGACTTTTGTTTAAAGCCCCGAATGACTAGTCTAGCCTTGAACTTTTCAATAGTTCCATCTACCTTCATTTTCCTTTTGAAAATCCATTTGCAACCCGTAGGTTTGCAACCGAGTAGATCAACCAACACCAAGTGTTGTTGCCCATGATGGAATCCATCTCATCATTGATTGCTTCTTTCCAAAAGCAACGCCACGGGACTTCATTGCTTCTTCAAATGTCTTGGGATCATCCTCAACAATGAAGCAATAGGAGTATTGGTCGAGACCTCATCCCTAGTTCCTTCAATCGAGTATAGTTGAAACTCGTGTCCAAATGACTTTGAAGTCCTCGACGCTTTTGCTCTTCCCGAGCACGTGTTCAGTTGTTGAACCACAACCTCATCGGGGACCACCGATGGTTCATCATCGTGGACCTCCGATACACCGAAGTCATGAGTTCCATTAGGAATCCTCGACTTGGTTCAGGGACCGATGAGAATCTATTCTCATCAAAGTCCGCATCCCTTGATTCAATAATGGAGTTAATTGAAACATATTCATTAGGTTCAATAACATAGAACCTAAAAGCCTTGGAATGCTCAAGATATCCAACAAAGATGCAACAATGCCTCTTTCACCCAAAGTCTTTAGCTTTGGATCGTGGAGTCTTACAATGACCTACAACCCCAAACCTTGAGATAATTCAGTTGGGTTTCCTTTTAGTCCGAGTTCATAAACGGTAACCTTGTTCCTTTTGTTGGGAACCCTATTTAATAAATAGCAAGTCATAACATAGCTTCACCCCGTAACCTTGACTCGGTCTCCGAATAGGACAACATGGAATTAACCATCTCCTTCAAGACCCTATTTTTCCTTTCGAAATACCATTTTGCCGAGGAGTATAAGGGCGATCGTTTCATGGATTATTCCAACAGATCGAAAGTATCGAGTATCTATGTACTCACCTCCCTATCGCCCTTAATCTTTTGATCAAAGACCCAAGTTGTAATTCAACTTCGCTTTAAACACTTTGAATTTATCTAATGCTTCATCCTTGGTATGTAACAGATAGACATAACAAAATCTAGAAGCATCATCAATAAATGTCACAGTACTTCTTATTCCCCAAGAAGGAGTGGCATGCAAATCACACATGATCATCGTGAATAAGCTCCAAGAGATTAGTCTCACGACTAACACCACGAAGGGTTTCTTGGTAATCTTGGTCAACATGCAAGTTTTACACTTTTCGTCCATGTCAAAAGCGTGGATTAAACCATCCCTAGACATATCTTGCATCCTTTTATAGTGAACATGACCAAGTCTAGCATGCCAAAGGGTAGAATCATCGATCATATGTGGTCACAAAAGTCGAAATAACACCGCTGGTAATATTAAGCCCGAACATTTGATTACATAAATAACCAAAACCAATAAAAACACCATGCTTGAAAGCACAAATTTATCGACTCAATAACTTGTTTATAACCACGATTATTCAAAATACTACTTGAAACCAAGTTCTTCCCGATATCGTGAACATGAATAACATCAAACAAAGTTACAATCTTTCCGAACTAAACCTAAGATCTACACAACCACGACCATGCACCAAGGTCACGACTCATTTCCCATGTGAAGAATAGAACCATCATTCGGTGACTCATAAGTCTTGAACCGCCTTCTATCTTTACACACATGAACTGTTGCACCGTAGTCAACCCACCACGCAACATCATCATCCGCACATAAAAGATTCGATACATATGTAACATAATAAATCGAAAAGACTTATTAAACATATTCGACCTTTCAATGAGTTGGTCGAACCACCACCTTGAACCATTAGTGCTCGATCCATTGGCTTTACCACTAACTTTAACACCTTTGCAATCCCTTTTAATGTAACCGCCTTGCCACATTTCCAACAAGTAGGAGTTGCCTTCTTGTTAAGATCTCGCTTTGTGTTATCATGATATTTGCGCTTTCCTTTGTTATCATTGTACCGTGGAGTTGTTATGCTCCACCATATTGACAACAGATGCACCAAGAGCATTGCTACTCTTTGGCTTGTCATTATCCCGCACCTCGAGAGATTCCTCAATGTGCGATGATCGCCAACTCAATAAGAGTTAACTCCTCCTTCATATGTTTCAAGGTATGCTTGAAATCTTTCCATGAAGGAGGAGTTTGTCAATGACACAAGAGACTTTGATAGCCTCATCCATGTTTATATGGTGTTGTGTAAACCTTCCAAGTATTCCAAGAAGTTCATTGTATTGTTCCATAACCGGTCTTGAATCACTCATTTTGTAATTTGTGAAATTACTAACAAGGAACTTCTTACTTGATGCATCCTCACCATATATTTGGCATCCAAGGAATCCTACAGCTTCTTTGGAAGATTCAAAGTTCTAATAAATATCAAACAGAGCATCGGACATACCATTGAGAATAAGACCTCTGCATATGTAGTCATCATTCTCCCATTTGCTCCTCCTCGGATCCGCTCCACGTAGCATCATCCCCATCATCGTGAATAGGTGTAGTTAGCACATACACCACACTCATGCTTGATGCAAGAAGTGCATCTTCTTCCGCCACCTCCTAAAGTCCACCCTTCAAACTTGTCCATTTTAACAAAGTTTGAAGCCATGTGTTTCATTGCGCAGCAGCCATTGATTATCACAAAATAGTTTACTTTGAATGTTGGTGTCGTGAGCCCAAAGAGCGTGGTTAGATAATCAATTCAAGAAACAAATACCACTAGTGGTTACCGGATATCACTTGGAATCGTGTGATCACTTTCCAAAGTAAACTATTTGACCCTAATGCCCGGGTTACACGAATATCTACTTGGGATAAGACCAAATGCGCTTATAGAATTAGGCACAATTCAATAACCCTTGCGCTTATAAGTGCTTAGTGTTTTCTCGTGTGTTTCATGCATAATCGATATCCTATTTATAGGACATTACTCTCACTGTTCAAATGGAATTATGAGGATTAATCGCCCATTAATCACCTCATAACTATCCCCATTATAGTCAGTTAGTGGTTACATGACCAATTAAACGTGGTCATTAAGCGGTTGTAATCGCCATTTAGCAAGATTTTAACACTAGCGACTTTCATACCTCTAGCAATACTTTCATAGCACTTCGTTGGAAACATCGCTTATCGCTGGAAACCACAAGCAAGACTTTCCACAAGCAAGACTTTCCACATGCGACTTTCTACTAGCACTACCAATACAAACCACTATTAGAGTCGGGTGTTCATGGACCTTATGGGTGTACACTCTGCACCTCCTAACCCATTACAAGGTGTGAACTAATCCCACAAGTGCACTAAATTTTCCAACATGAAATATACTTTTCATTCAACATGTACTGATTTATACTTTAATGATAAGTAAGATTGAGAAGACATTTCCATTCAAGCACTAGAGTTGAGATGACTCGTGAAAACTTAGGTTTTGTTTGTTTTTTCGTAGCTTTTACCTCTTCATCTCGAACTATGTTTGCGAATAAGATGCACATCTAAAGTCTTCATCTCGCATGCAAGAAAACTGCTTTGTTTTTGTGTTACAAAAGGTTTTTTTTTTTTTTTTTTTTTTTTTATTTTTTTTTTGCTATAAATTCTTTTGTCATATGGGTCAAATGGATCAATCGTTCTCTTACATTTTGGTATTTATTTTTACGTTTTATTTTACATTTTCTGCTTTTTAAAGTTCTCGACTCTTTTTAAGTTTTTGTTTGTTTTTATACGTATTTGTCCGTTTTACCGGTTTTTACGTTTTAGTCCGTTTCGTCCATTTTTTTACGTTTTCGTCTGTTTTTTATACGTTTTCATCTCTCTCTTTTTACGGTTTTGTCTGGCTTTCGTCCGCTTTTTTACGGTTTCCCTTTGTTTTTTACGTTTTCATCATTTTTTTTCGTTTTCATTTTTTTTACGTTTTCTTCCATTTTTTACGTTTTAGTCTCTTTTCTTACGTTTTCGTCATTTTTTTACGTTTTCATTATTCTATGGGGCTGTATGGAATTTAAACTTTTATAACATGTAATTAGAAATACATAAAAATACTTAACTTATTACAGCTATATTGAATAATAAGATGAAAATAACATGAATCTTACAAGGATTAAGATGGATATAACAAGAACAATAAATAACAATCGACACTTAATCTAGTCTTAAAAATCACCAACCATAACCATGCTTCCAAATCAATAACCCTTCCTTATAATCACTTGATCTACCCTAATCTAACATAAAACCCTTGTTAAACTTTTCAAGAAAAACCCTTGAAAGATGATGAGATTTTGTGATGATTTTATAGTTAATCTTGGTTGAAATAAACTAAGAATCATACAAGGAGCTAAAGGTTTAACTTATGATGGATTATAGGAGCAAGAACAAGATCCTATTGTGGATTTTATTTAGTGTCAGGTCATTCATATGGAGAGAAAAAAGATGATATCATTTTATTTTATTTTTATTTTTATTTTTTTTTATTATTTTTGACTAATTATATGATAAATGAAAGAAGTAGCAAAAATGTTTTGAAGTGTGTAGTCATCATGTTGATATTATGTAGTAATATGACTAGGCTAAGTAATGACTAGGTAGATATTATCTAGTTTATTTTACTTAGCCTAGTGTATTAATATGTATAAATTAGTTGTTAGATGATAAAACTTAAACGTAAAAGCTTAGAAACACGTAAAACGTTAAACCAAAAAATGTAAATATCCAAAACTTATAGAAACATCATAAGTTATTAAAAATAGATAATTTTGATCTTTATAATGTCATATGGGTATATCCAGAGGTTTAAACGACGTTAGGGCTAAAAACGTAGCTGGTAGACGCCTTTGGTGACACCGATTCTTAATAAAATCGAAGTAAACTGTAAAAATAACTAGACAAGTATAAAACTCACTTGTCAACATGAAAATAGGTTAGCATAAAAATGTGTAGACTAGACATAGTCTGGGTTGGGTTCACGTTAATGTACGCTTAACAACGTCGCCTGAATAATCAAACCGATTACTCGTAAAGGTAAATTTTCCGAAATTAAAGTGAATAGTAATAGTACGAGATTGAAAAATGACATGAAAAGTATGAATTGTTACAGTTTTCCCTCATTAAAGGAACTTCTTCCTGATGAGAAGTTTTCGTGCAAATAGTGGCTTTAGCTTACGATGAGAATGTTGCTTTTGGGGTAATTGAATTTGAAGAAAGAGTTTGGAATTTCTAAGAAAGTCAGATCAAGAAGTGCAAAACCCTGGGATGAAGTATACTCAAAGCACCGAATCATCTCTTATATCAACATCAAAACAGAAAGATTGTTCAGTCATGGCTTGTTGAGCTATCACGTAAGAAGGGGAGATTGGAATAGCTATTGGTTCACTTCAGTGGACTACAACAACTTGCATCTGAATGACATTGAGGACATCTATCTGCATTTCGTGAACAAAGAAAGTCAAAAAGGTGAAATTCAGGATGTTATCAAGACATTAAAGATGTTTATTAAGACGAAGGTTCTTTTCCCTCATGTGGAAGTTAAGATTCGAGATCTATCAAAGTAAAGTGAATCTCACAGCACCAAGACTCGAGTTCAGAGGTAATTACAGATCTATCAAAGTAAGACAACCAAAATTTGGGGTTCTTTACAACACATACATCGTTCAGAAGAGGTTTATGGCTATGAGTAAAATTGCATAGTTTTCTCCTGGAACTCTTGAATAGGGCAAGAAAAAGTTAGATAAGTTGTTGAAAGATCACTACCGTTGAAGACTTGATACTCTCCTGTCTCCTGAAGAACAATCAGATTATGGAACGGTGGTGGATTGCATCAAAGATGGATTGGATTTTCAAGAGTCTATGAGAATGTTTGAGCAGAACGTCGGAGCTCGAAAACATTAGGTGTAGACCTGAATGATCATCCCTTACGGGGAGATTGTTAGCTTTAGAAGTAACGATCATAATGTAAAGAGTGTACTTATGTAATTAGTTTATATTTGTAACACTTATACGAAACATATATGGGGCAAAAATACTCACACATTGTCTAGTGTGGCACTTGTGATTAATGTTAAGGTTTTTCTCTCATATGTGTGCACCATCTAGTCTCTCTCTCTAATCTCTCATCTCTAATCTCTAACTCATTATACACGGTTTAATCATATTATACAAATTGCTTATGATCACTATGAGACCACAGTTAAGCTTATTTATTCAATTTGTTGTTTCGTGCAATTAGACATAAGTCCCCCTATAGATAGTAAGTTTAAAAGTATTCTCAATAGTGCCAAGAAAATGTACATTACAATGAAAATGTAAATGTGCACAAAAGATACATGTTGGGATGAGCATTGACATCTAAAACAATATAGATCAAACATGCATATACTATCTAATACCAGAAGCAAAGAAAAAATGTGTCACACCACATTCTGCAAAAGAAACATGCAAATGATGTAAAGAGAGTTTACAAGCTCACTATATCACAACCACTCAATGATATACCGTCTTATTTCTTATGTTCAGGACCAAAAATATTACACAAATTTAGGAAAAGTGGAGACCAACGGATCATAAGCCCCGTTTAGTTAGTCATACAGACAATGTGAATGACTGCCTCTTATTTGGCTAAACACACTTCAGGCTGTAGAATCCAAAAGGCTCCACGCATGTCTCAGCCCATTAAACCATTTCTGGCTTAACCCTATTCAAATGCTCGAAAAGCTTAACCTATTTCCAGGTCCGCATCTCTTCAAAAAAGATCCCAGGAACTTTCCTATGCCTAGAACAATTTTCATGGATCCCCAGCCCAATTACATAGTCCATTGGTTTCAGGTGTTCACAAGTGCAAAAGCATGTGAACAAACCAGAATATGGTTTCTCTTATTTCAATGTGGTACACACAATATACACAATAACATAAAACAATCAATCTTCGATAATTTAAAATGGTTGGTACAAACTTGAATTAGATACCATCAACAATTGCTTCTCTCATGTTTCCGCCGAGCAATGATAGTAGACCGCCACCATGGACTCGGCCTTCAGGGACTACGAGTTCCATGCTCTTCTGGCCATCATTATTTTCATTCTGCGAGGTCAATTGCTTGTTGAATGAAAACGAGGATGTCTTCATTGATGAAGGAACAAGTACCTGAGGTGGAATGAGTTGTCGTCTTTTAGTTGGCTTTTCAAGCCGGTTGGTGGAATTAGAGACCACACTGGCACATGACGATGAGTTGTTGTCTGATGAACCAGGACCGTGACATGAAACAAGCCCGTGGAAGAGTCCTGGCGTGATGCCAAGAATACGTGTGTTATCTTCTTTAGTTTTTGGAACCATGCTACCATGTGCAACACATAAACTGCCCTTTCCTCTAGCAAACTTCTCACATTTACCTTCTCCACCCCAAACACACCGCTTCCCACCACCATGCGCCTTACAGAAATCCGTACTACCTTGGGCACTTTTTGTACATTTATCAATTTGCATCTTTTCCTCCACCATGTCTCACGCAACAATTAGTCCTCCCACGAGCTCTTGGTGCAACCTGGAACCACACATCTCTTTCCACCACCATGGGCCACACAATAATCTGTCCCACCATGCACACTTTTGGGCAAATCCGCCTCCTTCATATAAGCATCGCTTCCTCCTCCGTGGGCTTTACATAGAGGAGTAGTACCTTCAGCACCTTTGGTGCAACCGTAAATATACAACGTTTACCACCACCATGAGCTTTACAAAACATTGTGCTTCCTTGAGATCCTTTAGTACAACCCTGAATCGACACCTTCTGCCTCCACCATGTGAAATGCATAAACTCACCTGTCCTTCAGCACTACGAGTGCAGCCTTCCACCACACACCTCTTTCCCCACCATGCTTTATGCATAATTCAGTTTTTCCTCTAGCGGATTTACTACACCCTGTAAACTTGCACTTTTTGTTGCTTGTTTGGCTATCTGAAATAGTTCCTGTCGAGAAATCTGTGACTACCGACGACTGTGGAATAGAAACTTTACGCTTTTGCTGCAAGGTTCTTGTTGTAGAACTTATTCTTGGAGCTAGAATAAGGGACGGCATATATCCACCTGATCTCTTTGCTGATGTAGAACCCTCATCCAGAACGTGAATTCCAAATCTATTAGTAACTTCCATAGATACACTTTGATTATTAGAAACCCGATTCATCTCAGTTTTGAAGTACTAGAATGAGGAGAAAGACTAAGAGTTAGAACAGAATCAATCTCATTGAATAACTACTTGGTGTTGGCCCTAATCCAAGGACCAACCTGGATCCATCGCCGCATGAACTCTTACTATTTTGTTGTCTAGAGTTTACGCAGCTAATATCACTTCCACTATAACCATAACATTCCAAGCGTAGCGTAGTATCATCATTGTGATCATTCTTATTTAATTCATTATTACAAGGAAAGGCTACAGGGTTATTATTAAGATCGAACTTAGACTTATTGTATACCATGTTTGTGAAAGAAGGTTGGTTAAGTAGTGGCAAAAAGGTTACGTACGCTTACAAGCATCTATAGACCAAAATGAAGAGAGCATGAAAATGTTCTAACAAACTACCTCCACCACTCACAAAGCCAGATGTATCCGATCTGTCCATTCGGTTGATCGCCTACTAGAAAGTGTAATCTAGCTTACGAAGGACATACCTTCACTAGGAGATGTATCAACGTTACTAGCTTTTGAAAAATCTTTTAAGTTCCGCTAACCTACAGAAGAAGAATATATAGGCATCATAAAGACGAAATATAAATTCATTTCAAGAACAGGAATCAAAATTCATAAGAATCTTAGTTAGCTACATGTTACAAATTATTTGACCAGCATGGGAAAAAGAACTGCAAATATTCAAGTCATCATGCATTATTTGCAAAGTTCATACTAATATTATCAAATATACAATCTAACTAGGCAATCAACCTTTAGATTAAGTGTAGCTAATTAACTGTTTTTTTGCCAAATGAATGATGGGCACAGTAAATGACTAGTAAAAATTTACTTCATCAACAAACATTGTCATACATCTATAAAATGCATATAAGGACAAAAAGAAAAAGAAGAAGGAAGATTTAGTACCTAATAACAGGCGACACAAGTGGTGATTAAACTGTGTTTGCTTTGGAGAATAGTTTTGAACAAGTGGAGTTATAAATAGGTATCGAAGGGAAAAAGAACAAGAAGATCATTACAAGTAAATTGTGTTTGATGGCCCCTATAGTTATCATAAAGTGTTAACTTGGTCCCTATACTTTATGTAAATTTGAAATGAATGTTTGACTTTGTAAATTAATCATTTTCCAAATGAATCATTGTTGTTTTTCTTTTATTTATTTTTGTATGAATCATTTTCGTTTTAATTCATTTTATTGGAGAGATGACGTTATGAATCAAATGAATCGTGTTTACAAGACTATGGAACAAAAGGAAGTATAATGTCTGATAACTCGACTTAACCTTGAAAGTCAATTCTAATACTCAATTTAAATCATTTTGGTGAAAAGTTTAATATAGAACACAAAATTTTGCATCTAAAAGAGTTAATTGTTAAGTACTCAATAATGTCAACATAAAATCACAATCCGATAACTCAAAATTGCTAAAAGTCAAATAACTGAAGCTAAAACAATAATGTTACCACTTTTTTAGTGTTATAAAACTTTAAGATCCCTATGTAAGTACTCAATTTAGGTCTCGAAACCTTGATACAGCCCTATCGAACTGAGCTTATCACGATAACTAAAAAAAAGATATATAACGCTATAACCTTATGAGACGTTTATTAGAAAGTTATGTTATTTTCTTTGAAACAAAAGGAATAAATTTGTTGTGTCATATGTCATAGAAGGATAGACTATGTATGATACAAAAGTTGAGGGAAAACCTAGTCATTCACATATGCTAAGATGGCCAAATAAATATTTCAACAGGCAATATACACTCACCTCGTTGGCAGGACCACATGGCCATAAAAGTCAGTATATTAACCAATAAAATTATAGCATTATTATGATTGGATCAAACTTAATGACAATTGGTCATATAAGATTTGGTCCATTAATACTATTTTTTTCTATGAACGATTACGTAATTTGTTCATCTCTTAATTTTTAACTCTTAAAAACTAGCCCTCTCTTTGGTTTGGGTTCTATAGACTATAATAACCTCTTGAAACGAGGTCCATGTTTTTCAAGTAAAAACAACCAAGTGCATGTTCGCTCAGTTCCGAAAAAAAAAGTACATCAGATTGCTAATGCACGAGGCGTAACGTTGTATATGTTGTCGTTTGCATATTCAGTTTTTATTTGATATGCTGTTGTCCGATTTCGATTTCTTGAATAGCCATGCATCTTTTTACATGCATTTTGTCGATAACGACATGCTTCTCATTCTTCGACACTCGAAGGGGGGCATTAACGTCTTTTTAAGTTAGGTTAAACTTGTCATTTACACTACATGGTGACTTGGTGGGTGACAGGCCAGGGTTGACGTAAAGAGGTAAAATAAGTGGAGTAAACAAATTGCTGACATGAATATTATTTGTCGTCAAAAGATTAAAGTAATCAAATCCACGGTGGATATTATTTGTGTGTGTTTTATTTAGGTTTTAAGCTGCCCACTTATTCTTCCCATGCGCTACTTTTCTGGTATGTGGCTACTCGACTATGTTACAACAAGCTCTTGCCTCCTTCTATGGGACTTTCACAATAAATAATAATTGGTTCAAGTACTTAAAGTAAATTGTTTTTAATTATCATATTTAATGTTTTGCATTAAAATACTCGTCATATTTGATTTATTTTAAGGAAATGGCCGGTGGGACATGTTAAATGAGAGGTCAAAAACTGTTTGTGAATGCTAGATAAAATGTGGAGTATCAAGTTTTGGTCGAATTACTAGCAAGCACTTTTTAACGAACTGTTTGTGAATGCTAGATAAAATGTGGAGTATCAAATTTTGATCGAATTACTAGCAAGCACTTTTTAACGTGTTTTTTCCCTTTTAATTTGATGACTAATACTATGATGTGTTATGATAAGAAAAAATAATACAACTTTTTTGTTATAATTCGGATTTAGATGTTATGAGTATTTGAATACTACATGCTCGCCAACAACATGTTGATCCGGTCGGGTTCGTTTCATTTGCGACTAGTATATTTTTTAACGTTGAACTTAGCCGAGTTGAAATAATGAATTGGATAACACCGAGTCATGATGGGAAATTAAAAGAAAATACCAACAGGGTTGTAGAGGTGATTCATGCTCGAGGAGGTAAACCAGAGGGTAAATAAAAGTTTGTAAAATTATCAAGAAAAATTTTGTTTAAAAGCATTAATTTATTGCAATTTAGCTAAACCTTAATTATGTAATTCTTAAACAAGATAAAATGGCATATTTTAGAGACTTTTAGCATAAACGCTTCATCTAACACGGAAATAGTTTGTTTCATTTCCTTTGTTTATGAGACATGTTGAAATTTGACCTGTTTGTGGTGTTGGGAATGATTCACAATGTGATGTCTTGAATTGTGAATGTCCCATGTTTTTAGTAAGTTCATATTAAAGAAACATGTGAACCTATTTAATTTTTTGCACCTTCTCCTTCCCTCCCCTAACTTGGATGGTAATCAAAACAAAACATTGGGTCAAGCACACTTCAAGAAATCGCCAAAGACCCTATATCAACATGTTATAAGATTATTTGCGTAGGAAAACATTTGGGCTTTATTACTAGTTTGTCATGTATCGATAGGCCTAGCCCATTATCTGGAATATCCTTCACGGACTCTATATATTGTAATCATGTTTTGATTAATGGAAAGCTAAAATTATATTTTCATTATGGTATCGAGCAAAACCCTAACAATTCTTTTCTTCTCTTTTCGTGTAATCCACACCGGTATATATATATAGATTCTTTTAGCTAACAATTGTTGACTTGGTAATACATATCAATAGTTTAAGTTGAATTGGTAGCAAACAAAGGTACGTCATTAGAGTTGTTGTTTAATCGATTTCTAACTTGTTCATCGTGGTTATTAAAGAGTTGCTATCTCTTTAAGTTTTTCATCCTCGCGTTATGTATCCTCTCAATTTACTCTTAATAATATCAAATTTCAAGCCAAACTAATCCACTACTATACACAACCCAAGACAATAGCCCATCAAGATGAATTGTCAACCTATATTCCTTCGTCATCAACGGGTATTTTAGGTGCGGCCCGTCTCACAAGTGCCTTAAGCACCATGAATCTTCGAATCGACATGAAATATGGACACATGTTGATCATTTCATCTCAATTCTCATACAAGTAAAGTAAATATTGTTTATAATAAGTGCTTATATCCATCTGCTTATGTTGGCGATGGTAAATCTATACCCGCTACCAAACCGGTCATAACATCTTACCTACTCTTAATCATCATTTATACTTGCATAATGTTCTAGTCACCCAAATATCATCAAAATCTTTTTTATTCACAATTTACTAGATATAATAATTGTACTATTGAGTTCGATGCATTTGGTTTCTCTCGTAAAGGATTTCTCAACGCGTCATATCCTCCTCGATTTGATAGTTCAGAGATCTCACTGCCACCCAAACCTTCTCCTATTCCCCATGCTTTGTTTTATGTTAGTTCTTCTACGTGGCACCAACGCCTCGGGCATCCGGGGTGAAGAAGTGTTACGTTCTCTTGTTTTCAATCAATTTATTTCTTGTAATATAGGAAGTCTCCTCAATTTCTCATGCTTGCCACTGGCAAACATGTGAGATTTCGCTTTCTAGTTCGATTCCATTGCTACTCGTTACTTTGAGATTGTTTACTCGATATTTAGACTTCTCCTATTGTTGGTTCTAGTGGTTTTATATATTATGTGTTATATTTTTTATCACTATTCTTATTATTTGTGGATTTATCCTTTACGCACTAAATCAAATGTTTCAAAAATTCTTACATTTTCATTCTTATGTAAATGATCAATTTAAGTGTGACATTAAGGCTTTTCGAAGGTGACCATGGTGTTGACTTTGATAACACCATGGTTCTTAATTTGTTTTCTCAAAATGGCATTCAAATTAGATTTTCTTGCCCTAAAAACCTCACAACAAAATGAAAAGTCAGAACGGATGATTTGTACAATCAATAATGTTACCCCTTCTCTTTCAAGCTCGCCTTCCACCAACTTTGTGGGTCAAGGCCTTATATATGGTTGCCTACTTACTTAATCTTCTTCCCTACTCAGCCATTCAAAACAAAATACCTTATACCAAATTATTTAACAAACAACCCGACTACTCATGTTTACCTATCTTTGGTTGTCTTTGTTACCCAAATCTCCATTCACCTCATAAGCTTGCACGACGTCCCACTCTTTTTATATTTGTGGGATATCTATCTTATAACTGCGGGTATCAATACGTTGACCTCTCCACCTATAAAATCATCCTTTCTTGGCATGTTACATTTGATGAACTTCAATTTTGTATGGTTTATTACATCCTTAAACCCATTGTCTTACACATTCCTAGATACCACACCATCCCCTATCACCCAACACATTATTTACAACAACACTTACCATCACCCGAATAATACCGAGCCCAACCCCACAACTCACCCGACTCAAAATGAGCCTAACACCCCTATCGGCCCGACACCATCCTCGGCCCACTCCACCCCTCCGGCCCATACCACACCCAAGAAAACCACTCCATTCATTGGCCAACCTACTACCACCGCCATTGTTTCCCCACCCGCGACCCAACCTATGACTAATAACCCCCGACTAGAAGTCATCCAATAGTCACATGTGCTCAATTCGGCACGGTTAACCCTAATCCTCGCTTTCAAGGTCATGTCTTTCATATCTCCCTCTTCCTAAGTCTCCATTTTTGCCTTATCTCGATCCTAATCAAGAGATGCTATGTACAATGAATATAATGCGTTAATTAAAAATTACTTGGATTCTTTTCGCGAATACCTAATGTTAATGTGGTCTAGTCTATGTAGTTGTTTGAATAAATAGCATGCCGATGGTTCTTAAGCGGTATAAGGCTCGTTTGGTGGCTAACGGGCGTAGTCGAGACCTTGGTGTTGATTGTGATTATACTTTTAGTCCGTTGTTAAACGGCTACCATTCGCACTGTTCTTAATCTGGCTTTGTCTCGGAATTGGCCTATTCACCAGCTTGATATTAAGAATGCATTTTTTTAATGCGATCTTTCTAAGATTGTATATATGTATCAGCCACCAGGTTTTGTCAATGCTCGGTTTCCCCATCATGTGTGCCGATTACAAATATCCTTGTACAGATTGAAACAAGCACCTCGTGCTTGGTTTCAACATTTTACAGCTTATGCTCTCAGGGTTGGTTTCTTGTCGAGTCGTTGTGCCTCGTCATTGTTCATATACCGGCATGGTTCTGAGGTTGCATATTCATTGATTTGTGTTGATAATATTGTACTGACGGCATCATCTACAGATTTACTTCAGCGTAATATCTCATCTCTTCATAAGGAGTTTGATATGATTGATTTGGGGGCACTTAGTTACTTACTGTGGATTTCTATCACTCGTGACTCCATGTGCATGTTTCTCTCAAAAGAAATATGCTTTGGAGCTTTAACAGAGCACATATGGCAAATTGTAAACCTACTCGGATATTGGTTGACACGTAATCCAATATCTTGGTTCGACGGGGATCCTATTTCGATCCTACTGTTATCGCATCTTATAGGTGGTTTGCGGATATCACGCTACTCGTCAAGATATATCTTATGTTGTGCAAGAGGTTTGCCTTCATATGCATGATCCTCGATAGCCTCATGTTTCATCTCTCAAGAGAGTTCTCTGATATGTTCGTAGCATGTTGGACTTTGGGCTCTAACTTTACGCCTCCACTACATGTTCTCTTGTTGCCTATTCTGATGTAGTTGGGCCGGTTCTACTACTTTGTGGTCTAATTTTGGTTATTGTGTTTTCTTGGAGAATAATGTACCCTCGTGGTCATGCAAACGACAACATACTCTCTCTAGAACGAGTGATGAAGCTGAGTACAGAGGTGTTGCTAATGCAGTTGCTGAAAATGCCTATCTTCATAACCTTCTTTGCGAGCTTCATACACCATTTTTATCTGCCACTATTGTCTAATGTGACAATGTTACTGCCATTATTTGACTACTAATGTTGTTCAACAGTAGCAGACCAAACACATTGAGCTAGATATACATTTTGTTCATGATATGGTTGCTCGGGGTCAGGTTTGGGTTCTTTATGTGCCATCACATTACTAGTATGCTGACATCTTCACCAAGGGGTTTCCGTCTGTCCTTTTTAAAGAGTTCCGTACCAGTTTGAGTATTCGATCCTCTCCCACTCAAACTACGGGAGAATGTTAGACGATTATTTGCTTACAAAAGCCTTTGGGCTTTATTACTAGTTTTTTATGTATCAATAGGCCTTGCCAAATATCTAGAATATTCTTCATGGACTCTATATATTGTAATCATGTTTTGATTCATGGAAAGCCAAAAATTATACTTCCATTACAGCATACATGTGTTCTTTAGTAAGACTAAATGAAAAATGATACATAGCTCAAAAACATGAGTTAGTCAGTCAAAAGGTTAACAAACACGACAATCTAAAAAAAATTAAACATCATAATAACTAGAATAGTTTTTGCTTTTGAAAATATTTAATTTTAAGCTTGTTGTTTTGGTCGCTTTGAAGTTATTTATGCGACTTAAATAATGATTTGGTTGGACAAACTCAAGAAGGTTAGCCAATGCATGAGTGGACAAATTCCTCATCTAGTTACCAAAGTATTTTTTAGGAAAATTACTAAACATTGATTAGAAAATTCTCAAGGTGAGTGTAATATTGACTAGGTGTCTCTTATATTTTAATGATCACAAATAAACCTTTACAACACATAAAATCATAACGTTACCAAAACCAACCGGTTCCATAACTAGAATTGGCGTTGAGCTTCGTTTGGAAATGCTTGGTTTATGAAAGTCGTCTTTCCCTTACTCGACAAATGTGGATCTTTTATTACGGGCATGAATATGATAATAGAGTTATTAGAAACACTTGAAACGAGCTTTAGACCTGAGGATACCAAATCAAGACCTCCAATTTTAACAAAACGCCAACTCGCTTATTTTACCAAACGCCTTTAGCCAAGGCTTTTCTAAACCTAGGACATTTATACTTTCTTTATAACATCAAATGAAAGTATTCATATGACTATAATCCATGTGTACATCTTCTCTAATCATGTAGCGAGTTTACTCCCTTATTGGTCAAACAAAGTCAAAGGTCTCTTTGCGTAAACGCATCCTTTCCCGCTATGGGACATGCTTTACTTGTGATGCAAAGCACTTAGCTTGTTTGCAAAAAGATTATTAGTGATCATGATAATTGTTGTGTTAGGAATTAGAAAATTCCATGTTAAAGTGTCGGTCACCCCAATTATGATCTAGCATATGTTAGCTCGTGAGCGTGTAGTTATTTACGTTATTTAGTAGTTTATTAGTTAGTTTGTAGCGTAGTATAGTTTAGTGTAACACCGTGGAGGAAGGACGGTCTTTACCCATCTGATGCCGATCCACATCCGATAGGAGGACATATGCTTCAGTAATTATAAATACCCTTCCATTCTTGGAAGGGTGTGGCTTTAAATCTAACCTTTCATTTGTTAAGCAACTATCTTTCAAGGAACCTCCTCTCAACTCTCTTCATCTCTCTAAAATGGCTTTCTTATTTAATCATTGTCCTAGACCACCCGAATCATCAAACAACATAATATTCACGATCCTACAATTGGTACCAGAGCCAAGGTTGTGTTGTTTTTGGTGATTCGAATGGTGCTTGGAAACTTGTTTTGATGATGCTTATGTTGGTCGAATATGTTTTCAATATGTGCTAAATTGTTGGTTTAAGTTTCACCTCGTTAATCAGTTTTTGTTACATTTTTCATCTGTCTTAAAGTTTGTATATGTATTGATTAATGTTTCTAAAAACTGATGGTGTGGTCAAAATGGTTAAGTCCTTGTGGTCAAATACGTCTTCTAAGTCTTTTATCAGTTGTAACTGCATCTTGTCACAACGTTTTCTGGTCATACTTTTGGAGTCAATCAGTGGTCATAAGATGATTTTTCTCTAAGCAGTTTCTGGGTTTTTCATCTATGCGAGTTGTCATAAACTCTTTAAAGCGAGTTGTGTTTGTCTTGTTTGTTTTAACTCGCATTTTGAATGCGAGTTGCCATCGTGTCCAGATTCAAATGAATATGCTATGCGAGTTGTCAAATAAAATGATGCGAGTTGGTACAATATGAGTTGTGAACTTGCATTTTTAATGCGAGTTGGTACATACTTTTGTAATACATGCGAGTTATATACTTGCATAAAACATGCGAGTTGTGTTACGATGCGAGTTGAATTGTCTAAGGCGAGTTGTGTTATTTAACATGAAGCGTGTTGACTCAATATGGGTATGCGAGTTGACAAAGATGATGAAAAGACCATGACTAAGACCACAAAACTCATTGACCTCCAAAGAACAACACCCATCATCACCCACAAATGAAAAACAAGAATTAATCCAACTTTATCCAAATACAACTAACAATCCTCAAACTCCTTCAATCTCAACATCATCTTAAACCTAGACTCGACTCAAATCTAAACGATATCAAATGATGAACAAGTTCTCGAATCATTCTTTGTGGTTTTCATAATGATATCAAGCCTTGAAGGGCATTCCACACAAGAATAATATCATCACGATCTATTTTCAAACAAGATCGACATAATTAATTACATGTGATCTCGATTTAGTTCGAGTTAATTAATGAAACATCAAGACCTTAGGGTCCAAATACACGAACCTAATATCATCATAGATCTCATATGAAAACTCGGTTCACGTACTCATCCGAAACAACAATGAAAGGAATATAACAAACATGTTATATCTTGTTCACTTGTTCGTTATCAAGGAAACATAAACAAGAGGAAGAAAATCTTAACCTACCTTGTCATTTGATCATATTGATGATACGATGGTCCTCTAACCATCCATGTGGTTAAGTCAATTGCCTTGAAGCCATCCTCGGCCATCTCGAACCATCTCGTGGCTAGATGTCCTTGAATATCACATACAAGGTTTGTTAAAGACTTATTGTTTTGATGTTTGTTTCAGTAATATTGCAAGAGATGGAGAAGAGATTGAGAGTGATTGACAAGATCCGGGTATCTTAATTTTGGTGCTTTGATTTATCACAAGAAGATGGGGCGGATTATTTTGAGAAATGGATTAGGGTTCCGTGAAGTTTTGTTGTCTCAGACGTTGAAAGGATTCTTTTTGGATTAAAAGGATATTAGTGTGTTTAAATACCCCGTGGGATTAGGGTTTCGACTGATTTGGACCATAAGATCGTTATTTTTGTATGGGCCGTGTTCAAATATACTTAATTTTTGTATGGGCCGTGTATTTTTGTGTCATCTTGGGCTTGCTTGGGCCTGTTGGATCGTGGATAATGTTTGGGGAATGACCTTGGCCCAAGTGTACACTTCTTATAACGAAACTAGAGATTAAGCTTGCACCATAAGATCGTTATTATTTAGTCATATGGTATATAGGCGTGTATGAGATTATTATTGAGTAACATATATACCATAACGGCTAAATTATCATTTGATGGTTTGTGAGCCTTAGTAGGACATAATTGAGTGTGCACTTAAAATTGACAATCACGGTAATTGATTTAGATTGGATCGGCTATTTGGGTATTTGTTACAATATCTGGGTATTTGTTACAATATCAATTAGATCGGCTAAATTATCTCATGAATGTTTTGGAAATTATGCTTACTAAGATGAATTGAGCTTCTAATGATTTGGATTATATGTGAGTTGTTACTGTGATTTGATGATGTTGCGACTTGATGATGACTTTTGATGTGTTATGAGGATTGGGTACTTTGGTGTATACATTTTCACAGAGAATATTATGTTACGGCTTGAACTGAATGTTGAACAATATTGACTACGGGGTTCTCTGTACGGTATCTCTTGTTTGATTTTGAAGTGAGGTTTTCCGGGCGCGTTTACTTATTTTCGTCTTCTTTCTTTCTACCCTTCCGCGAAGATGACTTGTTTGGGCGTTTATAGAGGGTGATAAAGACTAGGCTATTTAATTACGGTTGTGATTCTTTCTCGCTTAACCCACAACGTAACTATCACTCGTGTCCGACTCGATTGAGAATGTCAAGAGGTTTTGTACATTGGGTACACCGTTTTTTTCACGAGGATTAGTACAAGTTTAAGTAGCAACCGAGGAATTTTACTTCATGATCAAGTTTGATATATCGGGTTTCCTTCTCCATGTTGTCACCGCAATAGCCGAAGCGGAATGCGTGAATGATGTGTTTACCAAAGTGTTTACTAGATGGGTGATGATATCGTTGATGTCGGTCAATGAACAATTGATGAACCGTTGCATGTTCCCTAAAATGATATTCACCAAACCAAAGTTGTCATAATATATTCAAGCTAACATTGTTTACGGTTTTGTCTTGATTTTGTAAAATCCCGCGAAAGAATCTATTTCTCGGTTTAAATCATAGACTTGTAAAATCCCATGACAATGGAAACATCCTGGTAATTGTAAAGTGCATTTCCGGCTCTATCTCTCGGTTTATTCTTGGTTTTGTAAAATCCCGCGAAAGAAACTATTTCTCGGTTTAAACTATAGAATTGTAAAATCCCATGATGATGGAACCATCCTGGAGAAAGGAAAGTGTATTTCGGGATCTTATCTGATGTTGGTGCGACGGTTTCTACTTTAAAGAAGGGATAAAAGGGTGTACTTCATGAATTGGGTGATTGCTTGGATATTCTTCATGGCAGTTTGGTTATTACAAGGTTTTACGGGGTTATGTGCTTTTAACCATGGTCGGGATGAAACCATTATCAGAGTTCACTTAAAACGTAAAAGGAGGATAGAGTTGAGCTTTTAACCGTAAGATGTGACAACGGCGTTAATTCAAGATATTTATTTGAGGTTGAAGTGAAATATCACGGCGAGTGTACTTAGTATCCAAGGTATCGGGATGGTTGGATGAAGATTCTTCAAGATCCTTGTTCGAGCTTATTATAAAAAACGAAGACTTGGAAATCTAGTTATTATTGGGTGTCTTTTACCTTTCTTTTACCACTGGGGAATGGGCTCTTACCACCACAAAATAACTATCACTTTAAGGAGTTACGTTGTAGTGCTCAATGTCACATTCAATTGTGGATTTTCAAGAGGTGATGCACGTCTTATACTTGATGGTTGGTTGGATGAAGAGTATAGAGTACTTAGAGATTCAATGGAGGATGAAGTCTCGGCACCGCTCTTTGTTACATATGTGCAAGTTTAAGTCACGAGTTCGGGTTGTTTTACTTGTGGTCAAATTCATCATATTGGGTTTTCCATCACCGTCACAACAAAGAGCCTCTTGAATGATAATGGGGTGATTACAAGTTTTGCCAAGAGATGATGAAAGAGAGAGATAATGACGCTTGAACACAGCAGCTCAAGCCTCGTACTCTAAAGAATGTAAAAGTGTACGCTTCAAGCGCTTTATCTTCCAAGAAGAGAAATCTTCTTATGACGTATGAACACAACAGCTTCATGCCTCGTACTCTAAAGAAAAGAAAAGTGTAAGTTTCAAGGCGCTTTATCTTCCGAAGAGAAATATTCTTATTTATGACCATTCTCGTCAACATGCTTCATGCTTTTTCCATGCGCTTTCAATTATCAAGTGAACTGCCATCGTTGATTGTTTTCTTATTCCACTTGCTCAACTATAATGACGATGGCGACATCATGTGCTAAATTTTGGGGAGAAGTGTGAATAGAATACTTTGGATGATATTCACTATTTATTCAAGAATGGCATCTCTGTATGCAATTCTTGAGGGGAGAAGAAGTGTGAATTTTTGCATGGTTGATTGATATTAGAGAATAAATGGTCAACGGCTCCTAACTCATGTAAGAACCGAGCTTCGCTTATCGGGTCATCGTTACATGGAGTTTCTTCTAAGATCCGTTGGTTGACATATTCACACGGGTGATGAGTTTAAAGACAAGTGCTTCCGGTTAATGCTTCACGTGCACATCAACATGATGATTCGAACAACCTTCGTTCTTGTTTGATGTGATTGTTTGCTTGGTATTACCATTTAGTGTGTTCATTGCGGGTTGATTGTCGATTTCCTTGATGAACATCTTTCTTCTTATTTGATTGGGAGGATTTGATTTAAGGGATTTGCTATTTGTAAGTTAACGGAATGCATTTGGTGAGTTGAAGATGTTAACTATTTATTCCCAACCGGACAATCTTGAAGAAGGTCGAGTCTACAATCGGTTCTACATTTTCGCTACATGTTAGAAGACTAAAGACGAGTTGCATTTAACGATCTAAAGACTTCTTCTCAATTCAAGCATTCATCATAAAGATTGTCGGTTTAGGGAGAGCACTAATGGGGAAGAGTGAAAAGCCAAAGTTAATCTCCAATTAGACTTGCTCACATTTTACTTGAAAAAGTTGATTCCCACTTGATTACATGTGTTCTTCTCAAAAGATTTCAAGTATACGGGCTTACAAAGAGTTGCCGATTTTGAAGTATCAAACCGTAAAGGGGAAGGAGACACGATCTAAACGAGTAAACTTGATGAACTTAATAGTTTTAAGTGATTGAAGATATCCCGAAGACAAATGTCATTACCGCAGAAACTCAAGGTTTGACTCATGGCGTTTAGTGCTCTTATTCCAACTACGTGGGGAAGAGATGTAAGAGAAAGTTTCAAGATAAAAGAGGTACACAAGTATGACATATTCGGGAGATAAATGTATAACATGAAGGAGAGAGATTGTGTACATTGGGGATGCTCAGTTGTCTCACCTGAGTGCTTAATCAGTGATTCAAAGATATAATCACTTATTCCGGAGTTGACATCCGCAGAGATTGTCATCCGCAGAGATAATCAGTGATTCGGCTTGCTTCTTCAATGTTATCGGTTATTCTTTCTTTGGGAATGTGTGTACTTCGGGTTGTTGAGCTTCATACATGATCATCATGGAAGAAAAATGTGAACATTGGGTAGGTGCTTTCATTCCCCTCATGATGCGTATTCGGGAGAGCTCTTGGGTATAGGTGTACTGGGTTCTTGAGCTTCATACACGATCATCGTGGAAGAAAAATGTGAACATGGGAGGTGTTTTCATTCCCTCATGATGTGTATTCGGAGAGTTCTTGAGCATTATACAATGTGTAAGATATTTAATTTCACATACACATCAAACCATAACACAAAGTGGGGTATAAGTGGAATTCTAGAGAGAAAGTTAGAGGTTTAGGGAACTTAGTGAGAGAAAGTGAAAGATATTATTATGAGCTCCAACTCTCTACCTTGGGAGGTAGAGAGTATTTATAGTCTTACATAAACGCCACACAACGGGTCATGGATCGTGCATACAAGGGTAAAGACCGTCCGTCCTCCACGGTGTTACTTAACTAAATACTACTTAGCTTGAAATAACTACGACTACGAGCTTTCTGCGATTACATATACTTGAGGTGACCGACTCTTTAATACCGGAATTTCTAATTCCTAACAATCTCCCTGTGGGAGGTCACCTCAATCATGTACTAAAATTACATTGAATACAAATAGATATTACATTAACAATTGTTCTTGCATTCTTGATGTAGTACTTTGCTCCTAAGCTCGTAGTCATTGATTCATCACATTGCATGTTTGGTTACTCCGGTGGAGGTCTTTACTAATCCACGTGATAATAAATTTGAGCCACTTTTGAGATCATCACCATCAAAATCTCGAGACATCCATTGTGGTGTTGGTATTATGTGATGTTGTGACTTTCGGACCGACATGCTCACATTACGGATCATGATATCTTCTCATCGAGTAGCGGAAGCTTCGTTGATTCATGATATTGGCGGCGCAGAGCGTAAGCATGGAGTGAAAATATCGAGTCATTGATGCACTAATCTTGATTTCTTTTGAGATGACCGTGTTAAGTGAGCATGTGGCTATGGATGGACCGCTTCATTCGATCACCGCAACGCCGGGTGTACCGCATACAACAGTTAGCAATAAATTGCACGAAGTGTCTTTGATCACTTTCGTTGAATTGAGGTACATGGCCCACGGTTCCCCGCTGATCGAGACAAGTACTTTTGTGATCGTATAATTCAAGAATTTCCTTGACAGGTTTCGCAATCGCTCAAGTTGTTCTCAAACCGAACGCCTCAAAGAAGACAACACGGAGTGAGTGAACCAAATAATTTAAGTCCACCGATTGATGAAAAGAGATTTGAAAACAATCGTATTGCTCAATAGAAATTGTTTTGCAATACAACGAAGGTTTTAATGAACATCAATTATCAATCATAAAACACCTTTGATTTGAAATATCCGTACACGGTCGATTTGCTAAAGAAAAGAGTTTTTAAGCACAAGGACCGGTTTTTCAAAGGTATCCGTCAATCCATAACTCGAACCGAGATTGATTCAAAGGATTGAATCGCCCATCGCTTCGCTCGGTTGTCACATGGTTGATCTATATAATAGATCTCACATGCCACCTACCAGAGCTTGTTTGATGATGGCTCCGTAAGGCTTTCCATCTTCATTGTGAATATGATAACACATCACTAAGATGTTCGCAATACCACAAGGATAATGCGTGGGACTCAAGATATAATCTCTTTCCACATTATGTGAAACAGAGAGTCTTCATTTGAAAGTGTCCTAATGAGATTTATTGATGATCTCGTGGCTCTAGACTCAATTTGTGCATATTTGGATCCCGTGTCGAGACTAGGGAGAAGGTCTCCTTCTTCAATATCAACAATCTCTAAGAGAAAGTCGATAGATAATGTCGGTTCCCGTGAGAATGAAACAAGTCCTTTTAAGAGGAACTTGAGTGGTTTGGAAAGTTGAAGTGCGAGCGCCACCGGGTCCATGACGCCTTGTCTTCAATACCGATGTTACCATCGTGAGCATATGAATTGAACCCGGTTTCGCCCTAAGGTTGAATATATGGAGGGCTATTTGTTTTCACCCTTTTCTCATTCAATTCTTTTAATTCTTCAACCCCTTCATTGCTTACCGAGACTTCATAGCTAGAACCTTGTTGGGTTTGTTCCAAGACTAGCTCTATCTCATCCGCATTCTTCCTATATCTCATTTTCTCCTTTATCATCATACCTAAGGACTTCTACACTAACTAGTGGATTGTCCTCGGTAGATCCCTCCGGCTCGTGGATCATGGGAACCAATACCTAACCTTATCATCCTTATATCACCGTATATAAAGTAAATTTGGTCGGTCTACTTGGTATTGTTCATCCGCCATTTGAACCAATTGAAACCATTTGAAAATCAATCCGGATACTTGTGATATATTATCAAAACATTTTGTACCGAGTTGTTTTGATATTTTTAGAATAAGTGCTCCCTCAACATGTGCATCAAATGTTTGAAATCGTTTTGCATACGGAGGCAAGAGGAAGAATTAACTTCTTTGATTACCATTTTCTAAAGATATCAACATCACTTCCTAATCAAGACAAGTAGATAAAGCATTTTTGGGAAGGATGAGGTTTTCATAAGTTTGCTCCCCTCGGTATGTGCCTCGAGATTTGAAAAGAGTTTTGCACATACTAGAGGAACCCGCACATGAGATAAGTGATCACGTTTCAAATCATAGGTTTAAGATAGATGCTCCCCTCAACATGTGCATGAAAAATTTGAAATCGTTTGTCACATGTGGGAGGATAGCATGTACATCCTTATAAAACCATTTACCGAATTATCGCTTTAAATCCAATTTAAATCACACATTCTCCCCGATCACAATTCTCAAATCATTTGAGATTTGTGATCTCTTATTGATTTAAATTGATTTTGAAAGCTTTTAAGGGAATTGTGACTTGATTATGAAAGCGTTTTTAATCGATAAGGATCGGATTTTAAGACTTTAAAACTCCATTGATAAAACATGCATGTATATCTTTTGAAAACAATTTAATGCCAAATAACTTTTTAATTTAATTGAAATCATTCTCCCTCAATCAATGACATAGGTTGTTGATCGAGATTGATATTTTGACAAATAAGTCCAGATGATTATCAAAAATAGAGTCCGAGTTATTTTTCAAAACAGTTAGTTTTCATCGATAAATGTAATAGAATCGAGCATGGAATTTTGAAAACATGATAAAGTATGGCTCGTTCTTTCTTTAAAAAGCGGTTATCGCTCGAGATGACAATAAGCCATTGTTTCTCTTTCTCCCAAAAATAATTTTTGATTTTAAATTTTTTTATTTTTAAAATTTTTTTAAGAATTGAACAACATCTAAAGTCCTGTGTCATTCTTTGAATGACAAAGACAAAGACCGTAGATATTGTCGAACCGAGAAAAGCATAACAAATTGATTTTTTTTTTTTTTTTTTTGAATAGATATATACAAGAGATAGATGAAGATAGACATTTACTCTCGCCTTCCTCCCAAGACGCTTGAGTGTTTCTCGTTGAAGGCTTTTCAAGCCAAGACGTGGAAGAATAAACTCAAACGTTCTCTTGAAGAGCTTTGGGAAGATGTCTGCTAACCGATATTCGACCTCACAAAATATAGTTCTACCACACCTTTTTCCACTTGTTCCCGATGAAATGATGTCGTATGTCGATATGCTTTGCTCTCGAGTGTTGAACGTTGTTGCATGAGAGAGCAATAGCACTTTATTATCACATTACGTAGGGATTTTGTTGAATTCAAAGCCATAGTCGATAATTGAGATCTCATCCATAAGATTTGAGCACAACAAGATGACATAGCTATGTATTCACCTCCGTAGAGGAAATAGAAGTACTCATTTGCTTCTTTGAAGACCACCACAAGCTTATCACCCAAAACCGAGCACCTCCGCACGTATTTCGACGTGTATCTTGACAACTGCATGATCAAGATCCGCATAGGCCGTTAGTGACATACCGGTGTCCTTCGGCACCATAGTCCCATATTGATGGTTCCTTGAGATACCGAAGACCCGCTTAACCGCTTCAAGGTGCTTTTAGTAGGCTTAGACCGATATCTAGCACACATGCACACAAATAACAAGATGTCTGGTCTACTAGTCAGTGAGGTACATCATGGATCCAATCATACTACGATATTTCGTTTGATCTACCATGATCCCTGAGTGGTCCTCATCCAGCTTAGTTCGTTCAATCATGGGAGTGTCAACATGGTCACTAGAATCAAATCCAAATTTCTTTAAAATCTCATTTGCATATTTAGATTGATTTATGAAAATGCCTCTGTGACTTTGTGAAATTTGTAATCCCAAGAAAAATGACATTTGTCCCATCATTGACATTTGAAATTTTGAACCCATTTCATTAGAAAAACGATCACATTCCATTGGGTCGGTCGAGGCAAAAATAATATCATCAACATAAATTTGAACGTGAATTAAATGTTTGCACGACTTTCGGTGAACAAAGTAGGATCAATCGCTCCTTTGTCAATCCAAGAGATTGAAGAAACTTTGACAACAGATCATACCATGCTCTAGAGCTTGCTTCAAACCATATAGGGCCTTTTTCAAGCGATAAACATGAGTAGGATGCTCAATTCACAAAACCCTCGGGGTCGGTGGCGACGAAACCACTTCTTTCGGATCTCCATTAAGAAATGCGGTTTTCACGTCCATCCGATAAACAACCATGTTCTTGCTAGCAAGATTAGCCAAGAAGATTCGATCGCCTCGACACGAGCAACTGGAGCAAAAGATTCCTCAAAGTCTATACCTTCTTCTTGACGATAACCTTTAGCCACTAACCTAGCCTTATTTTTCAAAACATCACCATGCTCATCAAGCTTTACTTTGAAGATCCACTTAAGAGCAATGATCATAGCACAACTGAGTCGGTACTAATTCTCATACATCAAGAGTGTCGCTTACAGTGGATACCGGACGAGAAGGATTTCCAATGATGTTGTCTAATGGATGATCGTGAGTCCATTTTCCGAGGTGTTCATGTGGTAGTTGTTGAGGGACCAAGTAGCAGAGTCGATGTCTCCTCAAGAAGATGGTTCGATGAAGATTCGTGAGCAAATATGTTTTCAAATGGAGCATCTTCGTGAGTAGCAAAGGGATTAACTTCATCATTGATGCGAAACAGCCCATGATGTACATTTGAAGAATGATGATTTGTTGATGAGATCAAGGATCGATGTGCAGCGCTTCTTGACTTAATGATATTGAGATCAAGGATTGACTTCATTCTCGTGAATATGAGCAACCTCATTGTAGAAATTGACACCTCATTAGTACTTGCTCATAAAGTTCATCAAACATAGGATCAAACAATTTCTTTAAATCATCTTCGATAGAGGTACATATGGAGTTGCTGGAGAAGAATAAGGTACAAGGATGAACCAATGGGACTGCTTTGAAGTGCGGGTCCCGAATCGGATTGTCCAGAGTCATTTGACCGGTCACTCATCAAACGAATGTGAATTGTTTCCATGATATTTCGGGTTCTTTTGTTGTAGATTCGTATCCCTTTTGTTAGATGCATACCCAAAAATACTCCAATGTTTGCTTTAGCTCTAAGTTTGCCTAAGTCTTGTCCTCATTAGTTGGATAACACAATGCACCAAACACACGAAGGAAGAGAGATTAGGTTTTCTGTGTGACAAGTTCATATGGAGTTTTCCATGAACAAAGTGAATCGTGAACGGTTTTGTGTGTAGCATGCAAGGCAATAGCTTCACCAGAGAAACATTGAACCTTTGAGTAAATCAAGATAGTTCTAGCTGCTTCTACAAGAGTTCGATTTAGTCTTTCAACTACACCGCTCATTGAGGAGTTCGTGGAACACTTCTTTGATGGTCGATTCCAACATTTTCATAAAATTCACTAAGTTGTTTGTTAACAAACCCGCCCATTATCTCGCTCGATAATTCGACGGTTCTGTTAAGTCGAACTCGCACTGCTTGATGAGTTTGATGATGATATCGGAGTTTCATCCTTTGTCCCAAGAACTTGACCGTGTGAATCTAGAGTAATCATCAACCACAACTAACACATATTTCTTCCCAAAGATATTCTCGCACCCTCATTGGTCCACATAAATCCATATGAATTGTATGAAGAACTTCGTGACAGAGTTAGTAGGTTTGGGTTTATGGGCATACTTCTTGCTTTTTCCCAATTGACATCTTCGAACAAAGATGATCCTTTTCATACTGAGTCTAGGTAAACCTACAACTAAGTCCTTTCTAGAGATCATTGATGGTGCCAAGTTCAAGTGATTGAGACGACGATGCCATAACCATGACTTTGTTTTAGAAGCCTTTGATAGCAAGCAAATTGGAGAAGACTTCATCATATCTTCAATAGAGATGGTGTATAGATTCGAACCACGTGAACCTCTTAAAAGTTCCTTACCATCAAGTTCTCTAACGAAGGTGTATGTTTTCCAAGGCTACTTAGATCGTAATCAGAATTGACCAACAGAGAATAAGTTATGACCAAGACCTTCTACATAGTAAACCCCGGAGATAACACTTTTGCCAACAACATAATCTCCATAACCCATAATAGCACCGAAATGATCATTCCCGAATCTAATCGTCTCCGATGAATTTGCTCACGAAGTTCATGAGCATGACCGGTCCGCCATCATATGTTTGAAACAAACTGAGTCCGTGTACCACGTAATCGATTTGAACGATCCAAGTTGAACATGCACAAGAATGGATAATCGGATAATTGGGATCCTTGATGAAAGGTCTAAATACTCATCATTTTGTACCAATTAAACCGCAAAACATCCGAAAACACTGTAAATGCATCAAAATGATAAAATATCACAAATAAGTGTTTTATGTGTTTTAAATGCAAATATATCAAAATCTGTGAAAACGATCAAGTTTGCATAATTGGCGCTTTAGTCCCCAAGTTTCAAAAGTTGTCAAAAACAGTTCCCGTAAATCAAAATAAAGAAAATATCATTTTAAGTCCCTAGGGATTCATGAGTTGTCAAAATTAGTCCTTGAGAATTAAAATTACAAATTTACAACTTAAGTCCCTAAACTTTCAAAAATGTCAAGTTTGGTCCCTTGAAATTTGAAAATGTCAAATTGGTCCTTGTACTATTGAAACATGGCAGATTGATCCTTGTGTAAACTTTGAGAAAATGGCGTGATTGGTCCTCAAGTTTGAAGAATTGCACAAATAGTCCTTATCATTACTAAACCAAGCCTTGTCAAAACCTCGCTTGACCCCCGCCACATCTCTTGTGACCCCGCCAAACCTCCTTGACCTCCTTTTTGACCCTTAGTCAAAACCACCAAACCTTTCCCTTTCCTCCCACTTATCCATCGCACACTTTCTTCCCCACTGATCGCTACACTCAACACCTCTCCCATCATCCTCGCAACCCTTATCTCTTCCAACTCACCCACATAATCATCACACCTACTCCACCCCCTAGTTGCGCCTCGAGCCCTACAGCTTAAATTAGCCTTTTCCCGCCAAAATGATCCAATGTACCAATATAGCCTCTACTCATCCATTGGCTCACAAGAGTGGTGGATGTGCTCGTAAACAGTGGCAAAACCTTTGCATATAAAAGAAGAAAGAAGAGAGAGCAAGTAGTAGTTAGTTTAATTTTCAATTATATGTCGCTTTTAAATTCTATGTCTTCAAGAGACTCTTAGATGTAATTTTAAGTTTAAGTGTATCAAACTTAAAGTATTTCAAAGGTATTGCAATCATTTTCAAGCATCAATTCAAGTCAGGTTCACATTTCATTCTTTTGTGGTTACTGTTGAAAAGTTCAGTTTCAATCTCCTACAGTCAAGCTTCAAATAGCTTCTTTCCAAGTTTAAATAAGCTTATATAAGCTGCTTATAGCTTTTTATCAGCTTACATTTCAGTTTCAAGAAAATTTGATACTTGGTCAACGAAAGTCAAATTGGGTGCAGTTGGTCTTGGAAATGGATAATGGTTGATGCAGTGGTGATATTGGGTTGAAATAGACTAGGTTAGGTAGTGGTTTTGGGTCCTGGTCTTAGCCTGCAGATAAGCTGGACCTATGTGAGTTTGTATTTCACTTTCCTATTTCAATCTATTTTGCATAGTGAGCTTGTATGTGTATCTGTGGTTACCAATAGGTTAGACTTGTTTAAATAGTTGTATTTAGGTCATGTAAACTCAGTTTGATCAATTGTACAAGTTGGTTCGATGTTTAGCTTAGTTAAACTTGCTAATCAAGAGTTTAAAGTGGTGTTTGGATTATGCGCTTAAACTGCTGTGTAGGTTTATCCAAAGGTTTGATACAAGTTATTTTAGGTTTGTTAAGTTCCATTGAACTGATATCTGTCTTAATATTGCACCTTTAAATCTTAAAAGTCAAAATCATCAATCAACTGTCTTATAAGCTTAACTGTTGGATTTTTATAAAATCAAACACTTGTTTTATGTTTAGAATTCATAGACATAGGTTGCATCAGCTTTATTTTATCTCAAAACATCATAATCATTCAGATAATTGGTTCCAAATTTCATTTTGGTCAAAGTTTCATAAATGTCTCAAAAGTCAAAACTTGCAAAATCGCTTTGAGCCTAACTAAGGTGAATTTTCATGAGTTCATCTCTGGCAAAATCCAGAGAAATTGTGGGTTTAAAACTTCTCTTGGTCTATTTTCTTATTATCATTTTTATAGAATTTTGTGAATTTTTATAAGCCTCAAAATTGCTTATCATTTGTTCTTATTTGCCTGCATTGACTCGCTTAATACCGAGTCTCGCATTGTGGTTTATGTAGTTTTGTCACAAGCTCACAAGAGCTTGTATAGGTCTGGTTTTGGATTATGAGGTCTTGGCCAGTCTAGTTTAGATTCCAAAACCCGGTTTTCATTTTCACTTATCGAGAAGCTTGTACTTAAGCTCAAACTTGGTAGCTCAAAACTGCTTTTAAGCTCATTAGCTCATTTCCTCAAACTGCTCAATCAAGCTCATTAGAGGTTAAGAGCGGTTGTAACTCGTTGCATTTTGGTAATTTTAGCAATTTATAGCTTCAGATCGCTTTGGTGCTTATTTGTGGTTGTTGGCTTATTTCAAGTGCTTATTTTCAAGCTTCTTTTCAGAATGCAGGTCAACATGATCTTTGGGAAGACATGAATGCTCGAGAATTCCTCGTGACTCTCTTCGATTGGGACAAGGTTCTCAACACTAGACTTTATGAATTCGTCCGATTCCTTTTCGTGAACAAGGTCAAGAAGCTCATCCCATGTTCGTAGAGCGAGTGTGAACCTCGGGTGTGATAGCGCTTGTTCGAGAATGAATCTCAACTGCTGAATATCAATCGATGAACTTGATGAATCAAGTGTATCATCATCATCACTATCATCGTGAATAAACGAAATTGAGAGCTAGATCCGGTGCTTTTTCTTTTGCAATTGATTCCCCAATGCATTTTTCAAAGGTAATTGGGAATTTATTTTAGCAACCGCTTCTTCACCTAGCAATTCTTCCATGGATTTCTCATGTGAATTTTGAATGACGGATATTGCGGGAGTGGAGATTTGTCAAAACCGAAGGTTGACATTGATAATCATCATGAGGACCCCGACAATATACACAAGAAAAACGGGAACATTATGAAATGTCGCTTTACTCAACTCCTCGCCTTTTTATCGACCCGAAGCTCTAGATAAGTGTCTTGTTGGGTTTGCCGAGGAGTTTGAGTCATTTGGCACCGGAGGTTGGTCGTGATATGGATAGTCGTAATTGTTACAAGGAAATGGATTCCCGTTTGACAATCGAAATAAATGGGGACCTCCACAGTTCACAACAAGAAACTGTTGAGCTTGGATTGGTGAATCATATGGATATTGGTCATAACCAAAGTTCGAACATTACCGAAAACTGCTCATAGACAAACGTGTTTCCGGATTGACACTCAAATCCTTGGTGAGGACCTCCACAAAATTCATAGCGCTTATGTCGATTATATGAAGATAAGTCGGGCAGTGGTGGGTAGTTGGAAAATTTGAGGGTCGTTAAATGAGTTCGGATTAGGATCATAATCAAATGAATTCCTCGAACCACAAAACAAACAACTCCGCTCCGAATGTCATTACCACACCGTACACGCAGACACAAATGGCTGTGGTGAACCAAAAGAGGCTCACCACAACCGACACAAGGAATAAACGATTCTATTTGAGAGTTATGAGAAGGAATCGGTTCATTCAAAGAATCAACAAAACCAACATGGTGATCCGAATGACTATCAAGTCTTGAAGAACATTTTGAAAAATCCGGAGGTGGGACAAGTGGTGTGCTCGAGAGCTAGCAATTTCCACCACTTCCGCTATGGTCTCCTGTTCGGTCTTTGAGAAACGTGAAGATTAGGCAAGTCATTCTTGCTAGTCACCGTCTAAATTTCGCATGTTTGCTTTTAACCGTAAATCGTGAAAGTTTAGGATCAATTCTAGACGGCTTAGGAGCAATCGAGGGTTAGATCTCCGGATAACCGTAGGTTGGACGATTTAGCACTTCCATTATTAGAGGAAGTACCGTCCTTTGTCACCCCGGTTTCTCGCTCCATTTCCCTACGCAGAATTAATGGATCATCACGAACAACACGAATTCTTGACATTTGCGATAAAGTCTCAAGTTTTTCAACTGTCCCCTAATCGTCGCAATGAGAGATTCCATGAGAATAGAAGAAGTTAGAATCAAATGGATGAGGGTAAAGGGATAAAGAATCAAAAAGGGTAAGAGGGTTAAGATGAATATTTTGGTATTTTTGAAAACATGATGTAAAAATAAGAAAGAAAATCTTTTGGGTTTTTTTGTGTTTGTTGAAAACCGATTTTAAAATGTTTTGGGTTTTTGGATTTTATAAGAAAATATAAACATATATAGATGGTATGAACAAGGAGTGAATATTCAAATCACTAATCGCTAAACGTAAGACTATTAGCATCGCTCCCTGTTGGGTTTTAGGTTCCTTGTATGATGAATTACTTTAAGTAATGGAACCACGGACAAGCTTGAAGATAACCACGGATCAAGAAGTGTAACCACCGATGAAGATAACCACGCTAGTAGTATTCTCAGTAATCACGATAGTACATTGTAAACACCGCTAGTTTTCTATAGTCGGTTAGTTTATTGTATCGATAAATATGGAAAAGATATTTATCTTGTAGGTTACGATTGTATATTGTATAGGACTCCTTAGCCTATAAAAGGAGGTCCTAGGCTAGGTTAGATATACGATGTTTTATATCTAAGGTCGATACACTTCAAGGTTGCAAAACCCTAATACTGTAAGAGTATTCAGATTAATAAATAATATTGAGGTGTTGAATGTTAATTGTTCTTCTTCTTAAGATTAAGTATTAAATTCGCGTGATACTTAATAAGTTCTTTGTTCAAGTCGGCTTATATTAGATCGCTTGCTCAACCGGGATCAACAAGTGGTATCGAGCTTGTGATCTAGAAACCGCTATCAAGAAGAAGTCTCGTTAATTTGTACTCAAGGAAGTTAAGATGTCTCAAGAAACTCATATGGTGATCGCTTCTAAGGTTCCCATGCTCAAACATGGTGAATATCAACTGGAGGATGCGAATGAGGCAATACATTCGCATGATTGATTATGCTCTATGGGATGTTGTTGAAAATGGAGACTCTTCCTTTGAAGGGTGAGGATGGTAAGGAGATTGCTATTATAAGTGAACCCGATAAAGCTAAGAGGAAGATGGAGATTAAGGCTCACAGATTCTCTCCATGGGAATACCTAATGAGTATGCATTAGACTTTGATCAAGATGATTCGCTAAAGAACTATTGGATGCTCTTGAATTAAGGTTTGCCGGTAATGAAGCCACCAAGAAGTCAAGAATGAACATGCTTAAGCATCGCTTGAAACCTTCACCGCTCAAAGTGGAGAAAAGATTGATGGTACATATAATAGGCTTCAAAACTCATAAGTCAATCAAGGCAAGGTTACAAGTTCCTTCAAGAAGACATTAATTTGAAGTTCATAAGGAGCTTATCATCCGATTGGGCTATTCATACCATTGTGTGGAGAAACATGACGGACTTTCCTACAATGACTCTAGACAATCTCTTCAACAACTTGAAGGTTTATGAGTCCGAGAATACCTTTTCTAATTCGCCTTCTTCTAATCAAAACATTGCTTTTGTATCCACAAATCACAAAAGCTCACAAGATGTATCCATCGCGCCTATGGTATAACCACGGCTATTGCAAACAATACCACCGTTAGTGATAATGTCGCGATGGTGCAATTTGTGCTTTTCGACGATTTAACTACTAGTGTTGATGTTTTGAATCAAGATCTAGATCAAATTGATCCCGATGATCTTGATGAAATTAATCTTCAATGGCAAATGGCAATGCCGACTCTCCAAGCAAGGAAGTTTCGAGGAGGACCGAAGACATGTTAGGTATGATGGTCAAAGGAGAGTGGATTCGACAAAAGCAAGATGGAGTGCTTTAACCGCAAGAAGAAAGGTCATTTTGCTAGGGAATGTCGAGCTCCTAAAAGACTTGAGGGTATTAAGAAGACAATCAAGAGCCTACTATTTCTTCACTTTGGTTGCTCGTGATGGACTTGGTGATTATGATTGAGTGATCGATTGAAGAAGGTCCAAATGCGCTTTTCTTGCTAGTGAAGCTTCAAAAGAGCATAACTTTGCTCTAATGGCCTATGCTTCATCTTCCGTTCGATTCGAGGTATCTAATGATTCTAAAGCATCTACTTGTTCTTTTAAATCATGTTCAAAACTTAGAGTCTCAAAAGGCTATCACCGAGAGTATGAGAAAAGAAGTAGAGAGATTGACTCTAGATAACTTAGGATATAGAGTTGGCTTAGAGGGTATGGAAGAGAGGCTAAAATTCAGATTAAATGTGAATTTGAGATGTAGAAAAGATCAATATACTAGGTGGCTAAATTGATCTTAAAAACAGAGATTAAAATGCTTAAAGATAAACTAGCGTATGTAAAGTGTAAAAGTTCAGCCCTAGAGGAAAAAGAAAACATATTGTTAGGGTTGCTAAATTACAATATGCTTCGATCTTGTACAAAACCAATTGGCCAAAACCGCTTAGAGATGGTACCGTATAGGATACAATGATATGCCACCACCCCTTTAATGAAACATGCACCACCGCTAAAGAACTGCTATTTAGTAGTGAATTCGCTTTAATAAACCCGTTGAAGAAGTAAATAAGACCAATTACCTAAGATAAGTTCGATAAGTTATCCGTGCTCCCATAATTGAAGATTGGGAATCGATTCGAGGATGTTAGTACCGAATCAACTAAGTCCGAAAAGATAGAGCCTGTTAAGAAAGTTGATTCTAAGCAAGTCAACCCCTGCACCTAGATTTGGAGCTAAAGTTACCAAGAAAGTTGTAGAGTACAGAGAAATTCCTAGGAATGATGAAACAATTTAAACCTAGGGAAATCAAAGAAGCTTAAATGGTCTAATTTCTAATGACTAGGTGATGAGTTTCAATGTGTTAATAAGGCTTGTTTTGTGTGTGGTAGTTTTGAACATTTACAGAGGAATTGTAATAAAAATGCACCACAAGTTTGGAATCATTGAGGAGGGTAAATCATAAAACTTTTCAAATAAAACACACCCTCATCCTAACAAAGAATATGATTCCAAGAGCAAGGTTGATGAGGAATGGGAATACAAAATCTATTGTCACCGCTTCACGAAATGGGTTCCAACCATCGATAAGCAAAATGTAAACGCGGCTAAGCAAAGGTCAAACCACCGATAAGCCAAAATCACCACCGATTCAAAAGAAGTTTTAAAATTCCAAAGGTGATAACCGATATGTTGGTTGGAAATCATTTTATGTCATAAGGCCTCAAAGAAGTTGGCAATGGAAGCCTAAGACAAAGGTTTTACCATATGTCAATCTGCATCAATGGACCTAACAAAATTTGAATATTTTGATGATTGGCGCACCCAAGTCAAGATCGACTGGGTCCACAAGAGGAACTAATCTTTGAAATCTTATGTGCGTGGCAATCTTCAAACCGAGCTAAAAGATAAAGGAGTATTTGATAGTGGTTGCTCGGGCACATGACTTGGGATGGAAGCAATTTGGAAGATTTTGAAGCTTATGATGGAGGATATGTGGCATTTGGCAATGATCCAAAGGGAGGAAAGATACTTGGCAGAGGCACAATCGTAATGTGGAAGCTAGACTTTGAAAAGGTCTATTTGGTACAGTGGACTAAAGTACAATTTATTCAAGTTTCTCAAATGTGTGATAAGAAAACTGGGTACTTTTTGGGAAACCGAGTGTGTGGTGTTATCTCCCGAGTTTAAGATGCCTCGATGAGAAGTTTATACAACTTAGGGTACCTAGGAAGGAAAATATATACTGCTTTGATCTTAAAAATGTTCTTCCTAATAGGTCCTTATGTTTGTTTGCTAAAGCATCCGTTGATGAGTCAATATTGTGGCATAGAAGGCTAGGTCATCTAAATTACAAAACAATCAATAAACCGGTAAAAGGAAACTTAGTGAGAGGGTTACCTTCAAAGGTTTTTGAGTGTAAGGAACTCTGTGTGCCTGTCAAAAGGAAAACAACATAGAGCCTCTTGTAAGACCAAAATCAGAAACACCATAACACAACCATCGCTTATGCTTCATATGGACTTATTTGGACCAACCTTTGTTAGAAGCTTGAACCATAAGCGTGATTGCCTAGTTATCACCGATGATTATAGTAGATTTTCTTGGGTATACTTTTGGCTACTAAGAGTGAGACTAGTGAGATTCTTAAGAATTTCATTACTAAGATAGAAAATCTAGTAAGTCATAAGGTCAAAGTCATCGATGTGATAATGGAACCGAGTTTAAGAATAATGTGATGAATCGCCTGTAGCTAAAGGTATTGAAAGACGCTTTAGTGTTGCTAGAACACCACAATGTAATGGTGTAGCCGAGAGGAAAATAGAACACTAATTGAGGTCGCTAGGACTATGTTGTCGAATCTAAGTTACCAACTACCTTTGGGTCAAGTCGAGGAATTGCATGTTATGTGCAAAATGTAAGTAAGGTAGTGAAGCCTCATAACAAGACCCCTATGAGCTATTACATGGTAGGAAGCCAATGATTGCATTCCTAAAACCTTTGGGTGTCCTGCTACCATTTTGAATACCATAGACTACCTAGGCAAGTTTCAAGAGAAAGCGATGATGGATACTTTTAGGCTATTCCACTAATAGTAAAGCCTTTAGAGTATACAATAGAGGACTAGAATTGTTGAAGAGAACCTACATGTTCAATTCAAAGAAAAGACTCCTAGTGTTGAGACCAAAGGACCAGATCGGTTGTTTAACATTGATATGCTAACCAAATCTATGAATTATGAGCCTATCATTGCGTGAACTTCCACTAATGCCGATGCGTGTATACAAAAGGATTCTCAAGTAGATAAATCTTCAAAGGAAGCCGATTCTCCAACGTAGTTCTATTTGGTTGAAAAGTGGAAAACCGGTATCGCTCCTTCCATCATTCACAAGCAAGGTCCCTCCGATGATGATATACATAATATCGAGGCAAAGTTGATCATCATCAAGATAAAGATGAGTTGGTGCAAGATAACTCAAAGGTCGGTAGAAGAAATTGAAAAGAAGAAAAGCATCTGCAAGCAATCGCTAAGCCTCACCGTAAGTGCCGATAGCCATCCAGAATGCCGACAAGCCATCTTCTACCACTGATAGTTCAAGTGCAATTCCGGCTTCAAGCACTGATGATAGTACTTTCTTTGGACCTTATCCAAAGCCACTATTTGGCAATGAGGAGTATCCACATGATCCTGATATGCCTGAATTAATAGAGATGGATACTCCTACTGATGATGAAGACATGGATGATTTCTTCAATGCTAATTTGACTAATTTGGACATCATTATAAATGAAAGTCCAATTACCTCTACCGAATTCACAAAATTCATCCCAAGGAATGATTCTTGAAATTTGAATACTCCAGCTCAAACAAGAAGGTGGTAAAGAATTCGTAACCCTTTCCGAACATGGGTTCTTTGCAAGATCTCTTCACAAAAGAAACAAATATAAAGATCTCGCAAAATTGCTTGTTTGCTTGTTTTCTGTCTCAAAAGGAGCCCAAGAGAATAGAAGAAGCTTTAATGTAAGAAGGATGGGTAGAATCAATGCAAGAGGAGCTTCTTCACTCAAACTTCAAGAGGTTTGACATTGGTTGATCTTCCAAATGGGAAGAGGGCTATTGGAACTAAATGGGTATTCGTAAACAAAAGGGATGAAAGAGGAATTGTAGTGAGGAACAAGTCAAGATTGGTTGCTCAAGGATACACACAAACCAAGGTTTGGACTATGATGAAGTATTTGCACCAGTTGCAAGGATAGAGGCTATAAGATTGTTTTTGGCTTATGCTTCATTCAAGAATTTTGTTGTGTATCAAATGGATGTTAAAAGTGCATTTTTATATGGCACTATTGATGAGGAGGTTTATGTTTGTCAACCTCCTGGTTTTGAGGATCCTGATCATCCTGACAAGGTTTACAGGGTGAGGAAGGCTATGTATGGACTGCATCAGGCTCCTAGGGCATGGTACGAATGCCTATCTACTTATTTGATGGACAATGGGTTTAAAAGAGGACTGATTGATAAAACTTTGTTCATTAGAAAGCACAAAGATGATATTTTACTGGTTCAGGTTTATGTAGATGACATCATCTTTGGGTCTACTAACAAGGAGCTATGCAGAGATTTTGAGAAACTTATGCATGATAAGTTTCGATGAGTTCTATGGGAGAACTCACTTTCTTTTGGGGCTACAGTTTCAACAAAGGACCGATGGTATATTCATTAGTCAAGACAAGTATGTAGCGATGTGTTGAAGAAATTTGGGTTTCAAGATGTAAAAGTGCAAGTACACCTATGGAGACTCGTAAACCTATGCTACCGTATGATGGGAGTCCCAAAGTTGATCTGAAGTTGTACAGATCCATGATTGGATCTTTGATGTATCCGATCGATCTAGGCTGACATTATGTTCTCGTGATGTGTGTGCAAGATTTCAAGTAACACCCAATACCTCACACATGAATGTCATAAGAGGATCTTTAGGTATTTGAAAGGTCATCCTAAATTGGGCCTTTGGTACTCTAAGGATTCTCCTTTGATTTGGTGGCCTACATCGACAAAGATTATGCCGGAGCTAGTCCGGATAGAAGTCTACCACCGGAGGATGTCAGCTGGGAAGCGACAATTTCTTGGCAAAGTAAAAGCAAACTATTGTGGCAAATTCTACAACCGAGGTCAATATGTGGTCACCGCTAGTTGTCGTGGTCAAGTTCTATGGATTCGTAATCAATTGTCGGATTTTGGGTACAATTTTATGCATACTAAGATTTACATTGATAATAACAAGACAATTTGCATTATCAAAATCCTGCTTTTACATTCTAGAACTAAACATATTGAGATAAGACATCATTTTATTAGAGATTGTAATGAGAAAAGGTTGATTCAAATGGTAAAAATCCATACTGATTTCAATGTTGCTGATCTTCTCACAAAAGCTTTTGATGTGGGGAGGTTTCAGTATCTTGTTGTTAGTATTGGAATGCTTATTCTCTAAATTTCTCAAATTGTTTTGTACAAGCTTGTAAAAGTATTGGACTGTTATTATGTAATCTTAAGTATTGCTATCTCTTTTATATCCACTGATAGTGTTGCTTCTAACCACTGATAGTGTTGCTTCTAACTACTGATAGAGTTGGTCTATCCACTGCTAGTTGTTCTGTGTTTCCTCTAACCATTGTGCAGGAAAATGCTAAATCATTATAGAGATGCAAGAAGTAATCGAAATTTCATTGTTCATTCAACAAAATAGCTTTTACGCCATACAACTTACAATGAAACTTCAAGTGCTAATTAAAGACTACATCTATACATGGTTTCTACTACTACTATCCTTGTCGATATCGTTTGAATGTCGGATATGCATTTATCATATGCAAACAAAGCAACTAAGGATCAAAATGGAAAGGATGGATTGATGCAAACGAAGAAGTCAAGTCGATTGTGGAAGATAGATGGCTAATATGATAATCTTCTTGTGCTCCATCTTCTTACCACCATTCAAAGAACTTACTCCATCTTCCCTTTTCCTTCCTCGGTTACGATATGTGTTGAAGCACCATGACTTGGTGCCCTAAGACCAAGAACCACCTCTCCGTCACTAGGGAGTGGTGGGTTTCTTGCTCGAGGTCTTGGTTGGGGTTAGAAGATGAAGGTTTGAGTTTGAAGTTCTCTTCTTAGAAGAGTCATCGAGTCTTCGTAAGCATCACTTGATTCACCACACTATCATCCTCGATGATGGAAGAAATGGAGATTTTCTTGGTCTTGGTGCTAGTGGAGGCAAATAGGTTAGCTATGGGTTTCCATCTTCACTTGATGATGAAGATGATGAAGAGGATGAGGAGGTGGTTAGATCAACCACTCGGTTTGTTCCAACTAGGTTCCACATTTTGATTGATCGGGGATTTTGGAGCAATTAGGTTTTTATCTCTTGATTGGTTCATGCGTTCTATGATATTTGGGTGCTTTTATAAGTGAGGATTAGGTTATCAAGTAACTAAGGGGCAAGTGTTAGATGTGGTTGGAAAGTTAATGAGGTTCTCGGGATTGGACCGAGATATATTCTAGAAGTTGACTATGTTGACTTTATCGCTCTAACCCTGATAGGTTGTTTGTAACCACTTCGCTATTACTAACCACCGACAACTATACTCTTTGTCTTTGTGTTTGTTTTGTGTTGTCTTGCAGAAAGAAGGATGACCGTGCATAAGGAGCTAGTGTGTTTGTCGCTTATGTTTGTGTTTAAAAAAAAAAAAAAAAAAAAAAAAAAGAGATTTGTGTAATAGATGGTTTTGTGTAATCCTTCTTATCTTGTGAGATACCATTTCAATTGGCATGGATTTGCTTGCTTTAATGTTGATCACTGGGAGGAATGATTATCTCGTATCCACGGATAGTGTGTTACAATCATGATGATGATGTTGTAGAACAACGGATAGTATGTTGCTCTGTTTTGATACTTCAGGGGTTGTTTTGACACTTTGGCAAAAGTATAAATATCACTTCCCAAACTCACGGATGGATCACTTTCAATTGCAAATATTGGTATCACAAACCCTAATCACTTTGGTTGATTTCTTCACAAACCCACTTTCTTCATATCAATCACAATGGCTGAGTTGTACTCCACTTCACATAATCTTGTTGCTATTCTCACCAAAGATGCTCGCTCTGAAGGGTTTCATCAAATGATTGATTTCCTTGTTCATAGTCCCATTCACTTTGCTTTAACGGTTGAACCTACCATTTTCAAAGCCTATATACGACGCTTTGGAAGAATGCTAACCTTGAGGAGGTTAATGGGTTGGAGGTTTTACGTACTAGGGTGGATGAGAATGCTATTTCGGTTTCTGAGGAGCTTATTAGAGAAGTTTTGAGGCTTGATGATGCTGATGGTGTTGATAATCTTTCTGATGTTGAGATTGTGGCTGGTTTAGAGATTAGGATACACATACAGAGGTGAAAAGGTACAATTTTTTAAGAATCTGTTTTCTCCACAATGGAAGTTTTTGATTCACACTTTGTTGATGTGTATGAGCAATAAGACCACAGGGCTTTAATGATTTTCCTTCCAAAATTGCTACGGCTATTATTTGTTTTTAGATGGAAGGAAATTTAACCGGTCTAGGATGATTTATGAGGGTTAGTGCGTAATATTAGGAAGAAGGAAAGTATTATTTGTATCCTCGATTTGTTCAATTGCTTGTGGAACATCAAATCCGTGATCCTATTGAACATGTTAGAGAGTATGAGGTACATCGATGATTCCTCGAGTGTTTGCATATATGAGGAATCCGCCACGTAATGTTGTTATTAGAGATGTTCCTTTGTTTCCTCACATGCTTAATTTTCCTTCCGATTCGAGGTTAATGAGGCTAGAAGAACACAGGCACCCGCCTTCCTCAAAGCTAGTGCTAGTGGTATGGTTAATGAGGTCACACACGGTGTGGAGGTGACATGATTGAAGGGCTTCCACCATCGATCCATGCTTAGATGTCGGTCGATAGTGGAAACATCAATAAGACCCAACCTTGGCAACCCTAATGTGGAAAGTTCTTTAGAGCTTACCACAGTGGAGGTATCCCTAGCCAACCGGGTCGCTACAGGTACATAGATGATCGTGCCTTGGTCCGGTGCTATGTCTTTATATCCAAGGATTCATCGCCGGAGCGCTAACACACCAAGTGATGAGGATAGATTGGAACCCGATAATGAATTGACGGTTGATGACTATGTACATGAGGACTTTTTCGATGATCCACCTCTCGGACCGTATAACACAGTCAAGTGGGAGGATATTCTTGAACGATAAATGAATTGACTGCTCAAAGGTTCTAAAATGGAGGATAAGATTTCTAGTCTACAGAGGTCACCGTGCTTCGTGGTAAAACTATTCGAGATTAAAGCATCGGGTCTTGGTTTTGGAAAGAGTGAAAAGACCGGACTTGCTGCTTTGAAAGCTTTGAGGCGATGAAAAGAAGGTGAACTCTTCTCCTACTCGAATGTGGATGATGTATCCAAACAGGGAGGAGTGATGGCATGACTTCGTGGGAGGCCGGAATGTATCCGTTGGTGTTACTATGGAAGAAGATGTTGACAATGGAGATCAAGAATTTGTAGTTTCGATAAAGCCGGGAATGTCGTTGTTCTTGAAGAATTGAAGAGTGTTGACATAGTACGTAACACAACCATCGATAGTATATCCGAAACCCCGTTAGTACTTTTGTAACCACCGATGTTTCGATTTGGCTATTGTTTCTACTATCGCATACCCATCGCTATCACAACTACTTCTACTATTGTTACAACTCTTTCTCGAATTACCATCTAAGCCTAAAGAAGTAGAGAAAGAGGTCGCAAGCACATTGATTAATTTGAGCAAAACATCATCAATACCTACATCAATAATTGCACCGCTTTATCTATTCACCATCGCTACTAAATCAAAAGGTAAACCAAAAGGTAAAAGTTTGGTTATTGGTGAACCTTTGAAGAAGAAAATGGTCAAATCTAATGTTGGAAAAGGCAAAGAAGTAGTAATCAAGTTCAAAAATAAAATGTAACAAGAGGCTTATGATAGAGAGCTTGCTAGAAGTTTGGAAGAGGAGGATAGAGCAGCTTTTGGAAAAGAGAAAGAATGATGAAGAAGAAGCTAGTCAAGATATTAGCTACATGGTATGAATCTCAAGACTATCTTAAAGCTTCGTAATTGATCAATGATGAATATACAAGACAAGAATGGGCTTTGTTCGATGATGAAGAAAAGGCTAGACTTCGGGAATGTTGGCAAAGAAGGTTAGTAGAGGAAAGAAGAAAATTGTAAGAAAGAAACCTCCTTCTATTGCTCATTGAGGAATGTTTTGATGAGGATTATCAAAATTCGTATATATGTTTCAAAATCTTACTACTGCTCATTTAAAAGAATTTTGGAAATCTATGAGAGATGTATGAGACTTAATAATGATGATTTCGTCCGATGGATTCTCAAAAGGAGAAAGAGTGGATTAAAGAGCAAGATGCATGGATGCAAAGTAAACGAAAAAGAAAACTGAGGTTCAGAGACATCCGATTCTAAGAAGTTGAAAGTTGTTGCGTATGAATCAAATCATTTCTTATGAGTTTAATCTTTAGATGGAAGTGAAGGAGTGTGGAAAATTCAAAGACTAAATAATGACATTTCTGAGTATAACAAATTTTCACAAATGCTTCAATACTTTGATAGAGATGATTTGATGAATCTTTGGGTACTTTACAAGAATAATTTTGGTGAAGTACATCCAGATGATTATCATGAGAGGCTGATGTATCATAATTTGAAGATTCTATTTGAGCCTACTCATGATGAACCTGAATGGCAAGGACTCTACAATGGTCAAGTTACTCGTTGGTTTTTATATCAAACCTGTGGAGTTCATGTTTTAACTGCTTCGACGATTATTCATATGCTTGTAGAAGGTGAATATCCTAAATTGAATAATCATCCAGAATCATTGCTCGATGTTGAAGCCGGGTTGTTTCAAGATGTTATTGTCCTATGATAGTCAAGCTTATGACTTGTTGAAGAAGTATGAGAAGATACTTAAAAGTAAGTGTTTGGTTACATCCTCCACATCGATGTTTTGAGCTTAAAAGAAATTTGAGAATTCGTTAGAATTTATCAAGTTTAGGGAGGATTGTTGGGTTTTAGGTTCCTTGTATGATGAATTACTTTAAGTAATGGAACCACGGACAAGCTTGAAGATAACCACGGATCAAGAAGTGTAACCACCGATGAAGATAACCACGCTAGTAGTATTCTCAGTAATCACGATAGTACATTGTAAACACCGCTAGTTTTCTATAGTCGGTTAGTTTATTGTATCGATAAATATGGAAAAGATATTTATCTTGTAGGTTACGATTGTATATTGTATAGGACTCCTTAGCCTATAAAAGGAGGTCCTAGGCTAGGTTAGATATACGATGTTTTATATCTAAGGTCGATACACTTCAAGGTTGCAAAACCCTAATATGTAAGAGTATTCGATTAATAAATAATATTGAGGTGTTGAATGTTAATTGTTCTTCTTCTTAAGATTAAGTATTAAATTCGCGTGATACTTAATAAGTTCTTTGTTCAAGTCGGCTTATATTAGATCGCTTGCTCAACTGGGATCAAATGTTCTTCCCGGTTTCCACTGCTTTTCTAACTTTCTTCGCTTTTTGCCTTTAGCCTTCTTAGCATGAATTTTAGCATTAACAATATTAATCGGACAATTAACATCATTAGGCAAAGCATTAACACCACATTCATGATTAGAAATGAATTCTGCAGACATCAAAACAAGGTTTGCAAATAGTATCGAATTCAAATTAATTACAAGACGCCTATGGCTAATACTAGAATCAACACGATTCGCTTTATTCGGTTCAAACTTAAAGTTCCTAGATTGTTCTTCTACTTTTCCAAAGGCACATTCTTAGCTTGATAGGTCCTATCATTCCTTGTATTGTCTTGAGACTTTGACCGCTCCTTTAATGTCACCGACACTCTGTAGAGGGAATGGGAACATTAGTTGGTTTTACTACTCTTTGCATCACTGCTTAGATGTCTGGGATCCGAACTACATGCGTGCACACTAAGGTTCACTTTCTTAAAACTAGAAGTACTGGATTTGTACTCCTAGAAGGCACACTTGAGTTCTCTTTCTTAGCATTGACAGATCCGAATCAACTACTTAAAGGCACACTAATGTTCACATTCAAAACATTGGGCATCGAATGAATATCATACTTGGCATTAGGCATCGAGCATGGAATCAAAGGATTAACTCTCTCACCTAATGACTTTGGGCATTTTGTGATCAAGCATTCTAGGATTTCTTGAGATCGTTTGGCATATAAGCATGCATGTCCAATTGCATTATCATGAGGTTTCTCTAACTTATCCTCTTCAACAATCTCACGCAGACATTCTAGGCAATCCTTAAGGGATGAGAAGTATGTTTGAACAAAGAAGTTTGTTGTTCCGAGATGAGGAGGGACATATTTCACGATAAATCATATTTATTACAAGAGTGAACCTTGATACACCATTCTCCCATTGGTCATAGGCATTTTCCCTTTACCCGACTCTTCAGATTCTCAATTTCCTTTGCAATGAAGCTATTTGTTCGTTATTTTTGTTACGAGTGACCTTTATTGATTCAAATAGCTCATTGAAATGACTTTAACCTTTTCATTTTCTTCTAGAAAACTTTCGCTTTCCTTTTGTAATGCATTTACTACGTTTTGAAGATGAAACGCTTGAGAATTCGAGAATCTAAAGGAGGAGGCATTTGGGAGCCCGCCATATTGTTCGCTTGACCCTTTAATCGAGATATTTGGGCTTTCAACTTTCTCGATCGTGTTGCAATGAGCTTGAATCTATTCATCACGCTTGTTAATTTGAAAACCGCATCAAACTCGAGCATCCGAGGATGTCTTGATATTTGAAGTTTTGACATTTTCTTTAAGATGTTGATACTTTAGTTGTAAATTAAAATGCTCAACTTCTAGTTTAGAAAAATGTTTAACCAAATTGTCATGATCATCCGCTTTAATTTTCTCGCTTAGTTTAGAATTAGTTTTTCAAGCTCTATGACACGATCATGGGAGACTTTCGTGGCAATGATAATTCATGAAATTGAGAAGCATTAATAGAACAATTTGTAGCAAAGAAGAACATATCTTGAGCAACACATTCAAGAATAAGAGTTTCATTTAGTGTATGCAAGTTCTTCCTCTCAATCTCATTATATTTTAGTGCACGCTCATAGTCACTAACTTCAACTATCATTGCATCAAATTCCTTTTCCATTCCCTTAATATCGCTTTCTATCCCTTTTAAGACTCTCAAAGTGATCTTTAGAAGTTTAAAGAAAGGCATGACCTCGCTTAAATAACATTCTTTCATTTGCTCAAAACCCTTTCTCCTTCGCTATACCAAAGGTGTGATCCTTTTCTTGCAAGTTTTCTCAAAATCAACAAATAGTTGAAGTATAACATATTGGCTAATTAAGGTCTTGCTTTTAGTGGCAATTGTTCTAGGAACAAGATGCATTGGTGTATTAGGAGGATACATAGTAGCTTCTAGGCATTTTCCAAAGGGAGGGTTTGTTTCAACAATATTTTCACGCTTATCTAAATCCATTTTCCGTAAAACTTGTTCGGGAGTCAACATTGTCCGAGGCTTAAACATGTTCAAGGAAATCCAGCTTTTCCTTCTTGTAATCATGGGGTGTGATCTTTATTTTCTTCTCTTTACATTTAGGATCATCTAATTTCTTGTTCATCTTTTCCCTAGTGACTTCATCCGATTTCTTATCTTCCTCGGTGCACTCAACGCAACTAGGTTTCTGCCTAGGTTTAAGGATTTCATTGCCATCATAAAGAACCTTATGAGCATTTCTAGCCCTTTTAATGACCTCTGGATTTGGTTCTTCAACAAGGGTGCTATGCTTATCGCTAAGACTCTATGCTTAGTGATCATGTGAGCATTCTCGAATGGTGTTCCTTTGTATGTACAACTTGTTTTCAAGTTTGTTTTTCAAAGTTTTCAGATTAGAAAATCTTTCAAGAGTTTTGATTCCTTTGCATTAAATTCTTGCTTAAGCATTTTCACATTTTCTTGAAGTTCTTGTTTTGTTTAGCGCTTTTAGAAAGCTTTTCTTGCAAAGAATTTAACTCTTGTTTTAATACTTCTTCTAAAATTACTTTTTCTAATGATCAGACGCACTTGGTCATCCATTTCCGCTCACGAGTGGTCAACTCAAATTTTGCATGTTGTTCATAGATAGCAACACGCTCTTTATAGGCATTTAGTTCGAAATTACGAATCATCAGGGCACATGCGTGTATTCATCAAGAACATAGTCATTGTTGATCGCAGAAGATGCATCACTATACAACTTCACTTTCACTTTGTTTCACATATTGATCATATGGGACAAAGATTGATATTACCCATATTTTCAATATTTGATTCAAAAGTTTCGCTTAATTGTACTTTGTCATGCATCTTTGCACATCAAGATCATCGATACTTTTAATACCTCCGAGATGAGTTTGTCTTTGGATGAGCCACCAGTGGTGAAGAAGAGACCTTGGGAGAAACCATTGGAGAAATGCTAGCCATAAAATTGTGTGCAGAGGTCCATCATCCACATCGTAGTCGATGCATCACAATCACCGACTTGAAAGGCATTCGATGATTGTGACCTATCTCCTGAATAGGTTGCTCATCCACATCCGCATCATAGGTCTTGGCATTGCCCTCGCCTAGAAACAACAATTCCTCTTCATCCAAAGCAAGACCATTATCCCGAGCTTGTACAAGCAAAGATCTTATCTCTCAAGTAATCGATTCGCGGACGCTTTGGAGATGTGCGCCTTGCAATGTGTCCTCACCACCACAGCTTATAACATTTGATCGGCTTAGCTTGACCTTGATTACCATTCCTTCCTCGATTCGATTACCAACATAACCTCTACCACTCCACCTCTTCCCCGATCATACTGCCTTTCCGAATCGTTGCACCACGATCCTCCCATCTTTAACAAGAGCTTGATTGTGTGGGTTAGATGTCGCTCGAGGTTGTTGTTGGTTTGTGGAGAGAATTCATGTTTTGACTAATCGTAAGAGCTAGTTGATTAATGATGTTACCCACGTGTGCATCAAGATCGCCTTGTTTGAACATAGGATCGTGAATGAGTTTGTGATTACCATTACCCATGGGTATGACTTGTGAGGCTTTGGTTGTGATTCCGATGTTTGAGTAGAAGGCGCTGAGTCATTAGACGAGCTTGTCTCTCCCTCGGTTGGTTTTGAATTGATTAAGAATCATTTTTCAAACATAGCATGTCTCTCATTCCGAAGGAGGAAGGCATAGAGTTGCTCATACTTTGTATTCTTCAACTTTAGTGAGCTTCACAGAGGTGACAAACTTGTGCCATTCGGGATTCATGTTGTTCACAAATTTTGAGTTCAAATTGAATGTTAGGCATAGTGATTCGATGTTCCTCATATCATTCACCAACTTATGAAATCTCACATAGTACTCATAGACACTCTCATCCGGTTTCATCTTGAAGTGTTCAAATTGGCCATAGAGTTGTGATTCTCTGCCTTCCATAGTTAATTCGAACCCGAGAGGAGCATCTTGACATTATCCCATAACGCCTTTGCATCGGTGTTGTGATTGATCGCCTTGTAGATGTCTTTAGAAGACCTTGAAGAACAATGTTAGAAGCCCCGATATCAAGATCGAATCTCTTTTTCTCCTTATCATCAAGCTCATCATACATCTTTGGTCCGTCCATTCTCAGAAATCGTAGTTCCATCTTCACCGTATCAAGTACATCTCTAGTCGCCTCAACTCGACACGGTCCTTCATCAATGGATTTGAGAATGTTGACACCATTTTCCTTTCCAAGACAAGACAACTGATTCTGCTGAGCCCAAGAATCGTAGTCGTCGCCTGCAAGCATGGGTGGTCGAGTATCCGAACCACCGCTTGAACATCCCTCGCAACAATGGAGATGATAGTAGGAACGCTGGTAGACATGTTAACAGATTATACGGGATTTTATAACTCTATGATTAAACCGGAAATAGATTCTTTCACGGGATTTTACTAAATCAAGAGAAACCGTAAAAATCACCCAAGTCGCTAGAAGATAATGCACCAAGTCGCTAACACCAAATTCGCTATACCACCAAGTCGCTAAAGTCCCAAGTCGCTAAACAAAGGCAAGTCGCTAAATAGTAACTCGCTAAGCCTCAAGTCGCTAGCAAAATTTTGGCAAGAATTGCTAAGATTCAAGTCGCTAAAGAATCAAGTCGCTAAATAGCAACTCGCTACTCACTGTCGCTACCCGTGAGTGGAGAGTCCACTACTTGTAATCAGAGTCGCTAAGCCTAAGTCGCTAGCTCCAAAACTTCAACTCGCTACAAAATGTAAAGCAAGCCGCTACAAGGAGAAATAATCAGAGATCAAGTCGCTAGCAAGAAAACTTCATAAACATCACTTTTCAATCCAAAACAACCCAACCAAGATGATTCAAGCTTGCCAAATGAAAACCTAAACACTTGTGATGATTCTAAACGAAAAGTACTAACAAAATCCAAGCTTTAACACAAGAAATCAACCAAATGATGCACAAACCACTAAACTTTTTCAAACTCAAAACCACCTAAAACCACTAGAAATCCAAAGATGTGCAAGATATGATCTAACCATGGCTCTTGATACCAATTGTAGGATATTAGTTTTCACTTACACATCAAACCAAAACACCAAGTTGGCGATAAATGGAATTCTAGAGAGAAAGTTAGAGGTTTAGGGAACTTAGTGAGAGAAAGTGAAAGATATTATTATGAGCTCCAACTCTACCTTGGGAGGTAGAGAGTATTTATAGTCTTACATAAAACACCACACAACGGGTCGTGGATCGCATACAGCTGGTAAAGACCGTCCGTCCTCCACGGTGTTACTTAACTAAATACTACTTAGCTTAAAATAACTACGACTACGAGCTTAACGATTACATATACTTGAGGTGACCGACTTTAATACCGGAATTTCTAATTCCTAACAAATTTTGGCAAAGAATTGCTAAGATACAAGTCGCTAAAGAATCAAGTCGCTAAATAGCAACTCACTACTTACCAAGTCGCTAACACTGTCGCACCCGTAGTGGAGAATCCACTACTTGTACCGTTAGTCGCTAATTCTAAGTCGCTAACTCCACAAACCGCAATTGCCACAAAAATGTAAAGCAAGTCGCTAGCAAGAAAAGTAACACGAGGTCAAGTCGCTAGCAAGAAAACTTCACAAACATCACTTTTCAATCCAAAACAACCCAACCAAGATGATTCAAGCTTACCAAATGAAAACCTAAACACTTGTGATGATTCTAAACAAAAAGTACTAACAAAATCTAAGCTTTAACACAAGAAATCAACCAAATGATGCACAAACCACTAAACTTTTTCAAACTCAAAACCACCTAAAACCACTAGAAATCCAAAGATGTGCAAGATATGATCTAACTATGGCTCGATACCAATTGTAAGATATTTAATTTCACATACACATCAAACCATAACACAAAGTGGGCGATAAGTGGAATTCTAGAGAGAAAGTTAGAGGTTT